>JAFISB010000096.1:84269-143430 GCA_022560015.1 Diplodia mutila
GGAGGGGGGTGGGTGGGGGTGTTGTGGTGCGTGAGTTCGTTGGGGGATGGGGGGGGGGGGGGGGGGGGGGGGGGGGGGGGGGGGGGGGGGGGGATAGAGGGGGTTGAAAGCAAGGGCTTTGAGGCGTAATTGCTGAAGACGAGGGAATCGATTCGCACGTACCAACGAACCCATGGCCAACGGGCCATTCTGCATTTCCACGGCGTACCAGGGGAGGTCACAAGGGCAGGATCCGAATAAGGTCCTTGGAAGGCGGAGAAAATACGGGCTACGTATTATTCAGTTTTGCATCAACGGTGGATTGAGGGATCGAGTTTGCCGGCGCAGTTTTTCTCGCTCTCTTTCATACATATTTTCCGCGGTTGCTCTGGCTCTGGTTTCGCATTTCTTCGATGATACCCGGGCATTCGAACATGGTCGGATCGGACTAGGTGCGATGTTGGGTGAAACGCGCAAAGGTATGGGCATGGTTGCGCGTTTCTTTTCTTTGGCTTTGGGTTTGCTTTTTTCGGATTTTGCATGGATTCTGTAGCTACAGAGTACGCGGTACGGGGGGAAATGTATTCACTATGGATAGGATTTGGCTGGGGGACGTTCTTGTTCTCCGGCATGTGTAAATGAAACACGCAGGAATGTATATAAGGTCAGTGAAAGATATGAAATGAAAGCAGCAAGGCGAGCTGATACTTACCTACCAACCCGGATTGCCGATGATCCCCCGCTTATCGCCCCTCGGCAACAGGCTCTATTGGAGACGCATTTGAGCATGGCACGCATGGCAGAAACTTCGCACAGCCGTCTGGACGCGCAATGAATTTGATGCGGAACCGATGAATATAGGATGACCGAGGCAAGTGCGTGCCCTGTCTCCTGCCTGTTTTGCATGCTTGGGGCGCAGAAAGATGACTCTTGTCCGCGGCGGGGAAGATTTTGCTTGCTTCCTTCCCACGCACGCGCCCAACCGAACCTGTACATACGCAAGAGGAAGGAAGAAGCCCAAGGGCCCGGCTCGCTCGCCCTCGACACCGACACTCCTTTAGACTCGTTCTACTCGTTCTTTACCCAACACAGGCCCCGACATACCACGCTTGCCGGCGCCTGTAAACCACGCCCATCACCATGCCCGAGTACCTAGTTCGCTGCGTGCAGCAGCATGAGAGCTTTCGCAAGGCTGAACTGGAGTCATTGGCCACTCTTGCCGGCGTCGAAATGGACTTCCTTTCCTATTCTGAACATGTGAGCCAACTTTCCGTCATACTTTCGTTGTGCACTTTCGTCCATCTCGATTTCTTCTCGTCAACGTTCTGTTTGTGCCATCTCAAGTCGTTCTGTCCTCCTCCTTTGCTCCAGCCCAGGACCACATACCAATCATGCCTTCAATCACTCCGTACGCCCGTCACTCACACCTTCCCTCTGCCAGACCCCATTCGCCATCGTCACCCTGCCCTCGGACGCGGCAGCCCGGGTCATAGCATCCCGCAGCATCCTCACCATGGGCATCTACGAGCTCTGGGGCAGCGGGTCCGAATACCCCTCGCTGCACGCCTCGGTGAGGTCGCGGACGGCAGCGCGGTGGTCCGACTACGCGCAGGCCTCGTTCCGCTTCTCGGTCGACGCGTTCCAGGGCAAGCGCGGCAGCGCGGCGCAGCGCGAGCTGATCGACGGCTTCCGCTACCTGGGCTTCGCGGGGCCGATCCGCATGAAGGACGCCGAGCTGCACCTGTGTATCTGCGAGGAGTATGAGCAGTTCAAGCCGGAGACGCCCACGCGCGTGTTTCTCGGCCGGTGGGTCGCCGACGGTGGGCGCCGGGCGGTTGTTACGTATGATCTCAAGAAGCGCCGCTATATCAGCACGACGTCCATGGATGCCGAGTTGGCGCTCGTCACGGCGAATATGGCGATGGCGGCGCCGGGGAAGGTGTTCTTCGATCCGTTTGTTGGGACCGGCAGCTTCAGCGTCGCGGCGGCGCACTTTGGCGCGGTGGCTGTGGGGAGCGATATCGATGGGAGGAGCATCAGGGGCAAGGCGGAGGGGAAGGGTGTGGTTGCGAACTTCAGGCAGTACGGGCTGATGGGGCGGTTTCTTGACAATTTTGTGAGTGACCTCACAAACACGCCGCTGAGGAGGGGAAGGTGGTTGGATGGCATTCTCTGCGATCCGCCGTATGGGGTGAGAGAGGGGTTGAAGGTGCTCGGCAGGAAGGACGGAGGTGGGCAGGAGGCGGTGATGATTGAGGGAGAGTGGGCACATCTGTGAGTTTATCCCCAGTTGTGTGTAAGAGGATCTGTACTGACCAAAACAGGCGCGAAGGATACATCCCTCCAAAGAAGCCATACAGCTTCGAGGCCATGCTTGACGACATCCTAGAGTTCTCGACGGAGATGCTGGTTGACGAGGGCAGGCTGTCCATGTGGATGCCAACGGCGAACGACGAAGAGGTGGAGATTGCGATCCCCTCGCACCCGTGGTTGCAGCTTGTCAGCGTATGTGTCCAGCCGTTCAATAAATGTAAGCTTTCTGTGTCCAAGGTCGTGCAGGAGTCCCATGCTAACTATCATCCTCAGGGTCACGGAGACTGCTCACTTACCGCCGCATCCCGGATGCGCAAGTGGACAAGTCCGTAGCTTGGACTAAGCGAACAAAGGAGCACGGCAGCAACGCCGATGAGCTGAATGCTTTCCGCCGCAAGGTACGTTGCTCATCAAATGGTTGCATGACATGCGTGTAGGCGCTAAGTTATCCACGAACAGTACTTCCAAGGCTTTAAAGCACCTGAGGCCGAAACATCACCAGCAGCGACGCCATCCCTATCTGAGACGGCGACGGAGGAAGTCTCACAACAGCTCTCAGACCTCAATATCAAGGACGAGGGAGCAAAGTAGGGAGCGAAATCCGACTGATCAATGTCTCAAAATTGATCCCAAACACCAATAGGGACGTGATCAAGGCCCCCGCGCACATCGGAAAGGGAAAAGAAGGATGGAAAGGGTGCATGCTAGTTAAGGAACAAGGGAGCAAATGACACGCCAGGCGTGAGACGCGTCCCGTATCATCTTTTTCACGATCAGAGGTCTACCTTCCGGTCCGGGTGTCGGCGCGGTCTGGACTCTCACCTGAGCTTCGTGGAGTGGTGTGGGGTTGGCTGGTGAGGCGGGGATGACGTCAACGCAAGGTACCGGCACCCGGAAGCGCCTTGAACTAGTAAGGTAGGTGGCAGCGTCGTCGTCATAGCCGGGCAGCTGCGAATGAGAAGGGAGATAGTTAGAATTATAAACAAAGTATCTCGCCTTCAAAGCACCCTCTTTCAACACCCATCCAACGCCCGCAACCTACAATCCAACCCCGCAGCCACTTTGATCCAAGACACTCGACCCATCCACAGAACCGTCGCACCATGTCTTCCAACGACACCACCAACAACCCTGCCTCCAACCCTGGCCTCGTTTCCAGCCACGCCCAGTACGTCAAGGGCGCCGCAGAGGTAAGAACCCACCCACCTTTTCATTTGCTTACTCGTTCATCGATGGCCAAGCCCGATAACTCATGTTGATTATGTTGCAAACAGAGCACCATCGGCTCCCTCACAGGCAGCAACGCGTGGTCGAAGTCGGGCGAGCAGGACAAGGCGCAGGCGGTCGACGCCATGAAGCAGGCCTCAGCGGGCCGCGACCCGGCCAACAGCGGCTACGGCCGCGCCGAGGAGATGGCCGGCAAGGTGACGGGCTGCCAGGGCATGCGCGACGAGGGCGCCGCGAGCGTCGCGCAGAAGAAGCAGTGAAGAGAAAGGAAGAGAGCGGAGGGAAGGCTATACATGTACGGTATAGATCATGGTTGATGATTACGGCGTTTTAATGGATGTGGAAATGACTGCTTCATTCTGCACTCTTTCTTTGTGTGTTGCATTAACGTAACTACGGATGGGATTAAACGATGCATGGTACATGAAATACTACAATGTGACGTGATAAGAAGAAACAGCGCAAAGACGAGATTGAGAACCGTGGGTATTCGTGAGTAAGTGTCCACCCAATCCGTCCATCCAGACCTTCCCGGCGCCTTCCATGAAGACCGTGTGAGATTGTTCCCAGTTCCTTTCCCCCCTAATTATACACCCGTGACATTCCATTTCAATCGTTTCCCTTCCTCTTAGAAATACCAATTATCCCGTTTCACTTAAGCATTCGACTCCACCCCACTATCCCTTTGGCCATCCAAACCCGGCCCATTCAGACTCGTCATGCCCGCACCAGCAGCACCACCGCCACCGCCACCGCCCTGCTCCAAATCCGGTGCCGGTCCAACATCACGTCTGTCATCATCATCCTTCGCGCTGCCCCACCCCTCCGTGCCGACGTAGCTGCCCATGCCCAAGCCGATGCAGAAGGCGCGGTCCCTGGAGCGGGCGCCCCAGGCCCAGCCGGCGCCTTGGCGGATGGGCAGGTGGTACCAGCGGAAGGAGAACCAGGCGCAGAGGATGCCGATGGTGGAGCCGACGATGAGGTCGAAGCCGTGGTGACGGAAGTCGAAGAAGCGCGAGGCGGTGATGTAGATGGCGGCGCCCAGCGGCACGAGCGCCAGCACGAGCACCCACGTCGGCGGCGCCGCGGCTTGGTTGCGGATGGGGACGACAATTGGGTTGCCTTCGGTGTTGGTGTCGAGCGAGCTGCCAGTGCCGGCGTGGGAGGGCTTGTTGCTGTATTGGCGGCGGAGCGACGACAGCGGGAAGGAGAGACGTTGCTCGCGCTCGAGGGCGGTGTGGTTGGGGTCGGCCGAGTAGGGGCGCGGGGGAAGGAAGGGGATGGCGATGGCGAATTTGGAGCAGAGGAAGAGGAAGAGGTAGAGGAGACCGGACCAGGCGACTGCGAAGAGAGTGTTGTTAGACGGAGCTTCAGATGGAAATGACTGGTCGGGGAGGAGAGTTACAGGAGGCATGGCCGCTGGGGAAACTCTTGAAGCCATCGTTGAGGATGTCCATGTCAGTCTGCGAGCAGATGTCAGAAGTGACGAGCACCCAGCGAGGCGAGATGTCCTGGCCGTAGCCGCCGGTGGTGGCACGTTGGAGCCTGGAAAGGTCGGGCTGGCAACGATCCAGCAGATCAGGTCGCGGCTTGCCGAAAAGAAGCTTCGAGCCCTGGGTAAGCATGAAGGCGGTTGCGAGGCTGAGCCCGAGCCCCATCCAGCCAGCTGAAAGATAAAATCAGCACGGAGGGATACGAAGGTACACGGGGGCGAAAAGCAATTGGGCGGGAATAGTTACTGTTCCACTCCCAAAACTTGCGGCGCCATATCAGCGTCTTCGGGGTCGAAGGGTTGGCGGTTGGCCCCGGCACAAAAATCAAACTGACGAAGAAGATGGCGGCTGCGGGAACGACGAGGGCAACGACAACCAGCAACCATGTGGGGACAGTCTCCGGGTCGGTGTGTGGAAAAGAAATGGAGAGATCGAGCAAGGAAAATGGACGGTGGTAAGGCGTGATATCATTCCAGCCAGCACCGACAGCGGCGATGGCGCTGCTTTGATGTTAATGCAAAGACGGGCGCAAGCGAGCGAGATGGAGCGTACATGATGACGATCCAGTCGAGGATGTATGATGCCACAAGCCGCTTCGAAGGCAGGCCCAAGGCCCGGATATTGATGGGCATGACGCGGGCGAGAAGCGGGAGGTGCTGCGATGAGGAGGCGTTGGAGGAAGAGGAAGTCCGGGGTGATGGCGGGCTTTGATGGTCAGGGAGCGGCGGAACACGCAGCAAGGAGGAGCTTGTCGACATATAATCTTACCTTGACCGGCGGCGCTGGTACCAGGGCCCGGGGGAGGGCCGTGAGCGTGAGACAACAACAGCGGTGCGATTGGAAAAAGGCACGCGACACGGGAGGAGGCTTAGACTCGAAAAAAACGCTTGGCCCGCGTCAGACGCCCCTCCCGCCCCAAAGCCCTTGCCTCCGCCGCCCGCCGCCTGTTGCGTGTGGGCGTGGGCGGGGCTACCGGCGGCGTTGTTGGAGCTGCGCGAGCCTCTCACCCTCTGAGCCAGCTGCAAGTGCAAACCCAGCTGGGCCGAGTGTCCTCAAACCCCGGTCGGGCGCTTCGCACGCGCTCGCTTGATGGGCGGAGCTGCGGAGGGCGCACCCTGCAACCCCTTGTTGCCGATCGGCGGGCCAAGGCTGGGCGGGACAGCCCGCTGCTCGGCTTCATTATTCAGACTTCGTCGAAAAATAATCCAAGCTCCTGCAATCACAATCACCCACCCATCCACCCCAACCATGGCCCAACCCTCCATCGACCGCCTGCTCAACCTCGCCGCCGACGACCCGGCCGCCGTGCTCGCCCAGCTGCCCGCCCACCCGCAGCTCGCCGCCGCCCGCGACGCCCACGGCTACTCGCTGGCCCACGCCGCCTGCTCCTACGGCCACCTCGACCTGCTGCGCACCCTCGTCCGCGCCTACAACGTCTCGCCCGACATCCTCGACGAGGACCAAGAGACGCCGCTGTTCGCCGCCGAGTCCGTCGACGCCGCCCGC
Source organism: Diplodia mutila (assembly GCA_022560015.1). Classification (NCBI taxonomy): domain Eukaryota; kingdom Fungi; phylum Ascomycota; class Dothideomycetes; order Botryosphaeriales; family Botryosphaeriaceae; genus Diplodia; species Diplodia mutila. The sequence continues at coordinate 90,788 of JAFISB010000096.1, forward strand.
TGCCTGTGCGAGGAGCTGGGCGCCGACCTCCACGCGCGCAACGACGAGGGCCAGACTGCCGAGGAAAAGGTCGAGGCCGAGGGCGACTTCCCCCTGGTCGCCGCGTACCTGCGGAGTAGAATGGCGGGCGCCAGCAATGGCGACGCCATGGCGGCTGTTGCTGATGCGCAACAGCAGAATGGCGCCGATGGTCTGACCCACCCGCCCCCGCTGCCCGACGGCATCAGGGTGAATGTTGGAACCATGTCGGCGAACGACGTGCCTGAGGATGTCGTGGATCCCGAATTCAGGCGGAAGATTGAAGAGCTAGCTGCGCGGGAGGACTACCAGAGCGAGGAGGCGCAGGCCGAGCTGAGGCGGCTGGTGGAGGGTGCCATTGGTGGCATGAAGTCGGAAGCACAGTCTCAAGACAGGAACGTCAGGAGAAGAGAGGAGTGAGCGCCAGGACACGGTCGACACGGGCTCAGACAACAGCCCATTGTCAATGCTAAAAATTATAAGAAAAGGCATGTCGCGGACAACTGCAGCAGTGGGAGCTGTATCGTCAGCTCGGGATCGTACATGTTGCGAGGGTTACATAAGTGGCACACCCTCCCGCCATGGCGTGCTGGGGCTTTTCGATGTGGCCTTGACAAAACCACCTGTTGCAGAAAGATTGTAACATGGGAAAAGCGACTTCGCTTTGCGGAACACGACATTTGACTCCACTGATGATACGTTACGATGGAAACAAAAAAGCATGCTTGGAACAATTCCAACCCCACCTGCCCTGTTTCACTATCTCGCTGTCTCGCTGTCGGTGAATTCTTGCACTTGGCGGAATCGTCGGCCATCATTTCTTTGCCGTACACGAGCAGGAACGTCACATTTCAAGTATCCCACGGCATTGTTGGAAATAACGGTGCAGGCGTGAGGCGAGGAACGCGGGGCCTGGGGCTGTTATGACCATGGTGTACCTTATGGACGATGTCTAACAGCCACACAGCTTCAAGGAAACAAGTTGCTGTCGTTGGTGCTGTTATCAAAAGATCTTATAGAACCCAGGAGCCTTGTGGTGTGGTTGGGGCGGTGGTGCGGGGGGGCCCATTTGTCTCCAGCCAGTGTTCTGAGACAAACATCAAACGCAGAAGCACGATTAGACCAACGCCGCCGAGTGAGTGACCAACATGGGCCCGCTAGTGGTTCAAGTTACACTGACTGCGTGGGTATGAGCAGCTGGAACTAATGTCTCCCAAATCGGATACCAAGGTGCAGGTTCCCCCAAGACATCACTGACGCAAATCTACATTCACGCATGCCTCCACGTGCCTTCAGAGTTCTGCGCCTTCCCTGGTGGGAAAGTGCTGTGTGCGGGCACGTGTCGCCCTCTCGCCTGGTGTTTCCACGGAAACATCTTCAAGTATATAATGACCAGGGTTCGCCCTCCCAATCAAACCCAACCCTTCGCCCACACCATCGCGTCTTCCACGCAGATCTTCGTCGTCGACGCCACGGCTTGACACAAGAGCACCGTCACCGCAAGGGTTCCCTTCTCTTCGAGGAGATCTCGACATCAACACCTCCGTCATGTAAGTCTACACCATCGTTCGGCCTTTCCCCCAAGATCTTCGCATCCCAAGATCCTCGCGAGCTCCCAACCGATTATCCATCTCTGCATGCCACCCTGTTTCCTAACCGCTTGCGGTTTCAGATAAAACACTCAACTACTTACTATGATGGCTTCCGACAGCGACTACGGAGAGTTTGGTGAGAACCCGTACGAAGAGAGCGAGCACTTTCACTGGATGCCGCAAGGCACCGTCATCAAAAGAATGGCCTGGATTGCGGACAGGCTCTACCGCGAGCGGGCGGAGGCCAACAGCAAGATTGCCAAGCTTGACAGGCTCCTTAAGATGACCGAGGAACTGTTCGACAACCTTGTGGTAAGCAAAAAGATCTCTTTCCTCATCTTTCTCATTCTCGATGCCCACCCTGATCACACACTCTTCCCGCCGACCACCGCTCCAATCCCCTCTACCTCTCTTCGTTCATCCAACCCAGCCAGCCTCCCTTCAGCTAACCTCCCAGGCCAACCACCAGATCGACACCCCGACCAGCAAGATCCTTCAGCTCTACTACTACCATGTCTACCAGGCCCGCGCCCTCTACAGCGTCAAGCCGCTCGCCCCCCACGACACCCGCGAGCCGCGCATCCCCGCCGAGACCGCCAACCTGCTGCACTCGATCCCGCCAATGGAGCCCGGCCGCAGCAACGCCGGCGCCGTGGAGGAGTACCTGCGTGAGTTTGAGGAGCGCGCGATGCGTGGCCGCCACGAGAACGAGTTCATGGTTCGCTACGTCTTGAGGGCGGCGCCGCGCATGGTCATGCTCTGGCGTCTCACCCGTTGCGACCACGACGCCGCTGGTGAGAAGAAGGGTGACGAGGAAGAGGCGTCGCTGAAGGCGTTTGTGGAGAGGATGGAGAAGGAGGCGAAGGACCTCGCTAAGGTTGAGGACGCTGCTGAGGCCGAGCCTGCTGGCGCGGACCTCTTCGTCCAGTCTGAGGGAGGTGGACTCGTCACGGCTGAGGGCGAGGACGAGGAGAAGGAAGACGAGGATGACCTGGAGGAGTCCGTCGACTCGGCCTGCGCCGTTGCTGGCTCTCCCGCTGAGGAGAAGAAGCAGCTGGAGGGAGAGGGTGCAGTCGGCTGGAAGGCCGAGCTTGTCCTCCTCGGTGGACGTGAGGCGAAGACCGCCTAGACTGCAGGCTCAACTTGGTGAGCGTGAAGCGAGGACCGCTTAGACTTACAAAGTCAATTTGGTGGAGAAGACTACCCAGACTACAAATCCAACAAACAATTCCACAACTTCACGTGCCGAGTGTGAACTGCATCTATGTTCGGATGCGTATGTACAATCTGAGTTTTTCTCTGCAATCCACTTTGAACCAAGCTGCTTGACGAATAAAATGCCTCGTTGTCCCCCCACAACACAAAGGGACCCGTGAGCCATGGTTCAACACCGGCAAACGCCCCACGGTAATCCCAACACAACATTTGTTTATAAACCGTCCTTTCCACGCCCAAAGAATTCCGACACAAGTTTACTTCGAGTTGAAACCTCTCTCAGTCCGACGAAACCACCATGTCGCACACCAATCCAGCAAACGGCAATGCAGACATAGAGCCCACCAACCAACTAGATCCCCTTCTCACGGCGGGCGGCATTACCGAGTCGGCATGGAACACGCTCCGTCTGCCAGTGCGGAGCGCTCAGGCGCTAAACATGTCCACATTCAGGCAACTGCTTCAGGAACAGCAGCCGCAGGAGGAAGAAGAAGAGAAGGTGGGCAAGGAACAGCAGCCCGCCGCCGAAGCAGAAGCCAGCACGGCTGGTGACACGCCGCAAGAGGATGGCGAAAGTGCAGAGCAACCTACCGTCGCATCGCCCGAGTCGGAGCGCACTGTCACTGCAGCAGCACCTGCGCCAAAAGCGGCAGCCTCGAAGTCATGGACTGATCTTGTGAGGTCCAAGAGCGCATTTTCTGCTTTTATGGAGGCCAACGCCAGCGACAACGACAACGACAACGAAGACAACGAGGATATCGACCCTGCGGTAGACTCGTCCGTAGATGGCGTTGCGGATGGAGAGGAGTGGGAAAACTTGTCCCGCGCCTCATCCTCGTCTCTCGATGACGAAGATGCCGACGACCAAAACAGGATGACCTGGGACGAAGAGGAGCTCGAGCGGCGGCAGCGAAACCACGAACAAAAAGCCCTGACTGAACAGGTCGACGCCAACCGAAAGGCTATCCTCGAGTTGAATAGCGCATGCGAAGTGCACAAAGACATTCTGCTCGACTTCGAGTGCGAGACACTCGACAGGTTGCAGGTGGTGGAGACAAGGATGATATGTGAGTGGCAAGAGGTGTGCAACAGAATAAGCAGCCTCAATCACTACTTGGAGCCGTGTGGTAGCCGCATGGGTCTCAAGCAACTGGTAGAGGCGTCCCAAAGGGATATTGTGGAACTGCAGGACTTCCGCAACGTGGTGGAGCAGAATAACATGGAGTTCATGGAGGAGCTGGAAGCCCAGACGGAGAAGACGAGCTCCGCGGTGAAGTATGTGCGCATGCTCGACGTGAGGGTAGCGGAGATGCAGGACAAGCTGACAGAGACCCTGGATCGCGTGTCTGAATGCACCAAGGATGTCAAGCGCGCCGAGAACCTTGTGGCCTTGACGGTAGAGATGTCGAAGAAGCATGAGGTCGCGCAGGATGCCCACGACGCAAAGCTCAGTGAGCAGGCAGAGAAGGTCAATCAACTTCACACTATCGTGGCCCAAGACGCCAAGAGGCAGCGTGATGAGCAAGAAGATATGAAGGGGAAGCTGACCGAGCTGGAAACGCTTCATGATGAGCTCGAGCTTAGCCAGGTCGTTTGCGAGAAGAAGACCAACGACAGGATCCAGGAAGCCCGAACCTCGATGAACACCAACATTCAGTCTTCCTCGAACCGCTCCCACAGGAGGATAAGCAAGTTGGAGGAGAGAAACCGCACAGAACTGGCCCAACAGAGCGACAGGACCAAGGCGTTGGAAGACATGGTCCAAGCACTTTGCGACAGACTCGAACAAGCATTCGGAAGAATCGAACAGCTTGAAAGCGAGAAGGGGGAGTTGAAGAGGTTGAAGACGCGTGCGAAGGAACGCAGTGGAGAGGGCATCCAGAAGGAGCAATCCAAGCGGCTACACGACGCGGATGATCATGCCGACAAAATGAACAGACTTCGAATTGGTGGCACCGACGAGGTTGGTGACAGATTGGCCCGTCTATCGAATCTGCGTGCAGAGGTTGAAAGCTTCAGGTTGGAAATGGGACGAACCGTCCGGGAGTGATGGTTTTGGTGGTTTCTGCATTTGAACATGGGTAGCAACAGTGGCCCAAATTGATCGTAGATTCATGCAAGGCTGAAAGCTGTGGAAGACGGTGGGCGACAAAACCAAGGATAAGCATGTGAAGAGAATGAATGATTGGGGAAAGGCGCGGGCGCGGGTGCGGGTTCCGTCGGCGTAGGCAATTGCCCCACCTGCCTCGTCATGACGTATGCGGGGCTCCGGCGCACCACCTATTAGCCAACGCATCCAGCAGACCGCGTCAGTAACAGGCAGCAAGGCAAAGACAGGATTCGCATATAAACTACGCATCCCCATCTTCCCTGGCTTCCTCTGCACGCTACTACCTACCCACGCACAATCCTCGACCACCACCCAACATGCCTCTCGTAGTTCCAGGCATCAACTCCACCGGCGACAAGACCGAGGAGTGGACCAACCACCTCGTGGGCAAGAAGATCGGCGATGCTTCAGACAACATGGTGAGCCCACCATCACATCATCCCCAACCATGACCATGAGCTAACCCGTCCACCTTCGACAGACCTTTGCGAAGAAGGACCTCCCCGAGAAACACCGTGTCCTCAAGGAAGGCGACGCCATGACCATGGACCACAACCCCGACCGGTACGTTGATATACCACACACAGAAAGATGAGAAATGGCTGACAATACGCTTGTCCAGCCTGAACATCCACGTCGCCGACGACGGTACGGTCAGGAAGGTCACCCACGGTTGAAGCGTCTTCTTCATTTTCCTTTAATTGTCTCCCTTCACCACGACGGCTTCATACACACACACATACACACACATACCCCAAGCCTGTCCTTGAGACTACCATGTATGCTATGAACGATTTTCCTTTTCGACAGACTCGTCGTCACGAGAGTTTTAGACACGACCCACGCCTCTAGCGTGGTGCATGAATGAGTAATCATATCGTCAAACCCTTGATTGACAAAGATGCTGTGCTGGGATTGGTGACATGGAAGAGCGAATAACTGATTTGATCAAAGAGGAGTTATTTAAAGTGCAGATGAGACCATTCTCCGTCTCTCCGCTACCAATGAATAAAACGCAAGACTACCTCAAATGCCCACTCATTAGACAAACGGCTACTTTCGTAACAACGACCAAGGTAAGAAAAGAAAGGTCCAGCCATTATTCCTTCCTTCCTCGCTCTCCTGCAGTTCGTGATTTGGTGGTATCAGTTTCCCTGTCGAACCCAGGTATCGGTCATTCCAAACGCCAGTCATCACCGAGTTACCCAAAGAAAACGCCATCCTTCGCCTCATGCAAAAACTGCCACTTCCTCGTCGGCGTCTCTCCACCCCCTCCCTCCTCCACTCATTCAAAATCTAGCCACCATACTCCTCTGCATCTTCCTCAAACTCACCACCACCGCGCTCCGATGCTCAAACGCCAACACGATGGCGCACCGCACGTTCAACGCCGTCAACCACCTGCGCTGGCGCTGCGTCGTTTCTCCATCTCTCGCCGCCGTGCCGCCGACGAGCGTGATCCAATACAGCAAGCCCGTCATGTCGCCCCAGCACTCTGCGAAAGGGCAATCGCTCCTCTTGACCGCCTCGACCAGCCGCTCTAGTGACACCGCCTCGGGGACATCCCCCACGGAACGTTCTGAAACCGGTGTCATCGACTTTGCTTCTAGAGGTAGTGATGATAGTGGCCGGCGGTTGACCAAGCTCTCCGCGTGCAGGATGGCCGCGAGTCGGCACGCCTCGTAGCGCCAGCGGGCCTGGCGTTCAATATCCGTCGACGGTGCCGGTAGTGCATCCGCTGGCGGCAGGCTCCGGACGTAGTTGAGGATGCCACGCTTGTACGACTCGGTGTCCCAGCTGCTCTGTTCGAGCGGGCCGTCGACGAGGTCGACGAGCTCCTTCATCTTGCCGACAAGCTCCAGCGTGCGGGCGTCGCAGCGCCTGCTGCGCTCGAGCGTGGCGAGGCGCATGCGCGGGCAGAACAGCGGCGACTCGGGCACGATCTGCCGGTCGCTGTACACCGACGGCCGCACGGTATTCGCGTACTCGGCGAACAGCGCGTCGGGCGCCCCTTCGCGGAAGATGGCCGACGAGTAGATCATGGCCGTGGCGACACCGGCTAGCTCCCCCTGCAGGCCGAGCCGGTCGATGCCGCCGCGCTCGACGATGAGCTGGCGCAGGCCGCGTTCGTGGGAGATGAGGCGGGCGTCGACGCCGGAGGAGTTGACGAGCTCGGAGCAGAGGAGCTGGACGACCGTCATGATGGTGGTGTCCTTGATCCGGTACCAGCGCTCGTTGAAGGCTTCGCGCAGGAGGTGGGCCACCTCCGTCTGGACCATGGTGGTGAGGGTGGTGGGCGCGGGCTTGCCAGCCATGGCGTCCTGGTGGCTGGTGGCGATGGCGAGGGTGCTGAGGAACGACTCGCGCGATTGAATCATTTGCGGCAGCCATGCTCGCGCCATCCCACGCGTGCCGAAGTACAGATGGCCTGGGTACGATCAGCAAGGAAGTCACCGGTTCAACAGGATGATGCGCATACAGTAGTACTTCACCTGTGGCATGTCGATGTTAGCGGCTGGTTGCGGGAGTGCCAGGAACGGGTCGTGGGAAGAGAAAGGATTGGAAGGTGCCGGTATCGCGAAAGCCTCAAACGGTCCTATAATCTGAAAGGCGGATTCGAAAAGCGGATTTATCCAAACTGTGCCGCCCCGCGGCGGTTGAACTAGTGTTTGTTCAGGCTGCTGCTGCTGCTGCTGCTGCTGGTCGACGAGGGCGGCCGCCGGAGGGGTTCCTACGAAGCTCCTCTTTGGTCTCTTCGCCAGGCTCGACCGTTGAGATTCCGGGCTGTCGGCATCGGTGCCTTGGTCACTGTGCGGCGTGCTGCCGGGCAAAGATGCGGTGGACCTGGGGACGCGATATCTCTGGAAGATGTCCAAGGCCTCCTCTCTCCCCATGATTTGCGGATTTTCCGGATTGGAGTCGGCGGCCGAATCGGACCTCCTCAACGTCGGTGTTCTCTTCTGGGCGGGGGCGACAGCAAAGTTAGTGCTACTGCTCTCTCCACGCGTCGGGGCAGCTGGCGCAGGGGCAGCCGACGACTTCTTGGACCGGGGCGTGACGCGCTGCCGTCCCTCAACCACGCCGAACATGACATGCGAACGCACGGTGCGCATCAATTCCGGATCCTTGAACTCCTCGGGGCGGGTGGCGGTAACGAACTTGAAGCTATTGCTGGTGTCATCGTCCTTGGGCGACTTGGACGAGGTGCGACTACTGGTGCGGCGGCGTGACGGCGGGGCTGCTGGAGCTTGCGGCGCGGAGGGAGCAGTGCACATGGCAAAGGGGTCTTACGAGGCATTAGTAATGCGGTCTCCATTTCCGCAGTGGGACTGCTCACCTGGGGAGCTCCAGGGGAAATTGTTCTGCGGCATGGTGGGGGTCGCGAATTGAAGGGCCATGGCGGGGTGCTGTTGGGCTGACGCGGGGCGCGTGGTGGGCTGCTGGAGGGAGGGATAGCTCTCTGAAGAGCACTCCATTGGTTCTAACTTGCGGAGGGGCGGGGTGGGCTTTGCGCAGGCTGTGGAAGGCGCGTGGTGGGTTTGTTCATATTCCGGCGCGCAGTCTTGGCTGTGGAAGGTGGGTAGGAACGAATTGAGCCTCTGCAGCGGGAGAGCCGGGCGATCAAACGGGCGGAATGGGGAAGGATGTGCGGGGACGGGGTGCTGTAGGGCAGTGGTGGTGGCAACATCTAGCTATGTATAAGAGCTTGGTAAGTAAGTACGCCCGTAGCCTCGGGGCTGGTGCCACGAGCGCGTGCAGAGAGGGAGGCTGTGTGCACGCTTAGTCTTGGGCCTTGGGCGAGTCGGTGTGAAAGGCAGAGGGTCTGGGGAGCAATACGTCAAGCCTCACTACGGAAATGCTGCATCGCGCAGGCTGTGCTGGGCCCGTGCTGAGCCCTACGCTCTGTGGAACCACATCTTTTCGCAGCCTGCAGCGGTGGACGAGGGCACCACCTCGACGTCGCTTGTCGGCCTAATTTCGACCCTTAGCGCTGTCAGCATTTTGCATCAAAGCTAGGCCGGACGCGGGGCCGCCTGCTTACTGCCTGAGAGCTCACGCGCCGAGGCCTGAGGCATGACCCTGCATCTCGTCCGTAGCCTGCACCGGCGTCTGCCGTGAGCACGCATCGTACGAGAGGGAGAGGAGAAAAAAGGAAGACAAAAAAATGACCTGCCGGCTTCGCCGTTCCTGTACCTCTGTGGGGGGGTACAAGTGCCGGATATGGAACCCTCCAGCGAAGCTCTGCTACCCAATCAGCACCCGTGGTGGGGGTCGTCATTTCCACGCCGAACACTTTTGCGCCCGCCTTCGTCCGCGCCGGTACATGGGTTACGTACCTGCGCCCGCTGTCCACCAGACCGCTCCGCTTATCACTGACAGAGCCACACGCTTCGCCCTCCCCCCTGGCCCATTCCGTCATCCGCGATCCACCGCCGAGGCTTATCCCCTCGGTGATTTGTGGCTAGCTGAGCCAAGCTCAAGCATTCAACGGCCCACCCCTGCCATACCGCGCGCTCTGGAATCTGGGTCCGATGGCAAGGACAAGTTGCTTGTTGATGAAACCGCTTTAATCATTATTGCTCCTTTCTACTAGTATTAGCCGAATCCTGACGCGAAGAAGTCGTCATTGCTGCCGGTCGATGCCCCGGCTCCGTGCGTGGCCGCACCACCACTCGATGCCCTGCCATCGCCATTCGTTACCGCGCTCGCGGGACTGTGGCTGCCCACGCTGCTGTTGGATGCCGCAGCGAGGTCGATCCCGCCTATCCCGATGCCAATATCCCCCACCCCGCTGTCTCCGTTCCTCCCGTTACTGCGCGGGATGGTGAGCCGTGACTCCTCAAACATGAAGCTACCCGCCGCCGGCTGTTTGCTTCCGCCTTCGGTCGGCGACTTGAGCTCTGCCATCTCCAGCGCCTCCCTGAGCGTCTCGCCCGTCTCATCTAGCGCCATGAGGAACCGTGCGAGCTCCTTGCATATGTCCCAGTCCTGCTCAAGCTTGGCTCGCTGAAGCAACCGTATCAACTGGTGCGAGCTCGAACTGAGCTCCTCAAATGTGTGCAGGACCAGCAGGTAGCCGCCCGCTGTTTTCAACGAGCCCCGCTGCAGCGACTGTTCGAACAGTTCTTGAGGCGGAGGTAGATGGGCGAACAACGTGCGCCACGACCGCACTTCGGTCTTGCGCGTGCATTGCACGACAATGTCGAGGTATTGCGGGAACGACGAGAGAAAGGACAGGACACTAGGCAGAAGCGCTTGCTCCGGCGGTGGAGACGTGTCCACCTCGTCGTCTAACACGTCATGCAGCAAGATCTCCAGCGCATGCGGGAAGTACAGGAGGTGCTGGTAATGGTGCGACAGATGCAACGCTGCAGGAGAGTTGTACTGCGCCAAGTGGTGTCGAAGTAGCGGCGGGAGGAAGAGATGGGTCTAGATAAGATTGGTTAGCTTGCGCAACACGTCCCCTCTGCATTGGGCACCGTCACTTACCCTTGTAGCAAAGCGGAAATAGGCAAAACTGATGTCCCGTCTTTGCACCAAGTCTGACTCAACACCGAAGAGGATTCCCTTGTTCAGCAACGGCGACAGAGGGTAGAAGTCAACAGGTATGCTGACTGTCGCCGGAAGCTCCCTACCGAGCTCCATCGACGCCGATACCAAAACGTCCTGCGCATCCGTCCAGAGTTTCATGTCTTGCCCGTCAAAGTACCACAAGGAATCGCGCAAGTCATGACCTTGGAGGCTGTTGTTCGGCAGAGCAGCCGAGGGACTAGGCGGCAGGTAGTCTTCGTCATCCGCAATCTTGAACGACGGATGGTCCCGCATGAGTGCGTAATACTCCACATTTTGTGCTATGATGCGCATTTCGTATTTCAACATCCCTTCCTCCGTGGTTGTTGGCTGCAAAAGAACCAGCTTGCCGTCCACTAGGAACAAGATGGTGGCGACTGCAACGTCCTGCGAGGGATCGCCGTGATCTGGTACCAGTCAGCACATCGGGGGGCTTTCGGTTCCACGTGGGACTTACCGAGCTGATCTTCTGGCAGGATCCAACTCAGAGCCCGTACTCTTGGAGGCGCCCGGATGATTCCATGAAGGGCAATCTGTCCGACTTGCATGATTCTGACCGAGGAATTGGCAACGTTGATAATGTAATGGTAGAGGATGTTTTCGTATGTGTAAACCAATAGAGAGTCATCTCCCGACGGTGCAACCAGAACAATGGGAGCTGGGAGCTGCTCCTTGTGCATGAGTTTGCTGTTATCCAGTTCTTTTTCGCGCGAATATATACGGAGCTGCACCAGGGTTAGCTTGTGCCTGCGTCGTGTGGCGTACAAAGACTCTTACCTCGTATGAGCCGTCCGCCTCGACGGCTGCTATCAGCACATGCTGGTGCCAACACATGCCGCCCCGGACTGTGAACTCGTTCTCCATCTCTGGATCATCAAACGTCTTCCATCTACCACTGGTGACGCTGTAGTGCGCAAGCCCGCGGCGGCCCGCCACCGCCACATAACGCCCGTCAGACGAGATCACTGCGCTCCGTATGGGCCACTGATCGACGAGATACGGGGCAGGCACTTGTACGTGATGCCAAAGCGAGACTTCTGCGGAAATGGCCGTCAAGTCTGGCATGTCATACCCGCGGTAAATCATGAAGCCAGCATTCGTCTGGAGGAGAGACCTGGACACATTTGCAGAGGAGAAGCAACCGGCTACAGCACTCCGTGCCATCTCTAGGAGCCACAGCCGATTGTCATTCTGCCCAAGAAGGAGTATTTCGGAACCGCCGCCAATCCAGAATCCGTCGCGAGCGCTAAGGAGCCATCTCTCATCATTGGTTTCGGACATGAAGCGCGTCGAAGTGAAGCTGCTTGCGCCTGGCTTGCCGTAGACACTCCACATCATCCATCCCTTTTCGTAGCCGGCAAAGAGACAATATCCATCGGGAGAATACGTCAGGAAAGTTAGCTTTCCTGATGAGGCCGACGTCAATCCGGTTTGCAACTTGTGTGACAGAGGAACGTGTCCATCGTAGTCTCTGGCTGTGTACACGTGTATCTCGCCATTTTCACAGCCCAACGCTACCAGGGAGAAGCGAGCATTGATTGCGGCCTTGACAGCGTAGGTATCCTCTGTCGCGGGTTCGTGGAAGCAGTAGCCTTTGAACAAAGCCTTCGAGGCTTGGGCGTCGGCGGAGTTCGATGGAAGCCTCTGAACAGCATAGCCCTTGCCATCGCTCATGACCCAAGCGTATAGATTCATGGGTCGATCGTTCACAATGTCAACGACTGTCGTTTTCCTGCTGAGCCAGGACATTTTGCTGAGCAACTCGGTGCTAGTCTGGTTTCCATGGCTGTCCGGAGCCCATCGAATGCACTGAATGGCGGCGGGCTTCGCCGTCGCCACAACTAGTTCCTCGTCGAGAGCGAGGGCTTTCGCAATCCCGGCGTCGACTCTTATGACCATGCGAAAGCGGACACTGACATCCTGAATACCGCCGCCCTCGCCCGGACCAGCAAACTTGTCTCCCGTAACATGAATTCTGCTGCCGGAAATGCTTTGGCGGCGCGAATGGCCATGCGCATTGGGGTCGAACTGCTGTCGGTAGACGCGGGAGTTGGGATCGCTGGCGAGCGAGTAGGTAATGAGGTAGCCCAGGGCTGTCTGCACGACGAATATGGCCGAATCGGGGCGCAACAAGAGCGATACGTTTGGTCCATAGGTTTTGAGGGAAGCGGGCGAGCGCAGCACAGAGGCGAGGACTGCTGTGGGCTGCGGCTAATGCGTCAGATGGCGCCAAGGCAAAGCGAGCGTGCTGCTGGTGGACTCACCTTTGTCTGCCAGATAGTCAAAGTCGAGTGTGTGATAGTGGCGAACAACTGACCACTGCGGGCGACGCGCAGGGCGATGATGTCGCCGTCGATGTCTGTCTCCGCGTCGGTCCCTTGCAGGCTGCCGTTGGTTGCGGGCGACGTGTGCGGCGCGGAGCCGTTCGGCCCTTGCGTCACCGTGGCATCGTGCTCAGCGGTGTCATCGTGGGGCTTCTGCTGTGCAGCGCGGGGGTGATGGGGCTCGTGATGCTTCCCGTTGACGGCCGCGGGAGAGGCTTCGTGGTTGACGCCGTCGTCGGAGATTATGCGACGCTCTGGAGGCAGTTGGCGCTGGCTGGTGGCGTAGACTCTGGGGCTCCCAATGGGCCAGAACATGGCTTTCTAGGTCGAGCAGTGCCGGCATTTGGGAAGCTCCATTTCAGTCGGGGTTGCGGAGAGCTCGAGGGCCGGCGAGGAGCAAGCTCGGGGACGTGTGATGGAGCTGGGCGGGCAAGGTGGCCGCCAGGATGATCGAGGATCCGGAGCGGGCGCACCGCACCTGCGCACGAGCCCACGTCACTTCTAGTATCCTGCCAGGACTCCGACACCCTGAACCAAATGCCGGCCCAGACATCGTACCCTGGCTCCCCCGGGCACGCTAGGCCGGCCGGGGAAGGCGCCTGCGGGCATTCTGCACCCATCTTGGCTATTCAGGCGTAATTATTCTCATTGATCCAATCTATGATACAACGAATCGAAGCTGTCGTGTTAGCAATTTCCATTCCGTTCCTTCGCGTACCGCCTTGCCTGAACCGACTCCCGAACTCAACGCCATGCCCTGTCCCAGCCAACGAAGCGCTTTTGCATAAGGACAGAAGAGATTAAAAGAGCCGTAATCGCATGCAAAATGAAGAAGTCGAAACGCAAACGCCCTCGATGATGCCGTACCCACCTTGCACTCAGAAACCCTTACCGCAATCAAAGACCGTTGCTCCAATAAAATAAAATAAAAAACACCAATCCAGCCTGTATCTTACACGCTGACGTTGCCCGAATCCTCGTCCACGATCGGCCCATCTTCCCATCCCGAGAGGACCATGCCGTGGCCGAGATCTCCCTCGCCGAGCCGCAGGCCTTCGCATTCGCCTCGCTCAACGTATCCTTTGTCTTCGTTCATGTCGCGCCATATGCGCTGGAAGTACATGCGTAGCGTCCGCAGGCCGCGTAGATAGCCCTTGTCCACGCCATCCGGGTCCGAAGGTGGACACGAAATATCCGGAGGAAGCTCGTCTTCAGCCGTGACACAGTTGGCGAAGTCAACGATCTTCAGTTTGATCTCCGACCTTGCCTTCTTTTCTTGCTCCAAAGTGGGCCTGTTTTCCTTGTCTTGTGATGAGCGGCGGCTTCTTGGAGGCGACGGCCCTTCTTTTGAGCTGTCGCCGCGATCGTACAACATCAGCAGACTGCTTGCGTAGAACCTGTATCCCGGAAGCCGACGGATCATCCTCTCGAGCGTTGAAATTTTCTCCAGAATGACGGGAATGTGCTTGGTTGCACTCGTGTAGCCGTGGCCATCGAAGAAGAAGCGTGTGAGCGCATCTTGGAACTCTTTGCCAGCTTTGAGGTCGCGGCCAAAGTACTTATCCTCGAAGACGTACGATTGGGTCTTGACGTTCCAGACTTGCATTCCGCAGACGCGCACGCCAAGCTCCCGCGACGTGGTCATTTGACACTTGCGCCTCTGCGAACGTTGCTTCTTCTCGTTTGCCTCAACACCATACTGACGTGTTCCCATCTTCAGATCGAGCACGCAGGGCCGAGACATGCCTGCGGTGAGGTCCTCAAGCAGGATAAAATGCTGCACACGTTCATCCGGCTGAACCGCTTCCTTAGGGTTCGACGGATCTTCCACTGTGGGAAGGGGGGATATGACTGGATTAGTCACTGGAGCTGGAAGCATTGTTCCAGTGCCATTGCCACCGCTCGGTACTGCATGGCCGTTCATCTGGTCAGGTGGTGCAGACTTAGCATGCGTAGAGCTCTGGTCCGTGGCTGATGGCTTCTTGTCTTCATCCATGGCGAAGACGTCATCTTCGCCATCCCCTCCATATCCATCCTCCTCATGGTACTCAAGGTTACCCCTACCTCCTTCATCCAGCTCATTCGGCCTCCGACGAAGGCCGCCACCCGAGTGCCGGCGCCGTGGCTGCCGTTGCTTAGCTGGAATAGCCTCTTCAACAACGTCTTTTGCGGAATCAAGACCATTCAACTGCGGCAGAGAAGGATATCTTTCCAACGATCTGCTCTCCCCAGAACCAGGCTGCTTCAAGAAGTGGCGTTCAGCCTCGGACCTCAGAACTTGCTTTCGTGGGCTACCGCCTTCATCAAGCATGGACTCCCGTCTTGTTGCAACGTCCGCACTCCCTCTTCGAGCATGAGGACTACCACCTGATACGGCATCCGGACCGAGACCGTGTTTCCTACCAGGAAGGCTGTGGTGACTACGGTCGTGGCGAAAGTGGTGATGAATAGTCGGAGGGGTGAAAACCTCTTTGAGTACTTGCTCACGGAGTCTCCGGTTTACGGTGGTGGCACCCCAGCTGGGGTGGTGCCTCAACTCAGGTCGAGTAGGGCTCGTGCCAGCGGAACGTTTTCCTGTGCGATCGGTGGCATCCATGCTCTGGTGCCGGCGATATTGTTGCGAAAGTAGGGAAGCATCGCCAGTGTGGGGCCTAGGTACTGGTGCTCGTGGCGGAAGGCGGAAGAGATTGTCCGGAATAATGTGCATGTTGTTCTCAAAAATGACTTGCGGAATGGCTGGTGTCATTTGTTGTGAATGACTCACGAGCCTTGGCTGGTTGTCAGATGAGTTGCTAGTAGGCTTTGCCGGAGACTCAAGCCCAGTGGAGGCTTTCTCGGACTGCTCCTTGGCTTGAGGTTCGATCTCCGACTTGACACCATTTTCTAGATCTTTGGTGCCCTTGGTCGTCTTCCTCTTCTTGGGAGCCTTCCGGTAGGTCACATTGAGAACACCGATGTACCTATCATGCACTGTTAGCAAATTCGCAGATCGACGTGAGAATAACAGGGAAGCGGGCGAAAACGTCTTTGCTGGGGTTTCAGCTTGGAGGCCAAGAGTAGCGCAAGAGCGTGATCTTACCTCGGTAAGAAATCCAAGAGCTCAGGATGATTCCGTTCAACCGTCTCGTAGAATTCGTTCTCACGGTTGTTCAGCTGCTTACATACGGCACGCCTCGAAAAGCGATAGACCGTAGAATGCCCACCGACCTGATGATCATAAGGCTTGAGCTCAACAGCACCAAGTGGTGCCGTTGGTTGGTGGCGGCGATGGTGATGGTGGTGATGCGGCTTCGGGGCTGAAGTGGCCTCTTTCTTGTAAGAAAGTTGGGTAGGTGTGGTGCCCAATTCCTCAGTTGCACTGTCGTAACCTTGCGTAGACTGAGCAGATTCGTCGCAAGATTCGTACTCGGAGCCGAAGTCAGATGTCGTGATATCTGACTCGGACACAAAGCTGGGATGGTCTGCCTCCGGCGACCGTGGTTGAGCCTTGAGGTCACCATGCAGGTATTTTTGCTCGTCCTGCGTCTGCAAGGATATTTGGACTTCATCTGGAGTCGGTGTGGTCTCTTTATCTCTCCAGCCCGCAGGAAAGCCTCGCGCAGAAGACCTTGACACAATTCTCTGCAGCGGAGATTCTTCCCGCACAGGGCTTAATTGCTCAGGGGTGGACTTAGTCGGTGTAAGCTGACGATGCGGGAAGTACAGCGCCGAGGAGATGTGTTCTCTCTCCGACTCTTCGTCTTCGTCAGAAGCGGCAGCCTTGCCTTCTTGAGCAACGTCGGTGTCTCCAAAGTAGTCGATCGTTTCTTTGTCTTGGACATCTGAGGTTGGTCTTGCACGTTGGGATTCAGCTGTAGACAAGGCCTTGGAAAGCGGAGTTCCTCGCTGGCCACCAGGAGTGAGGTTATGGAAGTTCCTGATTTCCTCTAGAAGGCTTATTGGGATACCGTGGGGCCTTATAGTGATACTTTCGTCTTCTTCCTCAGCTCTTGTACGACTAGGGCTACTGACCGGCTCCAATGGTTTTCTTGGCGATGCTGATGCGTCCAGGCGCCGATCTTCGCGGATAGGTGTACCGACAGTATCACTTGTTTTCTCGGCCGGCGGTATTCTCAACTCTGCCTCAGCTGTTATAGGATCTCGGCCATCCTGCGGTGCAACTTCCGCCAAACGGTCTTTTGCTCGCTCGTCCCGTTTCTTTTGCTCCTGCGCCGCTTCATTTTCCTTGAACAGACCCAGGTAATGACTGGCCTTACGACTGCGTGCAGCGACGGTGCTTGGCTCTGCCTTGGGAAGTGTGGCTTCGATCTTCTTATCGACTCGTGTGTTGCTAGTTTCCTTAACATTCTGGTGCGCCGACATGCTCAATGTCGGTTTTCCTTCCCGCCACGACCGATAGCGTACTCTCTCGTCTGTATCGAATGTATCCGGTGTGGGTGGAGCGTCGCAAGGAGTGCTGGAGCGCTGGTGAGGGGAATCAACAGCTGCGGTTGCGGCTGCGGAGGCAGGAGTGCTGTCTTGCTTTGGTGGAGATTCGGTCCTGCCACTGCCCAAAATCTGTGTTATGAAATGTCCCTTGAGATGCTGCTGTGAACTGTCATTATGCAGGGTAGTGCTGTTTCTGTGCTTGAAGTTGTGATAGTCCTCGGCAAAGGTGGAATGTTCCAGTGGCGACGAAGCATTGGCGGCGGATAAGAGGTGGTGATGGTGGGCTTGACGGAGCAGCGGCGGGTCAACCAACTTCCGGATGGGAGAGACTTCGGCCATGGCGGGCGGTTGATCCTGCCCTTGAGGGTCGGCGGGACTAGAAGAAGAGTCGGGTCGTGCCTGGAGACGAGGGGATTCCGCAGGGGAATCGCTCTGAATGTAGTGAGTCGCAAAGATGCTTTCTCTCTCGGATAGCTGAGGCCCGGCAGCAGGGTAGAGAGACTCGAGAGAGAGAGGCGCGGTGCGCGAACGACCTGTTTGTGATAGGGTCTTTGGTGTCACCGTCGAAGCGTCGTCGGGCGATGGCGGCGACGAGGCATTGCGACGATCCTGGGAGATCCTGGGGGACCTCACCGGGGTGGAAGGCGAGGTATTATCCGGAGCAGAAGGCGCGGATGACATGGAGCGTACATTGGTCAGGCTGGCCGGCTCTGGGCGTGGGTGCTGGGGGTGGGCGGCCGCCGTGGTGACGGGGACTATGATAGCACCGCCCAAAAGAACTGGGCCGGCGCAAGGAGCGCCGGGATGCAGCAGGCGTGAGCGCACAGGCCGGGATGCGGGCAGGCGGGCGCGGAGCCTACGAAGTCTGGGGGGTCACGTAGCTTGGGCTGCGGCGCTGGCGGTGCGGGCGTGCTGGGGCTTGCTTGCTGGGGCGAGGTTGGCGATTTGTTAGAGAGCAGCGTTTGGCGTCGCTAAAGTTGACGCTGTGAGCCTGCGAGATCAGCACAGCCCAACCACACAATAACATCAACTAGCTCGGGCAATCGGCGCCTTGACGATCAGGGGCGCACGCCGTTAGGCTGCTGGTAAGTTACGGAACACATCCTCTGCGCCTGCCTCGCCGCCGCCGCCCGCGGAAGCGCTCGCCGTGCCTTAAACTCCGCTGGCGAGACGTCGTCGGCCCTGCACTGCTCAACGGGCTAGCAGAGGCTGCGGTTGCGGCTGCATCGTGACGGGCCTCCAATCAATCATGCAGCGTACCGCACGTTGTGGGCGTGGGCGCAAGGGCCCCATGTCTTGCCGATCGCTCTGTAGGAAATCCACGATAATCGTCATAGGATACGCAGCCCACTGGCCCCGTGGCCTGGACGCCTCCGGCTCGATGCGGGCGTGGAGAGCAGCATCCGCAAGGCGGCATGGTGCATGACCGGCGCGCCCGGCCCACCGCCTGGGTAGATGGGCATCTTGGATGCAATTGCTGCCGAGGGAAACTGCGATTTTGCTCCAATCGGCAGCCCTGCCAGGCCCGCCTGGTGATTGGTGCGGGCGCGACTCAGAGCCTGCGTGCCTGCCGCCGTTTCAACAGGGCTGAGCACGGCCAGAACTGACCCTCGTTTCGTTTCGCATCCTACCCGATCAGCAGCCGACTTTGCTTTTAACGCAGAAGCAACTGCAGCACCTTATCACTGTGCCGCATGTCTCGGAACACGTGCCTAGGGCGCCAGAGATATACAATCTCTCCTGTGGTACCGAGAAACCTTCCGCGGCCTACCTACCTAGGTAGGGAGATTGGGCTTGAGCCCCAAGCCTCGTCACCCGGATCAAACTCACCCACGTGGACCGATTAGCTCGTCCCCAATGGATTCCGCAAAGCCACAGATAGACTCTAGCTTTTGCTGCGGAACGCCGACTGCATTCGGTCGAGCCCAAGCCGATGGATACACCGCCCCCTTGCGCACATGGGCAAGAGCTCGGGATGACGTTGGGTGTTACGTGAGCGATGAGCTCCACCGTTGTTTGAAGGCACGGCAGGTGACAGAAGCCCCACCAAGAACGCTGCACTTTTCCTCCATGGGTAGCTGAATCCCATATCTGGACGCAAACGTGACTTTTAAAACCACATTAACACGTCCGGATGATAGCTCCAACTACCTACAGAAGTACGGTGTAGTATCTGTAAGGTAGAAATTTTCCTGTCACCCGCTGTGACGGCAACACAGATGCAAAAGCAGGATAGTACGACCCGAGAGCAGCCCTCCATTGCAGCGGTCAGCTACTTCTTCTCGGATAGCGACGGCAGAGGTGTGCCGAAGCAAATCCCTCCATTGCACCAGCTACGGCAGCAAGGCTCACACAAATGATGGGTATCTGAAGAATGCGTGCTTGGAGCAACCAGCTGGTCTGATCACCTTATCAACCTTAGCGGCGCGAATTAAGCACTGACCCACATCTGCCGCCGTTGCAATGGACAACGCAATGCGACATCTGCCGTGCGCTCTCGTGCTGCTCTTCGTGGCCATGGGGTTTTTTATGGCTACAAGCGTCGCTACGCATCACAGATGGTGGTTGAACTGGAGCTAGAAAGATTGTCCGACATCGGGCCACAGGGCTGACGGGGCGCCGGCCCCGGACTTTGCCTTGCAGTCACTCGCTCCCCGCATCTGCGCTACCTACGCCAAGCCGTCCACTCATAGCTAAGCCGTTGTCGCCTCCACTTCACGCCAATTACTCCTCCTTGGCACCCTCTATATTGCAGTCACCACTGAGGAACTCCCTTGTTGACAGTTTGACTCAGAGGTGTTTAGCGGTTGCCCACTGTCAGCAACTGACATTCTGACAGGCGTCTTACTTGGCTGTGCATTCCTCGTTCCTCGCTCACCCTTCTCTCTGTCCGTCGGTGGTTTCTGTCTCTTCGCATCTATTTAGCACTCTCTATACTCTTGCTTCTCGATATCGAGCTCTTTGTTCCCTCACTTCATCCGCACCACTGGGCATTCTGATATCAAAAATGCCCAAGTTTTACCCCTCTCTCTCCGACGATCTGGCCGAATGGCTCCTTGCACAGCCGCTGTTCTTCGTCGCCAGCGCCCCAATCGCCGGAGCTCACATCAATGTTTCCCCAAAAGGCGACCCGTCGCACTCCCTCGCCGTAATCAACCAGAACCAGGTCGCCTATCTAGACGCCACAGGCTCCGGCGCTGAGACCATCTCGCACATTTACGAGAATGGTCGTGTCACACTCATGGCTTGCAGCTTCGGCGCCTCGCCACGCATCATGCGACTCTTCTGCACCGGCCGCGTCATCGAAAGGGACAGCGCTCAATTCCATGGGTGGGTGGCCAAGACCGGCATCAAAGAGGGCTTCAAGGCGTGCAGAGCCGTCATAGTCCTTGACATCTTCAAAGTAAGTCTCTTTTATCTGTATACCGCTGGCTCGCACTCCCCCACCACTCACCACAAAGTATCCCAGGTTCAAACCTCCTGCGGTTACGGCGTTCCTGTCCTGTCGCCCAAGGTCTCTTCCTCTCCCACGCAAAAGCACGACAACGGCGACCTGGAGTCCGACGCCGCGGTCAAGTACTGGGAAGACCGCGACACCATGTCCAACTGGGCGGCCAAGATGCTTGCCAAGGACGGTGCCATCCAGGGCTACCAGCGCCAGAACAACAGCTACAGCCTGGATGGCTGCCCCGGCATGAACTCTGCGCGCAGGGCTGGTGGTGAGATTGTGTTGCTCGGAAACGCGCGGGCGAGAGTCAGGCGAATGGTGGTTGGAGAGTGGGGCGCGGTAGTGTTGGGTGCGTTGTTGATGTTGCTCGGGATTGCGATGGCGAGGGCGGCGGGGTTGGTCGAGGTCACTGTGAAGGTGTAAGGGAAACGTGGGTGGATGGGTAGAATCTCCAGTTCGCAATTGAGTTAATCCGCAATGTGCAACCATCGCGTCTGCGCCTGCCTTGGGATGCGCCTGTGCCTGCCCCATTCGTCGCTCTCTCTCACAACCGCGGACCCTGGCCTCCGCCCGCCTCTCCGACCGGAAGGTCTACGCAGCCGTACATCCTTCGCGTCGAATAGATTTGTCACCACCGGCCGGCTCAGCTCCGCAGTGCCGCTAACCTCCACCCGTTACCTTGGTTCCACGCCTACGGCTTGTCTCCGGCCTTCATCATGGCGATTCCCCAGCCCAGTGGTCCTTCTCAGCAGCAGGACAACTGCCTTCGTAGCTCTAGGTGAGAATATCCAGGCTGCCACGGCAGTGTACAGAAGAGTTAAGCCCCCTGAGCTCCGTCGAGGACGCTACAATCTTCCCCACGTGCGTGGTTAAACCCGATACCTGGACGAGTTTGGTTAAGGCTCAAACCTTCAGCCGGACATGGGATTCAACTACCCACATAGGTGTTGTGCGATATCTCCGCGAGACATATGGGGAAGGACGTCCTCAAGTTTGCACAGATGTTAATGCGGATTGTTCAGCCGAAGACGCCCTGCTAGTCTGGTCCCAGCCTCTTGACTACTATCGGAGCGACGGACCAAGTTCTGTCCATCCTGAACTTTGAAAACCGCGATTTCAACCAAGTGTGGACTGAACATTTCGATTTTCGCCTGAAGAGTTTACTCAATCAGGCTTGCGATGGTGGTGATCTTCATCGACAGCTGGCAACAGAGAGGAAGTGTGTTGATACGGCATATCCAAACGGCATTTCTGGGCCATCACCTCCGAGAGACAACTTCAAAGTCAGAGCGAGTTCTGATACATCTCTTAGCCATATCTTTCCTCAATGGTTGCGCATGCCGCCTACAAGACCTATACCGGGAGCAACGTTTACCCAAGACTCTTTCTTCAATTCGGCGACACCAACATCAAGATTGTTCCCAAGTAGATCCTGATTGACCCAGACATCTCCATCCCTCCAATATCTGCCTTGGAAGCAACAGTGGTGCTCAGGTACTCCAAGAGCCAGAAGCACGTTGCCAGCTCGAGCCAAGACAGATCATTTCGAGCCCTGGACCACCCGAAAGATTTCGTTACCTGTCCGCTTTCTGGTTCTGTTGTCTCACTGTATCAGAAACAAACTAGTCTTCGGAGACACCGTTGAGAAAGTCATCTCACACGCCTTCATGCACAAAGATGTTGTCAGATGGTACTTCCTAGAATACGCTGTTATTACGACCTTGCAAATGGCCGGCGGAAAGTTCGATCTTGAGAACAAAGGGGGTCGACTGCACCAAGACGATCAAATCAGTTGTCAACTATGAGTTCAACAAGAAGATCCCTCCGTTTCATTGCCAAGAGAACCACAAAATGCGGAACACACTTCCGTCCAACCCGGGAAACATGTTTTCTTCGGCCCATGAGCTACAAACGCATCCAATCGAAAAGCACTACTACACGGCGAAAGGTTCTGCATACAATAAATTATGGTGTCCTGATGATTCGTGTGCGCAAGCTGCCAAATCCTTCAACGACACGGAGAGCCTTTGCTGGCATCTCCTCGGCACTTACGAGGTTACCTTTTTAGTCACTACCGCGATTTCTGGAGGTTGCCCAACTGCTCGGCTTGCATAGGCTGACTGGAAGGGTATTGAGAAAGTGGCAACTATAGCGGCCGTCTGAAGATGGAACCTGCCGTTACGACAGTTGGACGATTGTGTTCGGGGTTTTGCAATGTGCCCGATCCACATTTGGTGCTCAGTGGTCTTGGAATCGTAAATGATCAAGTGGCTCATTCTATACTCTATTTGTCGACTCTGGTTGTTTCGAACAATAGCACTGAGCTGATACCCACAAAAGCGGGGGCAGCTTTCGGCGTCGGCAAACCTGCCTTCGGGCTCCCCTTCCCAGGAACCATAGGCGACACGTCTCGACCGCCACCCACTCCATCATAACTCAAGTAGCTCATAAATACTGGCCCAAAATGCCGTGAGCCAGGCTGCCAACAAGACCTTCATCCAACGCTCACCATGTCAGCGCGTCGTCTGCTCAACAAAACCGCCATCGTGACTGGTGCTTCATCTGGCCTCGGCCGCGCCATATCCCTTCGCTACGCGGCCGAGGGGGCTAAAGTAATCTGCGCGGATCTGACGCCCTCGACCCGCCTCAAAATCGCCGGGCACACGGATACCGAGACGCATGAGCTGATCAGGCGGCGCGGTGGAGAGGCCGAGTTCGTCAAGGCCGACGTGGGGGACGCGGTGGAGATGGACCAGTTGGTGAAGAGAGCGGTAGAGCGGTTTGGGAGACTCGACGTGTGAGTTGATCTTTTCATCTCCGTCCTTTCATTACTGATGTGCGACATGTCCAGCATGGTGAACAATGCAGGTGTCTCTTTCGAGGCCGTCACCCCGGCGGTGCTGCACATGACGGAAGACAAGGTCTGGGACGACACGATGCGGATCAACGCACGGTCGGTTTTCCTGGGTTGCAAGTACGCGATTGCGCAGATGTTGAGGCAGGAGCCGCACGAGTCTGGAGACCGGGGGTGGATCATCAACATGTCTTCTATCATGGGACTGATTGCGGGACCGCAGAACCGTAAGGAGATTCTCACATTGAACATGCAACATCGCTGACTGAAAGGGGTGGAAGCCTCGTACTGCGCTTCAAAGGGTGCGGTGACGAGCTTGACCAGGCAAGCTGCGCTTGATTACGCAGAGGACCGCATTCATTGCAACGCCATATGTCCCGGGTGTAAGGCCTTTGGCTGCTTGTATCGAATGACTTCTGACTGGTGTTCCAGATACCCAAACAGCGATTTTTGCCGAGACGACCAGCAACTTGACGCCCTTTAATGTTTTGAAGAGGAGGCATCCTTTCGGCGGACCTGGGAAACCCGAAGACATCGCAAAAATTGCCGTTACTCTTGCAAGTGACGATGCGAGCTGGCTCACCGGGGTCAATCTGCCCGTGGACGGTGGATACACTGCACGGTAGCGTGGAGCTCTTTCCAACCATTTGTGACCGATGTATTGAAAAGAATCCATTCACATACTTTTCAGTGATGCCTCTGTGTTCTATCGTGGCCCACTTCAAAATAAGTGTAGGGTATACTTTATTGATATATATAGCAGAGGTAACAATGTAGAATACAAGAAAGACAGGCATGGATCAAGTAACCCTTGAAGTCCGTCATCGCGCCACTGGTCTGCTTTTCAGCACATTTTTTCATCTCAAGACGCCATACGGCCTTACAGTCAGCTCATATCGATTACATTCACACAAAGATGGTGGTGGTATTCTACGCGGTAAGAACGATTGAATCCATTATTGTCAAGTGTTTCCGAGCTTAACCAACAGACACTTTCGTCTTCACACCCTACGGCAACACGGTCTTGAAGGTATTTGCACATGCAACAATCGCTTGGTCCCAAAGACCCACACTCTTCACGCCGGCCACCACCGCCGCTGTCACAGCGAACACAGTATAGCGTGGCCACAAGCTCCTACCGGCCGCTTTCTCCCTCGCCTCTTTCGAGCTGCTGTACGACAAGTCGCCCCACTTTGGCCAAAGGCTTCTGAGCCAAGATTTGAATTGCCAGTCAGGATACATCATCGTGTTCTTGCCGGTCCGTTCGTCGATGAACCAGCTCGAGCAGCCGGTCGACCAAACCAGCGTATTGACTGCCCGAGCCACCCACTCGACGTCTCTTTCCTTGGCCTCTCGCTTCACAGCCACGACATCCGGCGACGGTGGCAGACGCAGCAGCTCACGCAGCGATAGCGGAGACGGATGGAGAGAGGCGAGGATGGGGCGGATGAGGCGCACGACGTAATTGATCTGGCATTCGGTCGTGTACAAGACCGAGAGGTGGCCGGACATGGTGTTCGGCCCCATGAGCACGAAGAAGTTGGGGAAGTCGGACATGAGGGTTCCAAAGTACGCCTCGGGGCTGCCGCCGTTCAAAGCGGTCCAGTGAGCCGAGAGGTCGACGCCGTTGCGGCCGTGGATTCGCATGGGGAATAGGGGCTGATGGGTTTTGAAGCCGTTGGCGAGGACTATGGCGTCGGCGCGGATGGAGCGGCCAGAGGCGGTGATGACCTCATCGGAGCTGATGCGGGCGATGGGATTGGCGTGGACGAGCTCGACGTTGGGGCGGTGCAGGCAGGCGAGGTAGTCCGTGTCCATGACTTTGCGCTTGCAGCCCATGATGGAGGTTGGGACGAGAGCGTCGCGGTAGCGTGCCGGTGCATTGGCCCGGATGTAAGCAGTCTGCTCGCGTGTGTCGGCATCGCGCAGCTTCTGGCCGCGCTCGATCTGGAGGCTGGAGAATCCGGACTCCTGCAGCGTGAACAGGTACCAGCGGTAGAGCCTCATGACGCCGGGAAGCCAGCGCATGGTAAATTTGAAGGCCTCCGAGTGGACTGGGTTGGGCCGTTCCGTAAGCCAGTGGGCCTGACGGGCGAACTGCGTGATCTTCCGAACTGCCTTGGGCCCGTCGCTCATGATGGGCACAAACTGCGTCGCGCTACACCCGTTTCCGATGACCACTACATCTTTGTCCGCGTAGTCGAAGCTATGGTCCCACTTTGCCGAATTACCGGGAATGTCGCAGTCTTTCGGAACAGAGAGGCTGCCAACGGCTGAGACGAGCATCTTGCATCGTAGGGTTGATGTCTTCAGAGAAGTCTGATCCCGAACCGTTACAAGCCAACTTCCTGAACCTTCCTCCCAGGAGGCTTGCTCGACAGCAGTACTGAGACGCATATGTTGCCGAAGGCGGTATTGCTGAGCGAGACTAGAGAAATACTGGTCGATCTCCGGCTGCAATGCAAACTCACGGCTCCAGTTTGGGTTGAGCGCAAAGGAGAAGGAGTAAAAGTGCGATTTGACCTGGATCAAATGCGTGTTAGACTAGCTTTGCTAATGGTGTGATGAAACCTTACGTCGCACCCACACCCTGGATACGAGTTGGCGTACCAGGTGCCCCCAATGTTGTCGCTCTTATCGACGATGGTGAAGTTCCGGCTCCCGAAGTTGCGGATAAGTTGGATGGCCATTCCGAGGCCAGAAGGGCCGCCGCCGATGATGAGGACATCCGTATCCAGAGACATGATGTGGAAATAGACCAATGTTGGGTGAGATGGAAGTCATGCTCAACGCTTTATATACACTGCCGCTCCCAGAGAACCGCTATACCTACAGCAAGTCATACGTCCTTCAGACTTCCTTCCCCGCGTTTGCGGTAGCAAGTTTTCCATGATAGTAGATGCGCTTGGAGGCAAGTCAGAACGCTCGGCAAACCTTCCTTCCATTCTCTATAGCTCGCTTCCCTATTCGGCCGCCTTTCCCCGAATCATCGTGAAGGTAAGATACCGGGAAAGCCCGAAACTCTGGATGGCAAGCAAGCCGGCATTCGGTGGTACTATGGCTACATACTAAATTGCTGGCCGTGGCGATTGGGCTGGTCGTATACCCGACACACAACACCTACGTCATAGCTCTACACTGCCCAGTGCAACGGGTCCGCATCCTTGTCATATGCTGTCTACTTGGTCAGTAAAGAAAGCACAATTCAGGGAGGTAGTAACGTCTACACTTTCTTACATAGAGGTCAATGTAGTCTACGAATTCTATGGAAGCGCAGTCTTGTCTATAAACACTCAAAATCCCTGTCCTCAACGTATTCTCTTCACATCTTCCCCATCTCCGTCGACCAAGACGTCTCGATTCACCAACACTGGCCTGCCAACCTTCACATGTCCCTCCCGACTCGCCTCTCCATCCAGCGAGACAAGGCTGCCATCCCCTGCAAACCCATACCGCCGTACCTCACAATTGCAGAATCCCGTCCCCTTCTTCGGATCAAAGCCTGCCCAATCGTCGATCAGGTAATGCAGGAAAGCGCCATGCGAGACAAGCACGATGCTCTCTTCGGGGCGAGCCCGAAGCCACTTCCGGAGCTCGGCAGCACGCTGCTCGACCGCCGGGAAGGACGGACGGTAGAGTCCGCTCTACAGCCAAGTACGATGAGTCTTCAAAGTTTACACAGATGGTCTGTTCCGCATCGTACCTTGGAGTTCCGCCCCTGCTCCACCAGCTCGAAGTCGAGCTTTCCCAAATCGAACGGTAGGTCGCCCGGTGGCACCATATCGGGCAGTGCGGCAGCCAGCTCGGCACGGGAAAAGCCCGTGTCGCATGGGTTGGCTGCTACCTCTTGGGCGAGCGGCACCAGTAGGAAAGAGACGTCGGGGCGGGAAATGGCAGCACCGAAGCAATATGCCGCTGTTTGCATTGTGCGTTTGAGTGGCGAAGCCATGACGATGGAGATTTTGTCGATACCCGTGAAGTTTCTTCGCAGGTGCGCACACTGCTCGTGGCCAAAAGCCGTGATGTATGGGCCGCGCAGGTGGGTTTAGTGGTGGCGATTGGCAGTCGAGACTTTTCCTTACGTTGACGTTGTGTTCTCCTTCGGCATGGCGGACGAGATAGAGCGTTGGAGGCATGATGTGAACTGAAAGATGGGATGTTTTGAGGTTTGGGATTGGGGCTTCGAGTTGGCTTGCGTCCTTTCTTCTCCAAAAAGTGCGATGACTAGACTGCGTGGGCCTCCAGCGGAAACTGTCCCGAGCGTGACGAGGGATCGTGCGTCTGGCCCATCCATCCATCCATCCACCCATCCATCATCCATCTGGCTCTCACTGCTGATCCAGTCTTTGGGACTTTGTAGCTTGCTATTCGCCTTACTATCTCCACGCATCACATTTGTATGGTCATCTACATATCCCCTCCTCCTGCGGTACCATATAACGTCAGTTCACGGGGGAAGCAGTGTTCATGGTTTCCTCTGTGTTCGACCGTTGGTCATTTTCAATAGTAGAAGTATCTTTGCTTGGATTCAGTAGGGTCATCGCTCTGCGTGAACTGCCGTATTCGAAGAGCGGTTAGAAAGTGGTAGGATTGGCTAGCCCCCTTGTCAGCTGCGTACAGCCTGGGTCTGGGCCCACGCATCACGGCCTTGAGTAGGCACCGCGGAGACCAAGCTTTCTTCTGCTGACATGGCGAATCCAGAACTGGCAACTTCCCGCTATTTGAGATAAGTATCGTAAGTGGCGCCGGAAAGTCTGCCGAACGCCGCTCATCTTGCAGCGCAATAATTAAGCCCCGTGCAGCCGCTAGAGCATTGCCGTCGGCTGGCTTCCCATGGTCCGGCGCCGAAGATTCCGGTACACGATTTGATATCGTCTCCACCATGCGAGTCGGCGGAAAGGGGGGCAAATCCCGACTTTCTGCTGAGTTCGCAACACCTGCCCGCACTTTGCCAGCAGCAACGCGACTCGGGTCGAACGATTGATTTGACCTGCTCAAAGCGATCAACTAGTGACGGAAGGCGTTTCTACGTTGCACACCGCATCAAGAACCGGAGCATAGCATATTTTCACAACGAGAAGTGACGGCTTTCGCTGTCGGCCACCATTGCCGTCTCACAAACACTATATATCAAGCGCTCTGACGCCTATACAATCGTTGGTGGCTGAAACTGAGGCACCTCTGTATGTTGGCCACGACAACATTGGTCTATCAACGAGCATTTTATAATAGCTAGAATATTTCTTTCCCGGACACCGATGCGAGCTTTTGAACACGTCCAGACATCAAATTCCACAACCCACAAAGGTCCTCTCTGCGAAACGGAAGGATTTTGCCACCCGGTACTGACCCAATCTCTCTCAGCAGCTCATCCTGCGAATAAGAGACACAAAGCCGGAGGCGCAGCCTCAGCAGCCCTAGGCTCCCGCCGACTCCACCGCAAAGCTGAGGTCCCAAGTGAAAATCAGCCCCAACGCCACATCCGTCAATCAGGTACAATAGTACCGGTGTATGCGTAGTACATTAGCAAAGTACAACTCTATTTTTAGGGCGAGTGGATGTACGAAACACGCCAAAAAGTGGATCGCGAAACCTTTTTCCTTCCAGTCTTCCTCAACTGAGCCAAGCGTGAAAGCTATCGCGCTCTTGGCATTTCGTCGTGTACCTGAGCTAGCCTTTGCGGCCTCCCGTATATCTCAAACCACCGGTCCCCTCGACTTGCCTTGTGCACGGATGAAATCCTACCGCATCTATCCGCGGCTCATGCTAGCGTCACTAGCCCCGCCTCTGTGCCCCCTCCCTCTGTCGATTCACGGCAGGATGTCAACCGGAAAGGTGCGGAGACGGATACTAAAAGACCGTAGGACAGTGTCCCTATGAAGTCCAAACGAATCAAAGACACGACCGTGACGAGGAAGGAGGTTTGTAGATCCAAAAATGCACATGTTCTTGCTGTCTTCTGCTTGCAAAGCCGTCTTCTTTCAAGCCTTGTCCTATTTTTCCTTCACCCTGCCCGCCCAAGGCTAACCCAAAAATTTCCATCGATTGTACCAACAAAGGCCACAATAAGGCACCACCCAAAAAATCAAACGCCGTAATCCCAATGCTTGTATCCCTGCTTTAGCATATACAATCCCACCTCCACAATCCTGTAATAACCCAACCTTTCCTGATTAAAACGCCGTGCTGATGCCATTAAGGCGGACAGTGCGTTCCCAAGTCTTCCACGCCAAAGTATATACAAGGCGCTGGAGGATGTAGGTTGACGCCTGTCCGGTGTGCTCGTGCAAGGATGCTCGTACATGTAGCGACCAGCGAATGGGGAAAAAAGACATGAAAGCCCTGGGGGAAGAAGTCCAGTGACAATACTCGCACCGTTTTTGGCAGGGTATTAAGCAGACCAGGTCGTGGCCTTGAAAGACTAGACCTGTTCCACGAAGCTCGAAACCCGCGAATCTGTTTCAGAAGGTCTCCTCTTCTTCTGCAGCTTCTTGGGTGGTTGTTGAGCTCTCAACGCTTCCTCTGTGGGGCCAACAGGGAAGGTACCGGGCCGCAGAATCTCGAACCCGGAGTTCACTTTGCGCAAAACTTGAGAGTCTTGTGTGGGATAGGCCTGTGGCGTATCGTCATCAAAATTGGGACCGCGCGGTTGGTAGGTCTCGAGGAGAGGCACAGCGTGCGCGCTCGTGTTGTCCGGGTGACTGTCGCGAGTGGGGCTGCTGACTGATTCGAGCGGAGCCATGAACGGGTTCGGGCCTTGGGCAATGGGAGGAGTAGGCGGCGATGGTGGGCCAGATGTCGGGCCAGAAGGAGGCGAGGACCGACCCGAAGTAGGCGCAGAACGGCTGTAAGGCGCATCCATCGACATGTTGCTCCAGTCTCCGCTGCGGCCAGTGGCACGATCAGGCCGTTCCCGGCGGACCAAGGAGCCGGTCTCTGCTACGTGCGACATACGATGGCTCTGAAGCAGACGAAGGTCGGTGCGGGGGTCACGAGAACGTGGAGCAACCACCATCGGAGCCTTACCCGTGGTCGTGGACCCGGTGGTGTCGTCGTCACTGGACGGATGCGCAGGGTTGTTATCACTGCTACCGCTTGACTTGCGAGAGGAGCCGTTGGAGCTGAAGTTGTAACCGTAAGGGTTGGCACCGCCAGAGGCTTCATGTGAGTGTTAGCTTTGCTCCATGTGGCAACACTTCGCTTTTACTTACCTGAGCGCTCGTGCATCGCCTGAGCTTCGGCTTCATCGCCCTCAAGGGTATCCAAGGTTGCCGAGTGCCTCAACATGCTGGCCTGGCTATAACGGGTGTATGCCGTCGGCGGAGGACGATGGGCGCGCGCACGCTGGCCAGAAGCAGTTGAACCGGGCGAGGAGTCGCGGCTGTGGCTCGCGATTCTTTCAGCGGAAACGGCGCGATCGAAGCTGGAAGACGGAGGGCCGCGAGACGACGGACGACTAGAAGAACCACTAGATGGGCCGGCCATAGCAGGGCCTGGGATATCCAGGGTGCTCATGGGGCGGGAGTTGGAACCTGAAGCTTCGGGCTTGTCGTGCGCAGACTGGGTGGGACTGCCGGGAACAGGTGTGTTCGTGCCGGAGATCCAGATGCCGTCGACCTCGATGCCGCTTTGGATTGCGCGAATACCGAATGGAATTTCATCGCCAGACTTTCTTCTCGGTGCGGCGGCGGCCTCGACCATCTGCGGTTCCTGGTCCGCTCTTGCGCCGACGGGCTTCGTCAACTTCTTCATCTTCCGGTTGGTGTAGATGACTTTCATCCAGCCGATGAAGATGGTGAGGACCTGTGGGGAATTAGCTACGAGCACAGAAGGTGACGTGCGGGAAGAGCTGTCGTACAATTGCGCAGGCTAGCACCTGTCATCGAGAAGTGTTAGCCGTCGGAAGGGACCTCGCAGGCGGGTACGAGCATGAACTTACGAAGGTCATCTTCTGCCATAGCGCCCAGTCGACGAAAAAGACCTTGCCCATGTCGGCGACAGTGTCCCGGTAGTGATAGCGACAGTGGGGAGGCTAAGTTGTCGGGTAGCAAAGTGCTGACGGTGACGGAGGAGCAGTGGGGTGGAGGAAGCGAAGAAGGGAAAACGAATGGACGGCAAGCCGCAACGAATGTAAGGTAGCAGCAGCAGCAAGAGTGAAGGCGACGAGGCTCGGGTCTTGGCGACGGTGGTGCGAGCAGGCGGTTTGCTTCTCTTAAGGAAAGAGCGTGCCGGAAGCCTCAACGTGGAGCACCCCCCGGCGCGGTTCGTATTGCGGCAACTGGTGCTTGGCGGACGGGCTGGCCGATCCAGGAACAGGAAAGAGGAGGATTCTGGGGCTGACTGGGGGCGGAAGAGAAGCAGCAGCAGAGGCGGGAAAGAGGGAAAGCTGATGACGTGCGGCCAGGCGACGTCTCACAGAAAACGAAGTGAAGTGAACGGAAGAAAGCCGCCAGGGCAGAGAAGGCGAATCAAGGGTGGGACAGCGCAAGGTCGGCTGCCATGCTACGTGCAGAAGGCGTGCATGAAAAGTGCTTCTCGCCGCCAGTCGGGAGGCCGGCGAGCGCTTTATTGGATGCCATACGGGCGCCCAGGGCTCGCCAGGCGCTTCCTGGCCAGTAGCTCCTCACAAGCCAAGAGGGTGGAGCACGACAAACGCGGAAGCCCAGAGCCAGGATGCTGCTGCACCATCCAATACATGCGACAGCAGCGCGTCCCAATCGGGCGGCTGCAGCTGTGCCTGGCCCGCGAGACGTCGCCGGCCAGCTGCTGCACGCCCGCAAGCGCCGGCACCAGCTCTCGCTTCTCCGGGACGCCCCGCCGAGCGGCGCACGCCTCAGCAACGCCCTCAGTCTGAGTCGGGGCATGGCAGGCGGTGACGGCGACGTGAGCTGCGGGCGCGGTGCCATGTTGGCTAGCAAGCGCTGTGAAACATAGCCGTGGGACGTTTGGACGCCCGTGGCTTGTCGTGGCGCGCGGTCCCGATGCGATCAACGCACGCTTGGGGCCCTGTTCTGCTGAGCACCGCAGCCGAGCCAATCAGCCCGCCGGGCCAGCCTCTCCGCCGTTTGATCACCGCCAGCGAGCGCGGCACAGCGGGGGCCTCCTTGCGCGCGCGTCGTCGCCCTCGTACCTTCATCTATTTTCTGCGACTCGCCCACCCGCGGATAAACAGCGCCCGCCCGCACGCCTCCACGCTTCGCGAATCGTGTCTGGCGTGCACGAGGAGGCCGCTTGAAGAGTCGGCCGCCCCCTAATAATAGCTGGTCAAGCGCACGCGGCACCGCTTATGTTGCGTCATGTACGTAGATCTCGTTCGAGTTTTCTTCTGTTCGCTTTCGCTTGTGTTCAGCGCCTGCAGGTCAGCGTGCGGTCGGCGTAGCCCTTAGCCCTCAGCCCACCCGCCGCTGACATGGCGACACATCTGCAGCGTTCGTTCCATTGCAGCCTTCTCTGCACCGAAGCCACCCAAATTCTCACCCCGCTGCCCGAAGCCTCTGCTGCCTTCCAAGCATGCTTGATCCAGCC
Organism: Diplodia mutila; assembly: GCA_022560015.1. Taxonomy (NCBI): domain Eukaryota; kingdom Fungi; phylum Ascomycota; class Dothideomycetes; order Botryosphaeriales; family Botryosphaeriaceae; genus Diplodia; species Diplodia mutila. The sequence goes on from JAFISB010000096.1 coordinate 123,873, forward strand.
TCAGTGCGACACGACCACGCCCGAAGCCCGCATTGATCCATTCTCTATTACGGGGTCCTCCAGCCCGCCGTGGCCGTGGATCCGTCCGTATAGGCAGCCAAGACCGAGCCATCGTTGTGCCACCGCGCATTTTACCTAATTCGCGCCATTCCGGTGCCGGGCAAACAAATCGCGGCTCAAACGCACGGCTGCAGCGTGGCGACTCGTGCAAGGTTTTTTTTTATTCGAGGACCCGGTGCCGTCGTCCAGACCCTTGGTCGTGGAGTCCAGACCCGAGAACCGTATTGTCGATCACGTCGTGTTCGTTGCCCACGTTGATGGCCATGTGCCGCTGTAAATAGATCCCGGGTGGGAGGTCGTGAAAAGCGGACTCCATGTTCATGCGCGGGTACTCGTCTCGAATTCGTGCTGTCTTGATCACTTCCCTACATATCCTTGCCGTCCGACCTTAAGCATAAAATTCCCCTCTGTCTGCGCCTGCAAACTCAATCCTGAGACAACCGTCCTCCTCTGCAACCCCGACAAGAGGCCGCGATGCATGCTGATCAGTAAGACAGCAATGCCACGTTACGGTTTCAATTCTTCCATGGGTGACTTGATGGCTCATCCTCTTCAACCGCAGCGGGTGCACAAGCTCGAAGGTGATATCACGAGCACGTCCACCGGCACTCCTACTGGCACGTTCGATTTGGTCCAGGGATGAATAATTAATGAGGCCAATCCTGATTTAAAACTCGCATATACGTCCGGATATCTGCTATGACTACTCAGGAGAAAGACTGGTAAAACATATATCTACGCCCGGATATTCGCTTCCATGGCTCACGTTGGGAGAATCCAGCGTTCCCGGCGCCCCCATAACCACCGATCGGTAGATAGTGTCCCCGGCAGAGTGCAGAGGGCTCAAATCTTCTGTAACCTGCTGTGGTGTGGTGTTTCCTCTCCTAAACGTCCGGTAGTGGCAGCCTTTGGCGGCTGCGGCGTTCAGGCTTTTCCGGTGTCGATGCTTAACCGGTGGCGCGCGGAGGCGTGCGCTGCTGTGTGGAGAACTGCGTCATAAGGCCGCGGAGCACGGGTGGTCCTCGCCGATGCTGGTGGGCGATGTCGGTTTCTCTTCAGCCCTCTGATCGTATGTCCAACCACCCAACTCTTGTCGCGATGCATGCCCGATGGGACCATTGTGGGACGGTTGTCACAAGCCGGAGGTGGCCATCGTACGAGAAGCCGACATGATGGGCCGGCGGCGGCACAGCATCCCTCCGCTCCGCACTCGGCCGGCTCCTAAGCTCAACTTCCACCGAGACCGTCGGATATCGGCGTGAATTGGCGGAATCGCAGGCGCGCGCCCGAAGAAGGGATGGAGATGCACGGCAGTCAATCGCAAGGCAAGCCAGATCTGTGCGGGTGGGCTCAAGAACAGCGCATCGAGGCCAATTAGGCGGCGCTCCCAGGTGGCCTGGTGGGGTTACTTCTGCCAAGTGTGCCAGCTCCTCGGCCCTGCTCTTGTCGATCGTTCCCTGCTGCCGTGCCTGCCGCCCCCGGCAGCGACGGCTCCGGGATTTGCAAGGCCCGGACACATCAAAAGCAGCCGTGACGCTTGCTCCGCGCCCAGCTCAGCTCAGCCCAGCGCTGCCCGATTCCTGACAGTTGCGCTTACCACGGACTCTCTCCTGCACACCCCACGGTTCCCGGCTTTTGCTCCACGATTGCATCCATACGCCCAATTACCTTACGCCGCCACCAACATGCCTATCCGCAACCCTTTCAGGAGAGGCCCCGGCGGGGTTGACGTCCAGGACGAGAATCAGCGCCCGAGCGTCACCCGCGGCCGGAGCGAAGAGACGGGCTTCCAACGGGCGAAGACTACCGGCTCGAAGCCCGTCGAGATACAGGAGAAAGAGTACAAGCTCAGCGGTGAGTCTCCTTATCGGCGGACCCCGCATGTTGCTACATGATATCATGCGCAGTGCCAGGAAGGCTGTCACCACCGAGCACAGCAGCTGATATGTCGCAGAGATCAACGATTCTGGCGTGTTTCTGCCGGTACGGGCACACAGTCCTCCCTGCGCTACCACCTCGAGTCAGGCGAATTGCGATAAGAACATCCCCGCTGACATCAGTGTTCCAGCCCTCACCAACCGAAAAGAGCACTTTCTGGGGAGGCAAATCCCGCGCTTCCACTTCGTCAAACCACCGCAGCGTCCTAAGCGAAAATGAGCCTTTCAGCATTTCGCGCGAGTCCTTCGACTCGTACCGGCGGTCCTTTGTACGTCTCCCCGATCGAAAGCCTCCCATCGCGCCATGCTTACGGTGACAATCAGGATATTTCTGCTCGGTCGCCCGTCTGCGAAAACCTAGACATCCGACCTCGTCAAAGTCTCGACTCCCGCCGCCTTCCGCGCTCGTCCCTGAACGAACGCCGCTTCGAGCGACCGATCTCCACGACTGAAGAGGATTTTGAGGACGTCGGCCTCAACGACGAGCCGCGCATCAACGAAGAACCGCCGAAGCAAAAGAAAAAGGGCTTCTTCGCCAGGTTTGGGGACTCATCGGAGAACCTCTCGAAGCCGGATAGCCGGCCATCATCCGGTCTCGGCTTCCACCTCGTCGGGGGAAGGAAGAGGGGTCAGAGCGGCCAAGGCGCGGAACTAAGTCCTATGTCGCGGTCCATGGACGGCATGAACCAGGTATCGGTTGAGTCGAAATGAAGAGATGGGATAAAGGATGGGGTTTCTTTGGATGATATATACATAAGGCTTCTTGGGTATGGGGGCTTGGCGTTTTATGGAAAGTCCCAGCGCGGTTCACGCAGCAGAGGAATACGGAGTCTCACGATCGTTTTGACTGGCTAAGGCAGGGCCCGTATGGCACCTCGACGGGGCGATATACCATGTAATATATAATTACTGTCGGGTCTTGTACGCAGGCATTCAATCAGCATCTGCTGAAGTGTCTGTAGAAGCCCTATGGAATGTCTGTCAGCCCCTTTTTTGGACCCTGAGATCTGAGACAACCCTGTCAGCGGGTAGATGGCCCCAGGCCCACAGGCATCCATCCGAAGATCCAATGAATAGAGCGGTTCATGATACAGCCAAAGCGGTTGGATATCCTTCACATGGAGCGTCCATCATGGTCGATCGGCTCGGGGTTGCATCTCTATATCTCCTACGTGATCAAGATATTGGACGGATACATTCGTTCGTCTGAAGTGCGATCGACTGGAAACGTCGGTGATTCTCAATCCTTAGGCCCGGCGCCATCCGGCTCCTGGTGGGTGGGGGACTCCCACGAGTCATTTGCCGCATCTGCCGCCCACCACCGCCCGCCAGACCGCTTTATCTCGCGCAAAAGATTCTTGAGCTGCAAGAAAGATAATCTTCGATTGTTCGAAAGCAGAAAAACAACTTCCCCCACCCCCACGCACAAAAATGGCAGGAATCAAGCGCAAACAGGCCGAGGCGCCCGCCACCGTCAAGGCCTCCGGCGACAAGAAGATCAAAACCGCGAAGAAGGCCGCCACCGCCAAGCCCGTGAAGGAGGCGAAGAAGCCGTCCAAGAAGCACGCGAAGCGCGCCGAGCCCGAGGAGGAAGAGGAGGATCTCGTCGAGTCCGACACCACCGAGAGCGAGAATGGTTTCGCCGGCTTCTCCGCGAAGGACGGCGCCGAGGAGAGCGCCGAGGATGTGAGCATGGCGAGCGGAAGCGACAGCGACGTGGAGATGGAGGACTCGGGTGCCGCGAAGAAGGGATCCAAGGCAGCAGCTGCGGCGGCGGAGTCAAATGGTATGTGTAGTCCTCGAACTTTCGCGGAACTGTGCAGAGTGCTGACGAAACACGCCCGGCAGGCAATTCGAGAGAAGCGCACCAGAAGCAGAAGCAACTTGCGAAGGAGCGCAAGATGAACAAGCCGCTCGGCGACGAACTTCACCGGTCCAAGAAAATCTGGGAGCGCTTGAGGCTGAAGTCGCACGTTCCGAAGGATGAGCGCAAGAAGCTTGTCGCCGAGCTTTTCAGCATTATCACTGGAAGGGTCAAGGAGTTTGTCTTCAAGCACGACGCTACCCGCATCATCCAGTGCGCTTTGAAATACTCGACACCGGAGCAGCGCAAGATGATTGCGCACGAACTAAAGGGCGAATACAAGGCTCTTGCGGAGAGCAGATACGCAAAGTTCCTGGTTGGTAAGATTCTTGTTGAAGGGTAAGTGCTGGGATCCGAGGCTCGACTCTCAGACTGCTTACTGATTTTGTGTCTGACAGTGATACCGAAACCCGCGAGATGATCGTCTCTGAGTTCTACGGATCGGTCAAGCGCCTGATCAACCACCCCGAAGCTTCCTGGATTGTGGACGATATCTACAGAGGAATGGCAACGAAGGCGCAGAAGGCAAGACTTTTGCGGGAATGGTATGGCGCCGAATTTGCCGTCTTCAAGGCCGGCAAGAACGAGGAGGTTACTGCGGATCTTTTCGAGATCCTCAAGGAATCGCCGGAGAAGCGGAGACCCATCATGGATTACTGCCGCATCATGATCAACTCGCTCGTCCAGAAGAAGATGACTGGCTTCACCATGCTCCACGACGCCATGCTGCAATATTTCCTCGCCACCAAGCCCGGAAACGAGGAAGCAACGGATTTCCTCGAGCTCATCAAGGGTGATGAGGAGGGCGATTTGCTCAAGAACTTGGCCTTCACGAAGAATGGAGCTCGCGTTGTCTGCCTTGCTCTTGCTTACGGAACTGCCAAGGACAGGAAAAACCTCCTGAGGATGTACAAAGAGAACATTGAGATCATGGCCTACGACGCACATGCTCATCAGGTTCTCTTGACGGCTCTCGATGTCGTTGACGACACCGTTCTCACCACCAAGCTCATCTTCCCGGAACTCTTGTCTACCAACTCCAGCGTCGAAGTGCAACAGGAGAAACTGCTGAACCTCGCCGTCGACAGGGTCGGCCGCATCACCATTCTGTACCCTCTATGCGGCCGCGCGAAGTGGCTTTTCCCGGCCCCCGAGGACCTGACCCTCCTGGAAGAAGTCCACGCCATCCGCAGCACAACCTCCAAGAAGGACTCGGAAGTCAGGAGGAAAGAGGTCGTCAAGGCCTACTCCGCAACCATGCTCAACGTCATCGCCGCCGATCCCTCGGCGCTCGTCCAGTCGTCCTTCGGCTGCCAGTTCATCACCGAAGCTCTCCTCGGCGCCGATGGCGACAAGGCCGCGGCGGCCGAGGCGGTCGCCGCCCTCGCCGCTGGCGACCCCAACGCCGAGGAACACCTCGCGCAGACGCCACACGCCGGCCGCATGCTCAAGACGCTCGCCACCGGCGGCCATTTCGATCCGAAGACGAAGACGACGACCCTTGCCGACCCGCCGCTTGGCTTCAGCGACGCGCTGTACGATCACATCAAGGACCACCTGGTCGAGTGGGCGACGGGCGCCGGCTCGTTCGTCGTCGTCGCGCTGGTCGAGGCCGAGGGCTTCGCGAAGAAGGAGAAGGTGCTCAAGGCGCTGAAGAAGGAGAAGGCGAAGCTGGAGAAGGCGGCCAATGGCGGCGGTGAGGATAAGAAGAAGGACAAGAAGGAGAAGGAGGAAGGAAAGAAGGACAAGAAGGATAAGAAGAAGGAGGCGGCGAAGAAGCCGAGTGGCAACCCCGGATCGAGGATATTGTTGGAGAAGTTGTGAATGGTATGGCATGGGAAAGAAAAGTTTACTTCCTCGGGGCATTCTACTGGCGTTCGGTGCGGCTGGGAAATATCTATATAGGCCGTTTCGAGTGTGCGAATAACATGGGCTGGGCATGAACAGTGCTCTGGCGATTCGTTCTTGAAGGTTGCGTACGATATGTCGGCTTATTTGTGAAGTGATGCGTCACTAACGATTCAGTACTGAAGTCTGTGGAGCATGGAGGGAATTGAAAGTAAGAGGTGTTAGCTTTTCCCATGTCTATTTGCACCTTGCTTCCATGGGCAGCCGAATCCCATGTTTCGATGCAATTGTGCATATTCAAACCTCACATGTCTATCCGGATACTGGCTTCAACTGCTTGCAAAAGAAGAGTGTAAGATTCTTCGTAGAATATGGAAGGGCAAATGTCTATATAATGCACCGTGGGAGGACGCAAAGCATACATAGTAGATAAATGAGCTGCATAGACCAAACGGCTCACGGGGAGACGGAGATTTACGCGACCAAGGTGCATGCCAGTCCTCCTGGGGCACCTCGTCCTCAATGCGAGCGCAATCATGAGTTTTCTGAATCTCGTAAGGTATCATGCACAACCGTAGACTTTTGAGGCTGTTCAACATCGCGCAGGAGAGAACGATTAAACATATCTCGACATCTAGGTAGCGCAAGCCACCTTCGCAACGGTAGTGTACATGCTGGTGATCCTCTCGTCTTATACACAACATCCTCTGCTCGATTGCAAAACCATTGTTTAATAGAATCAGAAGGTATTGGACAACATAATTCTTTTCAAAGGAAGCAATGGAAATTGTAAAAACGATTGTGTGCACACATGATGGGGCTGCTCGACAAAAAGTCAGTGCACCGCACGGGCAAAAAGCAAAACGTACAACAGCCGGGATTCCCCAATGGTCACCCACTTGAGTACTAATCGGCCGGTTCGCAGCTTAAGTACGGCTGAGCGGACGGGAAGCCCTGCATTCTGCGACCTATGGTCGTACGTGGCAATTGGAGTTGTGTATTTGATATATGACCAGACAAAAAACCACCCGGCACTACTCAACGCCCAACGAAGCAAAGCCTACTACCATCTGCGTGCATACTGTGTTCGCCCGGTGTTAGTAGGTCATGGTTAGCGGCTGTCTATTGTACACTTTGTGGGCATACGTCAACATAGACATGGTAGCCCAAGGGGCAAATTTCCGAATTTTTGTTGTCGGCAGCAAGCTCGATGCGTGAGGTATGTAGGAATGAAGATCTTTTCTTTGCAACAACCCAAGGGATTTCTTACAGTACCGCCTGATCCACTCAAGATATACAAAGCTACTAAGCGCGACAGGCTCGTACATTTTGCTCTCCGTGCCGTCAGACTATATCGAACGGCTCCTCGAGCCTTGACCAAATCCTACCAACGAACGGTGTCAAGGAGATAGATGTAGGGCTTTGCCCCGCTTCCTAGAAGTGAATCGATGCCCATGTGGTACGGTATATATGAACGGGATAGTGTCGCTTCAAAGAAACGAGGACGTTCTTCAAACTGTCAATCCTTGGACTTGAAAGGCAACTGAATGGTAATACTAGACCCATAAAGACAATTTAAAGTCGTTGAGGCCCACCTAGTTGAATCATTAGCTCTGCTGCAGGTACTACTTTCAGATTCGGCTCTACTGATTGCCAAGAATCTAATCAAGCCCTTCAAGCGTAGGTGTTGAAGCAGTTGTAAGTAAATCCACTCCTTATTTGAGCACCTCAACACTGCGTCCTCTTTCCTCCCCTGCGGGCATCTTTAACTTTTGCATCAGTGGTGACCCCTGGAAACATGGCTAATCCACGGCCCAGCAGATGTCAAATAATTGAGCTGACTCACGTATCAAATCCTTCGTCGCCTGTTGTGACGGGCTCACTGAGATAAAGTGGAGTCTAGTACAGTAAGTTACTTTGTTCATGTCATGTGGTGCTCTGGTTGGAATAGACAAGGGCACAGGCGATGCAACCAGTGAAGAATGTTGCAGGAACGGAAGCACGGGAGGAATTAGCGGCGCCAGATGACGTCCAACAAGTGGATGAGCAGTATAAGGAGATGAAACCAACATAATCGCTGCGCTAACCGCGCGAAACAACTCTGCTGATTGATTAGCAAGCAGCAGTGCCGCGAAGGATTCGATCCCGGGAGACTCGGAAAAGCCCCACAGGGCGCCGTCAAAACCACAGGGAAGGCTCAACCATCCCTTGCGGCGAGTGAAGACCTTCCAGTGTGCAGTTTGCTAGGGACGTGAAGCGAAGTCAACCCTACGAGGGAGATGGTACGCGTTGGATTCTCTAGGCAAAGCAGCATTTTCCGGAATTCAGAGAGTTTCAGGCCGTGCCGGAGAGCACAGCCTTCCGTGTATGATTACTTCGGCTAAAATGAAGAAATCACAGGCCGAGTCGGTGCACTCGGAGGCGTTGGCATGGCATCCACCAACACTCTGGCAGCGACGCGGCACTGCCCAAGTTACGCCGCAATTTGCACACCACTCCACACACGCATATAATTACTTGCAACGAGACGCCGGCTCGCGTATAACGCCGCGTTGCGGCACAGCAGCCTCATGAAACAGCATGAAAAGACGGAAAATGTTGGGACACACCATGCTCACCAGCTCTGTATTGCCAATGTCGACTGAGAGAAGGCACAGCTGCAGAGGTCGGGCGAAAGCTTCCCCGGATATAAGTCGAGGATAGAGATCGGTACATGCCGGATGTTGGATTTCAAGCTTTGCTGACGAATGAGAGCGGAGGAGGAGGCTGCGGCAGGGGTTTTCTTCGATTTTTCCCCTGCTCCACGCGAGCGAAGCACACCTGCATCCCCGCAGACCGAGAATGGTCCAGTAGCGCGCGCCTAACGAGTTGCGCCTTCGCGCTATTGCACACTGCCTTTCTGTCCGGCGAGCGGCGCACCCGCTAAGGGTGAAAGTTGAGTGCTTGTACATGCGGTCGCCGATCAGCAAGCCATGTGTAGCAAGTCGATTACCCCTGCCTCTATTTTTATTCTTTGGGGTGGAGATGGTGAGAAAGGCGGTCGCGCTTTGTCAGGAGCTTGGGCCGGGGCAGGTAAGGGCGTTAGGCAGAATTTGTTGAAGGATCAGGAAACCCACGGACATGACGGAGCGACTGGCGATGGCAGAAGAGGGGAAGATGAGACTTATGACAGTGATCGAAAGACGCCAGGAAGGGGTCGGATGACTGCATGCGGACAGCGGAGGAGGCGTCGTCAACGTCTTTGTCACCCTCTGACGCTGCGCTTGAGGCTCAAGAGGTCGGATTCGGATTGCGCAATGGAGATGACTCGCGTGTCAGCAGGGAAATGAACCAACAGACGCAGAGCCGGGATCCCGAGAATCAGGAGAAGTGACCAAAGCCTCGCGGATCTCGAGGTTTCGCGTAAATCATGGCTCGCCTCAACCACGCGGCTGGCTACGCCTCACTCCTCAGCCCGGGCGCAGGGAGAGTGACGAGATGACTCTGGAGGTGAGCATCATGGCCCCCAAAGCCGGGATCCGCAGCAGCACCGACGAAAAATCAGAAAAGCGCCGAAGAGGAGCGCAACGGCATCGGCAGGGAGAGGTGAAGGGATGATCGCTGCAAGCGGCGCGGTGTCAATGGCTTGTCGACGAGGAGGTGTTGGATCGAGTCGGTGAGAGGCCGAATGGCGTGGCCGCCGACGACGCGCGCACAGCCTCCGCACGCGCACGGGCGTGCCAGTCACCAGTGCTGGATCTGCGTTCCTCGTCGAAGAAGTCGAAGCCTCCACATTCGCTTGTTTGCATCTCGCTGCGCCGCGCAGCAGCACCGGACAAGCTGGGGAAGTGGGAAGAACAATGACACCGAGCTCCCGGTAGGTGTCCTGCATGCTCCAATAGCCAATAGGTAGTTGACGTGATTGGACGCGCAGCCGTTGAGGCGTCGCGCACCCGGGCTAAGATCAGCGCTACCTGGCAAGGCTGAACCACTCACTGGTGCGCAAGCCTCCACGGATCACTCCCGCCTGCTCGTCCGCCGCCTCTGCCACCGCCATCTTTCTCGTGGTTCGTCGACGGTGCCTGAGCGAGCCGCAGGCTCACGCGCGTGATGTCGCCATGCGTTGCCTCTCGACCCCAAGGGAAAGAGGCGTTGCCGCTCATCCTTCCTGTCGTCGAAAGGAGCAAAAGAGACGGCGGCCTGTTTGTTGTGGGATGCGCCAAGCTGGCATGTGGATGGTCTCCTCTGTGGGGCGTAGCAGGCAGCCAGAGGGGTGGGTTTACTGAATGGTGACCTGTGCTGCGGACGGCCCGTTGCGGCCCATGCTGGATTCCTCCACCGCGATGCCATGAAGAGTCAAGCCGCGACGGGGCCTCTTCCCTGCCTATTTTTATCCGATATGGTGATGGTGGTGTTCCTGGTACTTAATCGTCCCGAGGTGCTGCTTAGCAAGACTTTCCCAGGCACCATTTGCATCCACAGTAAGCCAACCCCTAGCCGACTGCAGTATTAAGCAGTCGCTGCTCCCTCTACCTCTCTCTTCTGCGTGTTTTGCCCTTCTTCGGATCCCTTGTCTCCCTCATAAAAATGGCCGGAACGACCACGACCGCCGATTCTGCGGCTACCTCTACAGCCGCCGCTTCCTCAGCTTCATCTTCCGCTTCTGCTTCCGCTTCTGCTTCCGCTTCTGCTTCCGCTTCTGCTTCGGCTTCCGCGTCCGCGTCCTCGTCTGCCGCTTCGTCGAGTGCCGCGGCGTCATCAACCTCTTCCGCCGCTTCAAGCTTAACAACCTCCTCCTCATCCAGCTCTTCTTCCACCTCCAGCGTTTCGTCAACCGCAAGCTCCTCTTCCACAATCAGCGCCAGCGCCTCCTCGACTCCTTCAACCGGTGGAGGCTCATCAACCACCACCATCGTCTGCGGTAGCATCTTCGGCGTCTTCGCCCTCGCCCTCATCATTTCCCTGATCGGCATCTGCCTGCACAAGCGGCGCCAACGCAAGCAGCGCGCCTCGTTCGACGCCGAGAAAGCAAACGTCACGCGCAGCTTCTCTCACCACCGCGGTGACTACAAGCGTGTGCGGAGCGTGTCGGACGTCGCCATCATGCAGAGCGTGAGCAGCAACAACATCCCCTACGCCACCGGAGCCCTGTCGCCACCCATCACGTCCGTCAGCAACAGCCCGCTTGCGTCGCCCCTCATCACGCCGCCCGCCCGCGCTGCCCCGTCGCCGCCGACGCGGAACAGCACAAATGCCACCGAGTCTTCTTACTACACCACCGAGGAGGGCGCTTCGGACGACACAACGCCAGATATCAGCGCCTTCACCATCGTCAACCCCTCTTCGGCGGCGGCGAACCGACCTTCTTCCCACCCCGGCGCGATTCCCATCTCCCCTCCCCCGCAGTACCACCAAGTGCAGGAGCAGCAGGAGCAGCAGGAGCAGCAATCGCAACAAACCGACCCCTACAACCAGCCACTGCACCGCGACCGCGCCACATCCTCGAGCAGCATCCAACTCTACATCCCCTACTCGCAGTCCGCCCCCACCATCTCCCCCCTCGCCCGCCTCTCGACCTCGACGCTTGTCCCCCTGCAAGTCCAGCGCACGCAATCGCCCGAGAATCCGACGCAGGGCGTGTCGAGTCTGCAAGGCTCGCTACACAGCACCGAGTCTTCCAACGGCTCCGGCGTGCGGGACCGGGTGCGCAACAGGCACGCGTCCGCGCCGGTCATGCCGCCGCCCGCCATCATCCTCGAGACGCCGAGCCCCTGCGTAGGTGACGACGAGCGCGATGATGATGCCAACGGCAGCGGCAGCGGTAGCAGCGATGGAGACAACCGCCGCTTGTCGCCGCCCACGTCGCCCAGCAGCAGTGGCGGCACTGCTACCGGCCAACACAGGCAGTCGGCGCAGACGGCGCTGACGGCGGCGGCGGCCTACTCGCCCACTTCGACGACCACGGCTGGCGGCGTTGCCGTTGGCAGGAGGGCGCGCAGCGCGAGCGGCAGCTCGTTGCCGCGGTACTACTCGCCCCAGTCGTCGTTCGACGACGTGGCGCTGCGGACGGTCGAGGATGTGGGCAGCGAGGGCGAAGCCGAAAGCGATGCGGCGGCGGCGGGAGGACAGCGACCGACGACTCCTGAGGTGGCGCCGTTGTTTGGCAGTCGGGGGAAGAGGCCTAGGTTGAACTCTCTCCTAAGGAGGAGCTATGGACCTTGAGCCACACCCCAAGAAAAAAGCCTTTTGTTTTCTTTTCTTTTTGTTTTCTCTCTTGGGTTTTGGGATGATTGATACGTTTCTATCCGTTTTGTTTCATTTTCTTGTTGATGACATTTGGGAGGGAGATACCACGGTTGTTTCTGTTTTCGTTTACAGCTCTTCGATATACCGTCGCGAGTGGCATAAGGATCTTGAGAAAGGAAGAAGAGGCTCTGCAGTGTCAGCTTCGATACCCCCATTAGACCGAAATTTGATGAGAACGAGTAGTATGAGAATGAGAAAGTAAGAAAAAAAAACATTTTATCCTGAAATAGCAGCAATTGTTCCTCATTGGGCTTCTGAAAAGAACCTGGGTATATGCCGCCTCGAAGGACGCTCGCCAATTGTACCTATGCCTCAGTCGCGCCTGGTCTGTGCTAATAACCACTTATGAAACCCCAAATTTTCTCTTTTTTGTACCAGGCCGTGATAATGATTCCTTGAAACCGCTTTCCGTGATATCGAAACCCAAGACTCAGCTCACCCCAAGAAAAGGGTGATGATCGATGGACGAACAACCTAAACTGGTGGTCATCCTTTAAGCTTTGGGGGGTCTTTCCCAATTTCGTTTGAAAACACCCTCGACGAGAAGGCGGAGGAGGCCATCTAATCTTCGCCGTTCTTGTCGCTCTCGCCGTCGACCGCCTTGGCCAAGGCTCCGGACTGAAGTTCCTTGCCGAACTGCTCCAGACGAGCCTGCTCCTTCGCGTCGTCGTCCTTCTTGGTCCTCTTGAAGAACTCTTTGCCGTCCGCGATGTAGGCCAGGACGGTGCGCTTGTCGAACATGCGGCCGTTGAAAGCCCTCACGCACTGCTTGGCCGCGGATTGATCGGCGAACTTGATGGTCACGACGCCCGCAGGCTCGTCGTTGAACACGAAAACCTTCTCGACTTCCCCGAATTTCTCGGCTTCCTCCATGATGTCTGCCTGGATGTCGTCTTCGGCCTCGGGGTCCTCCTGTAGGATGTCAGTCCTGCGAATTGCTTCAAGTTCCTCCCCAAAGGACATACCTCAAGCTCGTGGAGTGTGAACATGTGCTTCAGGACGACGGTCCTCTCCCAGCGCGTGCCAGCACCGTCAGAAGAAGTGACAACCTCGTAGCCATCCTCGTCACCCCAGTCGGTCAATTTCCTATAAGCCGCGGTCAACAACAACTTGACCAAAAATTGAAAGGAAGAATATAGAGCGTACTGTTGCATCTCCTTCTTCTTAGCCTCAAGCCTCAGCTTGTCCATCTGAGATTTCTTGGGTGGCTTGGGCTGCTTTTCATCGCTTTCGCCAATCTTCTGTTTCTTAAAGGATGAGTCCGCAACCTGAACCCTCATGTTGCCATTGGCGCCTTGCTTGAAGTTAAAGGCTGTGTCATCTAGCATATTGATGACCATCGGAACAGACTCAGGGCGATAGTAGATGATCAAGGCCTCTCCCTTGAATTTGCCCTGGTCGTCGGTGTACATCTTGATCCTCTTCTTCTCGCTATCCGCACTCTCGAGGATGATGCCATACTTCGAGAAGACTTCGTCGATGTCTTCGTAGGTGGCATCCAGCGGGATGGACGTAACGTAGACGGCGGAGCTGGCGCCATTTTGAGGATTTTTCGCTTGAGGCTTTCGGCGTTTGCGAGACTGTTTTAGCTGAAGAGCAAAGACACCATCAAGCCGGGGTGGGGATGGGACTATCTTACATCCTCGCCTTCGCCGTTCATCTTCCTCTTCTTGGCCTTGATTTGCTCGCTGACATCTTCAGACTCGTCGACGCCAGCGACCTGGTAGGCTTTGCCCTGCTGTTCCAAGAGATCCTTGTCCACCTATTTCCGGAAACCCATCGGTTAATCGATTCGGCCCTCGACAATCTCAAACCGGCAAGGGTGCGCGCTGGGCAGCCCGTTGCAGCCAGAAACCAGAAAAGCCAGAAACGGGTTTGGGCTTCGCGGAGAGGATTTTATTTTCCCCCAGTGTCCGCGGCAGAGGGGGAAGCGGGGCGTCAGCGTACCGTAGGGACCCATCTCTTCAGCCCATCGTCAAACTCCCACTCGTTGCCGTTGGCCTCTTCCAAGATGAACTTGTTGTCGACCTTGGACCAGGAGATTCGGTCGTCCTCATCGAAGTCCTCGCGGTTCTTCGGAAACTCGTTGCGAGTGTTGGCCATTGTCGGTGAGCGGCGCGGCGGCGCGGAAACGGATGCGATAAGGCTGCAGAGTTGCGCACACAGCCGCGAGCTCGGCGGTCGGAGCTGGGTATTCGACGCAACCGTCGGGTGAGGAGTAAGGCGGGCGGATTGCGTCGTGGCTTGGAGATTTGACCGGTGGTGTCTCTGGTGAGGGCGAATGGAGCTCAGTCGCGGAGCTCTTTAGCGCATTACATCACTAGCGGCTTGGCGCGAAACGCGCACGCTCGCTCGTCTTTGCTCCCTGGCACGGCAGGTGCCAGAAGATCTGAGCCGTCTAAGCCCCACTCAAGGGCGCTGCACTCTTCCCTCATGGGTAGCTGAATCCAATGTCTGGACGCAAATGTGACTTTTAAAAACATATAAACACGTCCGGATAGTAGCTCCATCTCCCTACATAAGTATCTGTGGTTTCAAATTTTTCTCGCCCGCTGTGCCAGAAGATTTGAACCTTCCGAGTCCACGCTTCCTACATGGGTAGTTGGATCCAATCCCCGGATGTAGATTTGGGTTTTAAATGCAAACAATCGCGTCCAGATATTGGATTCAACTGCCCCCGTGAGTACGGTACAATATCTCTGTAACGTTACAGAGATAACCCGCCGTTACGGCACGTTGCAAAGTACAGAACACGATCGGTATGGTGCCCGCTCATTGGTCATTACGTACTCATGGATTCACCAACTCTGGTCTGAGATTATCTACTTTTTACCTCCACCCAAATGCACGCCCAACGAGAGACCTCTTGCCAAATATGCATGCCAAGCAGCTACGAGAAAGAAGGGAAGGACGACGACACGCTAGAGCTTCGCCGGAAGGGTATCGAGCTTACCCAAGACCACCAACTTACATCCCAGGTTGTTCCAAGTGTATCTACAACAGCGTAACCCGTGAAGCAAGCCAACGGCACTCAGGCATAATTGACCAATCGCAGAAAAGCATCTAGTGCAGGGGTTGCTGCGAGCCCATCGAGTCATGGTTCTTCTCGTGGCCTTCGTGGCTCGAAGTGCGCACGATTGAGTGGCGCGACATGGCGTCGTCGTCCTCAGGGGTCTTGGCCTCACGAGCGAGCTCAACGTAGTCGTACGCGAACTCACCAATCTCGACGTCGTCAATACCGAGAATCTCCTCCTCTTCGGTGGCCCGGAGCCTGAGGGCTGGAATCCAGGTTCCCAAAAAGCCAAGAGCACCCAAGATGATACAAGTGCCGCCGAACGAGTAGGCGCCGCCTGCGACAGAGTCGGCAAGCTGGTAGCCCAGCTGAACCCAGTTGTGGTTGAGCCAGCCGCCATCAATCTCAGTAGTGCCATCGAGGTGGGCAATGTAGTCACTACAGCTCTGTTAGGCCTTTCACACAGTGTTGTCCAAGGATCGGGGGAACTTACGCAGCAAAGAACGCGGTGAGGATGTTGCCAACGAAACCGCCAACGCCGTGGACGGCGAAGATGTCGAGGGCGTCGTCGCAGCGGAGGAAGTACTTGAGCTTAGTGGCGTAGTTGCAGAAGGCACCGCCGCATACACCGAATACGACAGCAGCCCAAGCGGGCACGAAGCCAGATCCGGGGGTAATGGCGACGAGGCCAGCGATAACACCGGAGCAGAAGCCGACAGTCGACCACTTCTTCTCAAGCCTGTAGTCGACCAAGCACCAGGTAATGCCGCCAACGCAAGCAGCGAGGTTGGTAACAACGGCGGCCATGACAGCGCGGACGTTAGCAGCACCGGCAGAACCGGCGTTGAATCCAAACCAACCGACCCATAGGAAGACCGTGCCGATGACGATGTGAGTGACGTTGTGGGGGCGGTAGTTGAGCTCCTGGGTACCGTGGCCACGTCTCTTGCCCAGCATGTAGGAGTAGGCCAGCGCCGCAGTTCCGGACGCGATATGAACGGGAGTGCCTCCCGCGAAGTCAATTGATCCCATGTTCGCAGCCCATCCGGATGGGTTCCAGGTCCAGCAAGCAATGGGATCATAGATGACCGTCGACCAGATGAACATGTAGATGACGCAGGGGAGCATGCGGCCACGCTCGGCAACGGCACCAACGGCAAGCGCAACACTGTCACAATTCCGTTATTTTCGACATCACATGGGAAAGGTGGTCCACTAGAGCTTACGTGATAGCCGCGAACATGCCCTGGAAGATGGCGAAGAGGAGGTCCGGAATAGTGGAGGCGGCAACGGAAGGAGCACCAAGGACGTTCCTGAAACCAATATTCTCTAGGTCACCAATGTACTTGCCCGCCGAGTGCGAGAAGGCGAGGGAGTAGCCCCAGAAGAACCACTGGAAAGACACGACGGCGGTCGCCATGACGGAGAGCCAAATCAAGGAAAGCGCCGACTTCCTACGAGCAAGGCCGGAGTAGAAGAAGCTGGGCAACAATCAGCGAGACGAAAGCTTAGCATTGAGATGTCTACGTACCCAACACCCGGAATCATGAGCAAGACCAGAGCGGTCGAGGTCAGGATCCAGGCAATGTCGCCCGACTATCATGCGCATTAGCGCGGGTGGTTTGGCAATGGCGTCCAGCCTGATGAGAGACTGACCTGGTAGTAGACATTGAAATCCTCCGTCAGACTGTCGCCGCCGGTGGCCGGGGCGTCAGTAGGGAAAGAGTTGAGCGGGACATAGGGCAAAGCGGAGGTCGTAGCGGCCGACATGGTGGATGGTGGGGGCGCGTGCCGGTCCAGACGGTCGGGTTACGAGGATCAAGGGAAACAGCGGGTGCTGGAGGAATAGGTTGGAGCTTTTGCGGACGTCACGGACGCCGGGGGGCTGGTAGGCAAAAGAGTGGAAGGGTCGGAGGCCACAACTGGTGTCGAGGAAGCGGCTTTGTGGAAGAGTTAAAGGGCAGGCGTGGACGTGGGCCTTGTCGATCGCGGTAATTCGCTCCGGATCCGCGTTGCGGGAGGCGGCGGGCAAAGAAGCGAAGCTAACGACCTTAACGACTTGACAACGGGCGCAAGTGTTACATATATGAAAGGGCATGAACTAGGAAGCTGCGCTGCAGGGCTTCAGCTTCCGCTCATTCCTGGGCGCTGTGTCCAGCCCGCTAGGCCGCGCTGGGAAACGGGTTGGACGCACGAACGGGCGTGGCTCGACCGCTCAAGGCAGCCTGAGCGCTGATTCGCTCCTGCTTATCTGTGGCTGCGGTGCCCCCGTGGGATAGCCGATATGGCCGCAGGTCATTCATTCATTTACGGGCAGGCACCAAACCACCACGCTGATAGCACCCTGTCCTCAACCCTCGAAGACGTGCCGCGGCCCAGACATTCGCCCTGCACTCCACGCTACTCGGCTCCAGGTGCCCACTGCCCCTGGCCGCGCTCCCACGATGAATCTGCCCGTCGCAATGGGCCCGGCGCGATGCTGCTGCTGTGCTGCACCGGAGCGCGTAGCTGCTGTGGGTTGTGCTGCATCGTCCGCTGCATGCATCATCCTTCGCCGCAACGCCCGTAGTCCTTATCTCAGCCGGCACCGCGCGGCCAAGGCGAACGCCCACGCCGCTCGCCCGGCGCCCTTGCTTTAGGTTGGCCGTTGGAGGCGAGGGCCCGCGCCGCCGTTCCAGGCGTTGTCGACCTACTGGCAACCACCGAGCGGCGGGGTCTGAGCGGGTCGTCGGCAGCGTTCCATGCAGCGCGAAGATCATGGGGATCAGGCTGCCAGCTCGCCCACCTGCAGTCTCTCGTGAGATCTCCCCGCCCGCCCCCATGTCTTGGAAGTCCTGTGCATTCTCTTGTTCCACCGTTTCCTATAGACTTACCCTGCCAAAACGCCGCCCGTCCCCGACTGGGACGCTCTGAAGCCCTGACGTCTGGGCGCTGCGCGTCTCCACGCGAGTGCTTACTCGCATCCATGGCCACCTGCTCCGACTGGAAGGGCCCCAAAATAACACCTTGTACCTGTACCCCTGCATTAGATGCTGCTCCAGCTGATGGCTCGAGTCGCAGGTTCTGTGCCCGTTCTGCTGGCCGGCTCCCGCCGGCTTCTTTGCATCGGCGACACGCGCCTCTGCACCTCTGCGGCACCACAAATCTCCGCTTAGCCACTGGCGCAATGTGTTGCGACTCTGGTCGACGGCTTATCCTGTCTGAGGCCGCTACGCCTTGGTAAGCGAGGGGCACAGCTGATAACCGCGACGACGGTGATTGGCGTACGCCATCGAAAATAGAGCGACCTCTCCAAGTCCGGGGCTTTCCTTGGCTCCAGCTTCTTCTTTGCGATAGTTCCCCGTGCTGCCTCGTGTCCTTCACCTCCGTGCCCCGTTGCTGGCTGAAGTAAATAACTGCACGGGCAAACCATGCTTTTTCCCGTCCGTTGGCGAGACCGTGTTGCCCCTTCATCAGACGAGTCCTCACGCCAGCCGCCGCTGGTGGAAGTGGCACAGCTAGTTACGCTCTTCCCCGGCCAGCATAGCTTTGGCCCCCTCCGCCGTTAACTTAGAATGCTGATGGGGTCGGCCGATGCTGACCTTGCAGGAACACCCATCGCTGGTCCTGGACAAAGAATTGCAGCATGCCGTTCGTCAATACACCATCAAGTATATTTCTCCCATCTCTGACGGGAGACATTTCTCAGAGACACAATCCTTCGCTTTGTCCGATGTCTGTTATTCGAAGCGGTGAAGGTCTGCAACCGAGGGGGGGCTGAGGTCGCACAGCACTGGATCAGATCCAGTACACGGCTGCGACAATGTGGAGCCCCCGTGCAGCGGCGTAGGACAGACTGGGGACTGCAGCCACCCGTCGCGATGCTACCTCCTCCCGCCCATCGGCTGTGTTGGTTGGTTGGGTGAGGTTTCTTCGTGCGCGTACAGGAGTCCCGCCACTCGGAGCGAGCTTCACTTCCAGCGTCTGATGTCAGCAGAATTGCGCATGGACTCGTCACGTCCAAGACTATAGCCCGAAGCCATGAGTATCTTCTATATTTGTCGTTGACGCCGTCGGACCTGTCGTAATTGTTTCATGACGGCTCGCTCCCTCGCTGACTTGAAAGCGCTACGCTATGAAGATCCTTTTGAAGTGTCCTTTGCTATATGCTGACACTGTTGCACAACGAAGCGCCTGCCTGAGGTTTTGCTTGCATATGCGACACTGAACACGGCATTGACGACGACACTGCAGGAGGCGGGCCTCGCTGTTGCTGCACCACACGCGACATCTGCCCTGACATGATGTTGTTCTCTTGCGTTTCTTTTTTTGCTGTTGTGGCAGCCACAGGCAGGTCGGAGTCGGAGGTAGCTCAGCCAACTGTCGGGAATGTTCTTCTCATCTATCGGGCATTTTCATGGCAGTACTCGTGCCTAGATGGTCGTCACCAGCCTCAGGGTGCATGTTGCAAAGAATGATGAAGAAGGATCGTATTGGACTCCTGCTGAGGAGTGGCATGAGGAGCAGAGGGGAGGGTCACCCGAAGGTGCCTTTATAACCCAATGCGGATGA
>JAFISB010000097.1:0-142240 GCA_022560015.1 Diplodia mutila
GGGGGGGGGGGGGGGGGGGGGGGGGGGGGGGGTGGGGGGCGGGGGGGGGGGGGGGGGGGGGGAGGCAAAGCTATCCCGTTTTGTACGCCGTCGCTTCCCTGAAAATGATTCATACGAAGATGCTCTAAAAAGCAATGCAAGTCCCGCCTGTTAACCTGAAAGTTCCCATGAACACCATAAATCGCCGCATGCCAGAAATTCTTTTGTGGAGACCGGAGAACTGTTCGCACCAAAACCATCGCATTTGAAGCGAGTGTGCAGGAAAAGTAAACCAAAAAGGACATCAGCCGTTAGCCATGATTCGTTAAATAATCTGAGAAGTTTCGCAAAGCCAAAGGTAAGACGATCGTATCGCCTGAATGTTGCGCTGAAGGCCGGGATCGGCGTGCGCGTTAATTCGTTGCCTTCGAATGCCATGGAGAATGGTATTGAAAATACGGAGAGCTCGTCGTGGAGAGCCGAAAAGAGGCATGAAAGTCGAAGGCTTGTCCACATGAACAGAGACTTTGCTTCGAAAAAAGAAAATGGAAAGACCAGTGCCAGTAGAGAGATTTTCAGGATGTCTCAAATGCCCTCCAGTGAGGAACGGGAGCGTCAGCGAAGAGATGCGGAGTGCTGGGGTTCGAAAAGAGTACGGCAGCCCAAAAGCCCAGATGGAGCATGGTGACACTGCCTGAGCGTACTAGAAGAGTGTTCTTATACGGCATCTTGCACACCCAGTGTGCAGAGGAGCTGCTCAAATTTTGGGCGTCATTGGAATAGAGAACGCACGTTCGTCTTCCGCCTTAGGTTGAGCTTTGGGACCTGCATCCTCCAAGCCGATCGTGCCCGAGGCAAGAAAGGCGTTGTTGTTGACCCAGAAATTCGTGTTTGGAAAGCCGGGGCCAAGAAGTCCGTTCAGCTCTGTCTGTTGCTGAAAGGCTTGGAAAGGCTGGCCCATGAGCGCGACCCCACTCTCAAAGTACGTCGGCGTCTGCTGCTGGAAGGCCAGGGGCGTGGGGATGTTGTCGTAGGCGGGATAGATTGCGTTGGCGCCGTGGCCATATGGGTTGAATTCCAAGCCGTGGTAGCAGTCCTGCTGCAGCAGAGTGTGTCCAAGGTGGTGCTGAGACTGACCAGTGTGTTGGTGAACTCGGTCCATCTGTTGTTGCAACTGCCCGGGCTGCTGGTGGATCTCGTCGAGCTGCTGCTGCGAGGGTCGGATAGGCGAGCGTAATTGCTCTTGCTGGGATGGATGATTGAACTCGGAGGTCAGCATGGCCATGCCAGTCGAGCGGCCAAAAGTCTCGTCATCGTCTTGCTTGAGCACATCGAAAGCAGGCCTGCGCCGTTTGCGAGAGGGCCCGGTGGACTGCTCCCCCAAGGCTCTGTCTTGGCCCATGGCGCGTTGAAGGTCGAGCTCGTCTTCCAAGATTAGGTCGTTATCATTGCGCTTCCTTGGGGACCTACGGCGAGCGCGCGTGCTGGCACGGGACTGCTGACGGGAGGAGTCACGGATGTTGGGTACCAACTCCAACAGAGGTGGACGAACCTGGTAGTCAATGGAAGGAGAGGCATCGAACTTCGCCGGAGAGCTATCGGTTACCGAGCCCGATATGGGCCTCTCTTTGCGTAAAGTGCCGCAAGGCGTCCAGATATGCTCCGTCGCCTCAACCTCGCGGCTGTTGTACTCAAGCTGCTCCACGACAGACACGTCCTTCTTCTGGTTCCTCTTACGCTTCATCTCCGGAGTAGCAGAGTCAAAGATGTCCATTCCTGGCCAGTAGATGCCCTTCAGTCTCGAAGCTTCGCTGACGATGGTCGTGTCGACAACCTCGTCATCGTCCTTGTCAGCGTGGAAGCTGGGGGCTGTTGATGGAGCTGTCATTGGTGGCGTGGCGGCGCGCGAGCAAGGTTCCGACTTCTCGGTGAAGATGTCTGAGCCTTCCATCAGACCAGGATTGCCGGGCGACGCCGTGGAGTGGCTGAAGGGGCTGGGCCAGGCGTGCTGCTTCGGCGCAAATGCTGGCGGCGGATAAGGACGAACGGGGAACTTGGGTGACTGCGAGGGGCTGGGCTCGTCCTTCACAAGCTGGTCTGCGAGACGAGGATCGAGTGCGTAAGCGTTTGCAGCTTTGCGGCGGAGGGAGTCTTGGACAGGGTTTGGAGTCTGCCGCGCGCGAGCGTCTTTCACTCGATCAGCGCGGGCGACAATAGCAGCATGCGGCATGGAAGACTTACTGGCGGCTCTCGTCCGGGTCCGCCGCTTGTCCTTCAGATTCATCCTGTCTGACATGAGGTGCTCAATGCCCCACTCGGTGTACCAGGTATTGTAGGAGTCGATCTGCTGGCGTGCATCGGCCTCGCTGGCGGCCCTGATCTGCAGTTTGTAGTAGTGGGCCAGATGGCCCTTGCTCGCAATGTGGGTGAGCAGGTGAGAAACATCGGAAAACTTGGGCTGCTTGGGACAAATGCTGCAGAGTAGAGGGATGTTGAAGGACGCCATGGTGGGCAGCACTGTGTGACGGAAGCAACGGAGCAATTGAGCTGGGCGTAAGGACAGAACAATCAAGACGGACGGGCACCGACGGGTGCAGAAAGGAACGGCTGAAGCTGGTGAGGAGAGGGAGAAAGAGGAGACGAAAGGGCGGATAATCTGAAGGAGGACCAGCCGTCATCCACCGAGGAGTGCGGCTGCTGCGGGTGGAGGTTGTTCTTTCCTCGACGGCGCTCGAGCGGGCGAGCTTTATCAGCGCCGCGTCGCCGTCACGTCCCCCGTCGAGCCCTAGCCACCAGGCTGGTTACGGAGCATCCAAGCTAGCGAGATATCATCTTCATTGCTACGGAAGGAGCGCCTGCGCGCCCGCGGCCGGCCTGCTTGTCGCTCCAGCTGGTCGGCCTCGCCCTCGTCAACCGCGACAGGACGAGCTGCCGCAGCCGTCGCTCTGTGCTTGCCTTATATCCCACGTCTCACGGGCGAGAGATGCAGGTTATTAGATTGCAAGCGCTGAGCCCTGTCCACCTCTACCTCTGGAGCACGCGGTCCGTCACGCTCTTGGGCATGCAGCTGCAGAGAAACACGTCAGCGCGCCAGACACACCCGTGCGTGACTATTGCAACCTACTACACAGGGTCGACCTCCTGCAGACCGAGAAATCCGACGAGGCTCAGCCCCGCGAGGCCGAAGTGGGTGTGGAAAACATCCACCATATCGCCGGGTCGGTCTGCGATGCCACCCAGCTCGGGGTCCTGCGCCGTCAGCACGCGGTAGGTCTCATCGCAAAGGGCCTCTTACCTGGCATTTTAGGATAAAGGAAGCAAGCTTGCTGCCATCAATCCAGTGCAGTCTGTCAATCATCGCCATGGCACTCAGAACCCACCAGCTGTAGCACACATCTTCCAGCTTCTCCGGCCTACCATTCAGACCGCCGTTCGGCCGCTGCCTCTCGCTCAGCCATCCGCCCAACCTGTCCCGGTCCACCAGGTCAAGACGCCCGGCTATCGCCAGGGCACCGACGCAGGTGAACACCTGGCCCGAGTGTGACTCGGCCCCCGGAGACGTGCCAAACCCACCGTCTAGATTCGCGCATGCTTGTATGTGCTCGACAGCCTTGTCGACATTGACGAGGTGCATTAGGTGTAGGAGCGACAGGGCGTTGAAGGCGCCGTAGAGGAAGCGCGTGTCACACTCGCCCCACCGGTCTCCCGCAAAGGTCCCCGTCTCGTGCTGGAGTCCGGCAATAACTACATAGACATCAGCGCAAATTTCTGCATGGGGGCTTGGGAGGGATGCGCACATCGGCCAATCTTCCCCTTGCCGTCAGGGACGCGCCGCTCAAGCTCGTCAAAGCCGTCCAGCGTAGCGATGATTTGCACAGCACTGACGGTGTACAGCATGTGCGCGTCATGCCCAGGCGCTGCGCCGAACCCCCCATCATCGTGCAGACAGGAGATCACAAAGCTGAGAACATTCCTGCGGGGCAACGCGTCTGGGTGCCCGAGCAGGTGCAACGCGGTGAGGCCCCAGTACAATCCGTTCAGCCGCAGGTGTTCTGTTAGCCAATACTCAAGCTCATCTTTGCGCTGGGAGGAGAGCGTTAGTCACAGCTGTCGGCCGCATAGATCTGCCCGTAGACACGCACTGTGTCGAGGCTTTGGATGTATTTGACGTGCTTGTCAACGTAGAGCTGGAGCTCGTCCGGAAGCTGTCCGCCCTTCGCGCCGCCTCTCCCAGGCCCAGAAACCAGTGACATGATGCTCCTTTGCAGACGCGCGCAATGGCCTGGTGTTGCTCTTTTGAGTAGAGATTGCGTGATGGATTCGTAGGGCCGAGGAAGGAGATGCAGTGCGGAGGAGTTTTGAGGTGAGGTGGGGCCCGCAGCTTGTACGGCGCGCCGAAGTGGACCAACATGACAAACACCACTTCGGCCATCACTTCAGAAACATATTTTTGAGTATAAGGCCGAGAGCCTGCTAGTTATGTAGTTAGTATTTTTACGCGTCAATAGCCCACTTCCGGACAGAACCAAAGGGCAAAACTTTACATCTGAGTGCGTTACAGCTGTCTATGGACGCTACTATTCAGGTCAGGCAAGCCGTAGACTTTGCACATGACTCCCATACAAGGCCGGTTGAGAGGAAAGAAAGGCAACAAGGTCAAAGATATGTCCACCCAGTCAGAGGCTGCTCCCCAAAGTCCAAGCCTGATGGCGCTGTGGACATGTTATTATCATCAGAATACCATCTCCATCCGAGAAAGAAAATGAATCGCGAAAGCCGGTTTGAAAAGCAGAGCCTTGTCTCGCTGCCCTCTCCTTGACTTCGAGATCCGCCCGATGATATGCCGGAAGCAGAGCAAAGAAAAGAGAAGCCGCTGAGACTGATGGGGCGACGGGGAATCGCAACGAAATCGGAAATGAATTCAACCTCCACCGAGGAGCCCGAATGCTGGCTCTAAAAGGAAAAGAAAAAAAAAAGGAAAGGCAAACCCGCAAACAATCCCAGAAGCTTTTTATACTACATCGCTCGAAGTTTATAAAACGCCAATTGCTCCCAAGGCCTGATCCTGTTCCTTGACCTCGAAACGTCCGTGGGGAAACCGCCCACTTCATCCTCTGGAACTCCGTGCTACCGACAAAGCATGAGCGGTCGTCAATTGTTGCTCTCGATCAAAGAAATTCGTCGCTGGATTGCGTATGCATCGGCGTAAAGGAGGACGTCAGAGTGCTCCTCACTCCGAGAAAATGCGGGCGAAGTGCTTCTCCCAAATCCAGCCAATGGTGCCGGACGGATCATCTTGGTTCCTGGCGAGCCACAGCTCGCCTCGCATGCCAAGGACGTCAAAGACCTGCGTAGCCATCAGTTTCTCGCCACTTCTCAAACATATATAGACCATCTCACCTCTCCAGGAACATAGACCAGATATGGAAATCCGGCCTCACGACGATCATGGGCGATGTTGAACTCGAACAGGCTAGCAGCCAAAAACAAAACCTTCTCCTCGTTGCCGTCCTGCTCAAGGGCGTCATCCCTAGTATCCGTGGGAGAATCTGACATTGGCATGGCAGACGAGAAGATGGAAGAAGACCGGGTATTTTGAGACTGCGACGAGAAAGCAGACTGACCAGACGTGCGGCCCTGGTCGGGAGTATCCAAGCTGATTCGTGTTTGAGACGAATGCGGATCCGGGGTGCGTCCGGTAGAAGTGGCTGGTCGCTGGGGGAAGTACCCAGCAACCGGCATCTGGGCGGGAACCGAATGAGGCGTCGAGGGGCCACGGCTTGACATGGTAGACCCTGCCCTAACTCTTCCTGGACCCGTTGGAGAAGGCATGGTGGGTGACATTTGTGGAGGATCCATGATGAGAGGTGTGTTCCCCACCTCCACATGAGAGTAATTGCCGCTTTGGCGTTGCGAACCCGGGGTGGGCGACGTGATGATGATGGACTGGTCGCTGTTGATAGATTGGGTGCGCTTGGAGCTTGCAAACGTTGATGGGCGCTTCATCGACAAGTCATCGCCCATGAAGGTGGTGGCCGGGGAAAATGCTGCAGCCTCCTTGACACCGCGGATGACGCTCTCGATGCGCTCTAGCTCCTCCCTGCACCTGAAGTAGTCCACCTCAAAGGCATTTTCGATGGCCGACAGCTCAAGGAGCTTGATATCAACCTGCTCTCCTTGGAACAGAGGCTTCTCGAACTGGAGGCTCAGGACCTGGTACCATCTTCTTTGAGAGTCGATGAGGTTCTTCTGACAAGCCTCGATCAGCAACTTGGTCTTGGAGTAGAGCTTAGGTAAGTCATCTTTCAAAGCTCCGTTGATAGCAATGAATTCGTCGCCAACTTCCTTCAATTTGTTGTCGACTTTTCCGCCACTGTCTTTGAGGAGCTTGTATTTTGCGTAGTCGGGCAGGCGCTTCTTCCGCTTTTGCATGAGCTTCTGAGGCTTTCCGTGCAGATCCCAAAGGACCGAAATTGGCTTGATGACAGTCTTGCGGACTTCCTCTTTCTGCACAACTCGTCAGTACCATGGAGAAATGAGTAATTGCAGCTGACTTACGTGACTCTCGAGCGCATAGGTGGTAATCTCTTTGATCATCACCATGTATTGGCGCCATTTGCTCTCGATCTCAGGATGCTCGGGCAGGCCAACATTAAGCCACTTTTCCAGCTCTTCTGCTAGAATGCAGTTTTGTTTGACCATTCTGTCAACATCCTCGAGGTACTTCTCAACGTCTCTCATGACGATCTGCAGCTGGAAGAAGTGGCCCCCGAACTTCTGAGATATTGCGTCGTACTCGGGATCATCAACTGTCTCGGAAAGGCCAACCTGCTGCTTCACTTTCTCTGCACGTCGTCCAAAGGCTTTCTGCACGGCGGCCCCAATGCCGGCGTCCGATTTTTCCCGCTTGCGCGTGACGATTTTCTCTACGATTTCCTTCCTCCCTTTGGTCTCGTTGATCCTGGTGCTGAGAGCTTTCAGACCCTCATGGGAGAACTTCAGATTCGTGTAGTCGGGATGATCTTCTGGGGTCATCTTAATTATGCCGTCAAGCAGTAGACTGTACTTGAGAAACCGCTGGGTTGGTTTGATAATCAAGGAGTCCAGGTCCCATGCTGTGGTGATGTCGCCTGCATAGTTGTGGCACTCACTCAGCCATATCTGAACCTGCTTGTTCTTTTGGATCTCCTGAAGACGGTTGTTCGCCGCGGTGTGGTTTTGCACGTAAGCGCAGTAGACTCTCTCCATCTCATTCAAATGATCCAGGAAGGCGGCACCAATGGTAGTCTTTCTGTCCGTGCCGTCGTCTGGTGGGCCGGAAGTTTCGCTTGGGTCGCCATTTGTCGAGATGCTGTTGCGCTTGTGCCACCTACCGCCCTGATTCAATTTGAATATAGGCTCCGCCGCAGGCCTGAGAGCATCAAGGAAGTTGAGGGAGAACGCAACAATCTCCGCAGTGTTGCCAAACAGGACTTTACGGTCGTCATCACTAACTTCATGGATAGCATACGACGTGCCCTTGTATATGTCCTCCACAACCTTCATGTCTTGAAAGTAGTGAAGTTCAGTCTCCAGCAGCTCCTTGATCTGATACCTGCGTTGAGCGAGTCTCCTCGAGTCCTCAGGGTCTTGCTGCGCTGATTTCTCATTTGTTTTCTCCGGAGACGTGTGGCTCACAGCACTTGATGCGATCTGTTGCCCGGCTCCGTCGGAATCCTCTGCAGGGTGGTTGGATTTGATAGCGCCAGCTTCCGTATCTGCGGGGACTACGTAGTCCTGAGAAGGTTTTCTGAACACACTTGGTGCAGGTGGTGTGGTTGGTGCCCCGGCAGTAGCATCAGCTTGGGATGCCACTGCGATATGCCTTGAGACAGGAGAATCCGCATTCGATGGATGGTTTTGGATACTGAGGCCCAGCCCTTCCGTAGTGCTTTGAACCTGGGCCAGGCTGGGTTGAAATGGGCTGGTGAGCCTCGAAACGGGATTAAGAGGTGTAGTCGGACCCGCGCTCGGCGAAGTGCTCTGGGCCGCCTGTCCGGGCGAGTGTCTCCAGTCCTTGGGAGGCGGAGCCGGCCGATCCTCTACATCTACGTCTTTGATGCTTGCGGGCCGCGATGGCTTCCCGTAGAACTCCGACGATCCGTAAATGATCGCAGTACCACCCAAGTCGCCCTCCGGTGCCAAACGCCGTTCGTAGTCATCGAGGAAGTCGTCTTGAACATAAGCTTGGGACGGTTGTTTCGGAGTATTCTCTGGCGAAATTGAAGTGACACTCGTATTGTCCTTGACCAGGCTTGTCAGAAACTGCTCGGTCTTTTCCCTAGAGGTCCATTCGTCGTATTCTAGGAAAGGAGAAACAGCTTTGATTTGCTGCTGAAAACCGTGGGCGATCTCGGGCGTGACCGTTTTTGAGCTCCGGTAGAAGTCAAGAATTTTGAGAATCATGCTATTTGAATCGAGCTGGTCACGAGTGAAGCGGCCATTTGAGGGTAGGCGGTGAATCTGAGGTGTCCAGTCTGCAGCACGCGGATCATGATGCTGCCTTGGCATGGCTATGCTGATGGAATCATCTGGCGCAATAGAGGAATGAGAGTCGTAAGGATAAGAGTCGCGCCGGTCGCTCCCATCATCGACGAACTGTATGCCCTCAACTGAGGCTTCATATGAGGTAGCGCTCCAACGGGCGCTTTGACCACGAGAGCCTTGGCTTTGACCGGACCACAGTTGTTGTGATTGCTCCAACGAGGGGGTCGCCCGCAGCATGATATTGATGGATCCTGAGTCATCCTTCTCACTTTCCGCGGTGTCTGTGTGAGACACACTAGAGCAAACGCTTTCACGCATTTGCAGCACCTGATCGAGTATGTTCCTGTCGATTGAGGCTGCATTTGCCGAGGAGGAACGACAATTGGGGAAGTCGTCATCCCCGCTCTCGTGGAAGGCAGAATCGCGCTGTGAATCTGGCTTGGGCGTAATGTCGCGTTGAGATTTAGGGGAGAATGCAGGTGCAAGCGTCCCCAACACGGGGGACTCCTCGGTCTCAGGTGCAGCCGCTCCCGCCTTGGAGTTTTGCTCTGCTTGAAGTGGACTATCTGTAGACAGCCTGTGACTATGCATCGAATTTCCATCTTGAGTAACGGTGCCGTCGACATCGATCTGGACGTTGCCGTTTTGCTTATCGCGCGAATTCGCGGAAGGGCTCACTGCGCGGGATGCAGATTTGGACTTTGTCGTGGGTGCTTTCCGGTGGGCTGAAATCCCTTGAGCGCGCATGGACTTCTCAATTAGCGCCTTCCTGTCAGCAATGGTAGGTCCTGCAAGCCCAAGGTCACCCCGAGGTTTGGGTTTCTGGGGAGGCCCTCTTGCGGACGCTTTCTCCGCCACTCTCCTGTTTGCGGATGGCGGCGGGTTCCTTAGGCGCTCGGCCATTTTGGCCCTTGAGGCAGCAGTTGAGGCCGCTGATACAGGTTGTCGCGGGCGAGAGCTACGAAGGACAGGCGACAAGGTTGGCGGGGGGACGTTGACCTGCACTGATACCTTTGGGCTCTCGCGTGATCGCTTGCCAGAGGTTGTGGCGTATCTGCGGGTCGAGCTTGGTGTAACAGGACGCGCGCGTGGCGTCGTGTCCTTGCTGGAGGTATTCTTGTTCGCGTTCTTGTCGACGGACGGCGCCTTGGCGTGGTATCTACGTTCGCTCAGCGCGGAGCTTGCGCGTGATGACTGGATCGAGGAAGCGGATTCAGATGTAACTGAGGGACGTCGCGCTGACGGGAGGGGTATCTTGGAGTGCGCCCCGCGAGCGGAAGCTTGGATCTGAGAAAAGTACTCGTCAATGCCGTTCGGGTCAAAGTGAGCCTCGTGCGATGGTGAACGTGGCAGGCCAGTGAGGTCGCTTCGTGATCTCCTATGTCCTAGAGCTGATGCGGAGCGACCGCGCCCCGGAGTTGTGAGCATCGGGACGTTTGGCGTCGTACGGCTTCTCCCATGGGAGAACAAGCCGGTAGGTCGTTGCGCAGTGCCATCTAGCGAACCGCTGCGATGATGCGCAGTCTCCGAAATGCCGTAACCGAGTGACTCTGGGCCGAGCGCATCGTTCGGGACCTCACCGAATAGCAGCGGCCGACCCGAACCACCTTGACTCGAACTTAAAGAGCTTACTGATGATTTGGCATGGCGGCGACCATGCTCAGGCACCTGCGACGAATTGCCGCCGCGCCTCAGGACATTGCGGGAACCTGCCGCGCCGTTGAGTCCATTGCCACCCTTCGATTGTTCAATATGAGAGTGTCCAGGTTCAGCCTCGCGTACGGGATCGATGCTCGTGGCGCCGGCAATAGGCGAGCTGGCATGACGGGGAGCGGATCTGGTCGAAGGGGCGGGCTTTCGGAGCTTCGCGGCGCTGCCGCTCTCGTCGGTGCCGGGGGACTGGTTGAACCTGCTGACAATGTTCTTGACGGGCGGGCGGTAGGAATTGGTGGCAGTCGGCCTCGAACCATTGGACACAGGCAGCGACGAGGCTGGGCTTGATACAGACCGCAGGTTCTGACGGGCGGACTTCAACGCTGGTGAGGGCGACTTAGCGCTAGGCGCGCGATGAGGATCTGGACGGCTGGAGACCGTCGCCATCGCGCCGTTGACGACCACGTTTGGTTGCGGGGGTGAGGAAGGAGAAACGAAAGGACCTTGACGATAGAAGTTGTCTGGCTCCTCGCCATCTGGCGCGTCGAATGGGCCCTCGGCCGGTAGGGATCCGTTCGCGTGGTAGGCAGCGTGGCGGTGCTGCTCATACAGGCCCGAGGGAGTGCTGCTGCTCCACGAGTCCATGTCCTCTGGCTGCATCGTTCATAGTCTCCGGGGCCGAGCCACGCCAGACGCCGGGGGGGTCCAGGGTGGTGGCTAGGGAGGGACGGCTGGGCGCGCAGCTATGGCCGGAGCGAGGTGGGTGAGTCGTCGGGGCGCGGCAGGCGATCGCCAATGACGAGGGCGATACAACGTGGTGTGGTGAAGCGAGCGGCGGACCTTCTTGGGAGTCGTGTCGTCGCGCGAGCAAATGACACTGGAGCTTGGGGTACCGCCGCACGTCGGGGCCCGGCGCGCAGCGAATCAGCAGCGCAGCAGGAGGATGAGTTGTTTCACGACCAGGGCAGGCGGCGCGCAGGGGCAACAGGCGTCCGCAGGCGGGATTTCAGGGTGTTTCCAGGCGGACAGGAAGAGCGAGGCGCGCGCTGGAGCGGAGGACGAGGAGCGGGCGAGCAGGCGGCGCGGCGCGGGCGTGTGGTCGTTGTGGTCGCACCGTGAAGAGAGGGTGAGGTCAAGGCCGGGCCCAGATGGGCAAGGCGGCGGCCTGCGAGCGCGCTGGCCGGCGGGAGATGCACACGGGAGGCCAATCAGCACGCGACGCAGCGCTGGTAAGATTGCCAGACGCCCAGAGCATGCAAGGCCCACGTCAACGCTGCACTCTTCGTGCTTCGTGCCTCATCAACGGCGCAAAAAGGGTCCAGCAATCTCGCCGTCCGCCCAGCGCTGCTCGCGCTGCCCAGGCGGCGGCGGCGCTGCGACCATGGCTCCGCTGTCGCAGCTGGCCGCCGCGCCTCCTTGCCCGCAGCCCCGACCTGCGACCTGCGGACAAGGGCCTTCCCGTGCTCCCTCCGCCATCAAGCAAACGCCCCGGCCCTCCCACGCTAGTGCCGCAGCTCCTCGCGCCTCTTCTCTCGCGCCCAAACAACACGCCCATGAAGAGGAAGCGCAGCACGAGCGACGCCGCGGCCGGCCGGCCCCGCGACATTGCCGCCGCCACGCCGCCCGTCACGCACCCCGTCCTCCAGCGCTTCTATCCGCAGGTGCTGCCCCTCCGCCAGTTCCTGCTGTCGAAGCTGGCCCGCGCCTCGACCCGCAAGCGGCGCCGCATTGCAGAGCTCGGCCTGAGGCGCGAACCAACCGCCGCCCCTGGTGCCGTGGCCGCCGATGATCTGCGAATCCTCCTGGACGACACCTGGGTCGGCGCCGCCCACCACACGGCCCCCGCCGAGCTCGTCGATCTCGAAAAAGACCTCGAGATATTCTCCCAGCAGCTACCCTCGAGCAGTAGTCCGGGCGACGTCTGCCCCGAGCTTCAGTCGGAGGTGAGATCCCCAAGCGCCGAGTGCTCCCCTGCAGCCAGTCCCACGAGTCTGGGAATGGTCGAACCCAACTGCCGCCGTACCTGCAGCACCAGCTGTTGAATCACGCGTGCTGAGTGCCTTTTTTTTTTTTTCCTTCCCTAGATCGTCGACTTTGTCATTCGATCGCTGTTCAAGAAGCATCTCGGCCTGCATCGGCCGCCTCACGTACTCTGCCATGGGTACGAGCGGGCATCGTGCCCGGATCATGGCCCCGGCCCGCCGGATGCGCCTCCCACCATGTCCGGCATCGTAAGCCGCTATCCCAACAGTCACGTCAAAGCTATCAAGGGCCCGGCATGGTCCGCACTGCTTGTTGCGCTAGGCCACGGCGGCGACCGAATCATGATGGAATTGCTGATGAGCTGTGGAGTTTTTGCTTCCCTAAACGGTCCGAGTGGGACCTGCTATCAGCTGAGTGGTAAGTTTGTTGTTTTGGACCTAGGATACCGATCTATCTGAGACGCCACAGGAAAGTCTTTGGCAGACCTTGAACCCATCTTCCCGCACAGGGACCTGCAGAACAAATCTGCACAAGGGGAAGTTTCCATCCCTGCGCCGGGGCCTAAACGGCTAAAGGACAGGGGACCAGGTAGCCTCACAGCAATCACTTTTGTCAGAAGCCGTATGCTTTACGCGAGAGCCGCCCTCAACACAAAGGGCGAAGTGCGTTTCGGTCTCCGTCATATTCGTATTGGCCCCCGAACCCTGTGATTCAATTTAGACTGATGCCTCCAGATGTTCTCAACCGTCTGTCGGATCATACCTCATTGAAGCAAACGATCCACGTCTTGAAATACGTCTTCCCCCGCCAATTCGGCTTGCACAACGTGTTCACTTGCAAGACGGACTTTCGGGAGACATCTCAGCCATTCAAGGATTACACCCTGCGTGAACAGGAGATTGCACGTGACTTGTTGCGTAAGGCGTCTAGTAAAGGCCGGCGTGACTCGAAATCCGGCAACACCAAGGACGTAATACCTAGGAGATTGAGGGGCCACGCCGTGGATCTTGTTCGACGCTTCCGAGTCTTGCATCGCCGATGTTCCTACGTCGAACTGCTCCATTACCACTGTCCAACTTTGCGCGACGAATTCCAGGCCACCGCGAATGAACATCGACACCAGTCATCATCAAGGTATCGGGATGTTGAGAAGTTGGATACAGTTGGAGCTTTTGGATTGCAGCAGGGCCCTCTCTCTACAGGAAGGGACACACATCAAGTCTGCTTCACCGATATGGCGACTCCAGAACACCAAGTGGAAGCTTTCTGTCGTTCTATCATGAAAAAGGTCGTACCCAAGCGCCTCTGGGGCGAGGGAGAAACTCAGGCGCACAACAGCCATGTTTTCCTGGCACAAATCGCCCGATTTGTACGCCTCCGCCGCTTTGAAAGCCTTACGCTTCATGATATCATGCAGGACATGAAGGTAAGAGTCCAGCTCCAGGCTTCGGGGCCGTAGCTTATGCATATAGATTGCCGACGTCGCTTGGCTTCGACCTCCGAACGTTCGTCCAGGGCACAATATGTCACAGTCAGATTTCAACAAAAGGCGAGAGCTCTTCGCAGAGCTTATCTACTATTTGTTCGACTCGTTTCTCATCCTCCTTATCCGCACCAACTTCCACGTAACCGAATCAAATGCCGACAAAAACCGGCTATACTATTTTCGCCATGATGTGTGGAGAAAGTTAACGGAACCCGTGTTGACACACTTGAAAACGACCACGTTCGAAGAAATGAAGACCGAAAGAGCCACCAGAATTCTAGCCTCGCGTCAACTTGGCTACAGCCAGGTCCGCCTCTTGCCCAAGAAAATCGGAGCCCGACCGATAACGAACCTCCGACGGCGGGTGCAAATCATGGTAAATGGCAGGTCGGTTCTGGGAAGAAGCATCAATTCAGTAATGAAGCCTGTCTTCAGTGTTCTCAATTTGGAGAAGGTAAGGGTACTGCTGTTGCTTCCAGTGCCGCTACTAACCATGTTCCGCAGTTCCACCAGCCTGAGAGACTCGGTTCATCACTGTTTTCTGTCGGTGAGATGTACTCTCGGCTCAAAGCATTCCGCTTGGCTTTGGAACAAGGAGGCCTCATGGAAAAGCCACTTTACTTTGTCAAGGTCGATGTTAAATCCTGCTTCGACACAATTCCCCAGAAGAGGCTATTAGATATTGTCAGGGATCTGCTCAGTCTTGATGACTATCGTGTCAAGCGGCATGTCGAAGTCAACGCAGCAGTTCCGCGCCGGTACTCGAATAACATCGGATCTGCTGCGAAGCCAGTCAAGAAGTATCTTGCGCAGGCACGAGGGACGAGCGACCAGCGCGACTTTGCAGAGTTTTTGCGGATGCAGTTGAGGATCAAATCTCGCAACACAGTCTTCGTTGATTCGGTTGTTGAGCAACAGCAGAGCAAGGAGGAGGTGATGAAGCTCTTGACGGAGCACGTTGAGCGCAACATCATCAAGATTGGCAAGAAATTCTTCAGGCAAAAGACGGGCATTCCCCAAGGCTCCGTATTGTCCAGCCTCCTGTGTAGTTTTTTCTACGCAGAACTGGAAGCCGATCTTCTTGGCTTCCTGAGGGCCGGCACAAGCGTCTTGCTCCGCTTGATCGATGACTCGTTACTGATCACCACCGAACGACAGCACGCTGAACGGTTCCTGCGCATTATGCATGAGGGCAACGAAGATTATGGCGTCGGCATCACGAAAGACAAGACCCTATTAAATTTCACCTGCAGCGTAGACGGCACCGAGGTGCCCCGGCTCCCGTCTCTGACAAGCTTTCCATATTGTGGAACACTGATCAACACTGGAAATTTGAACATCAGCAAAGACTTCCAGCCAAAGGCTCCGCAAGGTAAGCCAACAGTATGCTGTGGGCTGCAATCCGAGCTGACGACGATTGGCAGAATTACGCAACGGCCTAACCGTAGAATTTTCAAAGCTTCCCGGGCAGACATTCCATCGAAAAACGCTGAAGTAAGTTAAAACCGGGTCCCCGCCCAGCAGGCGCAAGGCCGTTAACCACTTCCGTCTAGTGCTCTGAAGATCCAGCTGCACGCAATGCTTCTCGACACATCGTTCAACCTGGAGCGGACGGTTCTTGGCAACCTTTATCGATGCTTCGCCGACGCAGCGCGGAAATGCTTCGAATACCTCAAGTGTCTGCCCGCGCCGAAGCGCGGCACCGACGGCCTTCTCATCAGTAAGTGCGGGCTCGCAAGGATCGTCGATCTAGTGTGCCGATCAGCTCTCGTGTCCGGGAAGACACGGTCGATCAGCGGGAGGAGAGACATGGGCAAGGATGCGGCTGACGATGTGCAGAGACAGTTCACGACGTTGCAGCGTTGGCGTCGGCCACGATGCGGCGCAAGAGGGGGGGGAGGAGGGCGGCGGCGTGGCAGGGCTACCAGTGCGAGGTTAGCCGACGTCATACACAATGGTGAGTTGCGCCCACTTGGCTGCTGCGCGCTCCCCCTTGGCCGGAAGCAGCTGAAAAAGGCGCTGTGGCTGCCGCGGGATTCCAACGGCGGGCTTGTGGACTGACTCGCGACAGGCTCTGCTACCGCGCCTTCCAGTCGGTGTTTCAGCGCAAGCAGACCAAGCATGCGCTGCTCCTGCGGTGGCTGGCGGCGCGCGCGGCGGCGCGCGCGGCGGCGGGCAGGCCGCGGGGGGCGGTCGAGCGGGCGGCGCTGGCACAGGCTGTCAGCGCATGAGATAGGGAGGCCGGGAGGCCGCGTGTTGGGCGTGTGCGCGCAGAGCAGGGGAGCGGTGCGGCCATCCGTTAATTCGCGAATCGCGATCTAGACTGGGCCTGATTCAGCGGGGCGGGCGCGGTGGTGGCAGACAAAGAGGGCCCGGGCGCGCGGGCATTGGCGGCGGTCGCGATGATGCAGCGCTGATGCACGCGGGAGGCTGCCGCATCGCAGCCAGAAAGCCAGCCTCGAGAGCGCCGCCAGCCCCCGGGGTTGGGGTTTTTGAGCCAGGCGCTCCCCACACCAGACGCCGCGCGCACGCATGTTCTCTCGCGCCGTTGCTGCGACCAGCTGCTGCTCCTCTAGATAATTTCTTTCGCCCGCCCGTGCTCGTTGGTTATTAAGGATCCCGCGCGCCGAAAGCGGTCAAGTGGTGACACCGACAGCTCAAGCGACCGGGGTGTGCGAGTCGCTCCCCCTTCGCCATGCCCGCAACGACGTGCGGTGCGCGCGCCCCATTGCACCCATATATCCCCCGGCTCGACGCGCCCACGAGAGCGCCGTGGCCGAGCCTTGCCAGCATCGCCGAGCAGCCTTTCGTTTCCCTCGGGCATGCCCTCCGCCAGCCTGTGACGCTCGACGACGCTTCCGTGCGCGCTGCCGACCGCTGTCTCTCCTCCGCGACCCTTCCCTGCTCCGCCGCCGCCGCCGACTCCCAAGCCCCCCGTATCCGCCCCCTCCTGAGACCGATGACCACGTCGCGCCTCCAGACGATGCAAGCCTTCCAGCATCCGCCCGCTCCCGACTCGCCCCCGGACCTGACCGACTCCAAGTCGTCCAAGTCGTCGTCGCTGCCGGACTCGAGCCTGTCCGAGCTGCCCGGCCCGCATGACATCTCCCACTTCGAGGACATCACGCTCGACGACATCAAGACGACCACTCTGCATGCCGACAAGCGCGACTCCGCCAAAGCCTTCCCCCCGCGCTCGCCAATGACGCCCACCGCAACCCTCACCCGCTCTACTACCCTCCCAGCTCCCGGCTCAACTCCCGGCCGCGACCTGACCACTGCGGCGAAGCCCCCCAAGCCAGGCCTACGTGTAAATGTCAATGGCTCTGCGAAAGATGCCTCCTCCACTCTCGGCATTCCCAGTCGCCGCGGCATGCGCCGCGGCTTCATCAGCCCCTCCACGCCCTCATTGACCCCCGGCCGCCAATCCAGATCCCCCTCGCCTGCAGGCAACGCTGCCCGCTCTCCCCGCTCTCCCTCCAAGCGCTTCACTGCGCCGCCGTCTCCCACCTCCCGCAGCGGTGCCCATGACTTCAAGCCGGGCCTCATGCCTACCGTGCGCAGACAGTCATGGCAACCCGGGAGGAAGACTGTGGAAGAGTTGGAGGCCGAGTATCATGACTCGGACGAGGATCTTCCCGACGACGCCATCATGTGGAATGTTCCCATGTCGCCCCGGCCGCCTCATCACCGAACATCACGGTCTCCATCCTTTTCGTCTGTCGCCGACAGCGTGCCCGACGTGAAGCCTCACGACAACGGGCCCTCCAAATCTCCTTCCCGATCGTCCACTGGTTCCTCCTACGCTGCTTCCACGCACAGCAGCATCCCGGAAGACAGTGAGCTCGACATTACGCGGACAAAATCATGGGGCGATGCGCTGGATGACCTGTCGAAGGAGGCTAGGGAATTGACAGAGGCGCTGGAGGAATATGCAGGCGAGACTGAACGCCAGCGCGAGGCAAGGATTCAGAGCGGTGTGGCGTCGGCACGGCCGTCGATAGAGAAGAAGAAGAGCAGCCCATCTTTAGTTCAATTACCTCCGATCCAAAAAGGAAACATCATGATCGATCCTCTGCCGATCAGCAAGGAGAAGGAGAAGGTGTTGAGTCGTACGAGGCCGAGCTGGTTGCCGCCCAAGGATCCGCAGGAAGAAAAGAAGCATTTGAGAGAATATCAAAAGATGATGGCGGCTGCGCAGGAGGCTGGCAAGTACCGCCCTCGGGATGTAGAAGCATGCACATATTGACTGATAGCAGAGAGACGAATGGCCACGAAGCTTCAAGAGAAGCAGCAGCAACGCGACACCACCCATACATCGATCTCGCGCATCTGGGACCAGCACGTGCTTCCCAACTGGGAGCAGGTCATCAACGAGCCACGGACACGCGAGCTGTGGTGGCGCGGTATCACTCCTCGTAGCCGGGGCACGGTTTGGAAACGTGCGATCGGAAACGAGCTGGGCCTGTCCGAAACTGGCTACAAAGCAGCGCTAGAGCGCGCCAAGAAGCTGGACAAGAAGCTGGCCAAACTCGATCCAGAGTCCCGAGGCAATGCACGCGAATCGATCTGGTTCGATAGCATCAGGCGGGATACCAATGATGCCTATCCTGAACTCAAGATATTCCAGGCCGGTGGCCCTCTGCACGAGAGCCTTCTTGATGTGCTCATGGCTTATGCGATGTACCGCTCGGACGTCGGCTATATCTACGGGACTCACCTGATCGCTGGACTCTTGATCCTCAACATGTCTCCAGCCGACGCCTTCATCAGTCTGGCTAACGTGCTGAACCGCTCGCTTCCTATGGCTTTTCTCGTCAACGATGCCAACGCCATGCGCCGCGCTCGTGACCTCGTGCTGAAAACGCTCCACTACAAGATTCCCAAGCTGCACTACCATCTCACCGAGGGGATTTCTCTGGAGCCGGAAGAATTCCTCGATCCACTGTTCCGTACCATGTTTTGCCACGGCCCTGGACTCGACATTGCCAGCCGTATTTGGGATGTCTACGTCTTCGAGGGCGACAAGTCACTTGTGAGAGCTGCAGTTGGAGTGCTGGATGCGCTAGAGGGACGCCTGTACGGAAGCAGAGAGGAGATTCTGTCTTTGTTGGGATGGAGTGCGACGCAAGAGTGGGATGTCAAGGATGATGATGCATTCATGAGAGGCGTTCGAGACGCCGGAAAGGTCGATTCTGCCAGTAATGGTGGGGTGAGCCCCGGAGCCGGGAGGTAACTCCACCACTCCAGCATCTTGACGCGGCACCACTCGGTCAGATTGAGCCCTGGAGGGCACCTGCCACGTGGGCGAAAAGCTGCTCCTGAAGAGAAGGAGGAAGATGCATTGTAAAAAGGGGAAATACGTGCATACAAACGTAATTACTAATCCCGGTTGGAGCGAGGCGAGGCGGCGACCAAGGCGCAGTGGATCAATAATTGCGGCAATCAGGGGCCTCGGATTGCGGCGTGGTGCACGGCAATCACACTAATGAGCGCAAGACTCGTCACGGCGTATCGGCAGTATCATCTTCACCTTTGCGGACACGGACGCACCACAGCACGAGCACGACTACGCATCGACTGTTTTCATTTTTCGCGACACCGTAATGAGACCATGGCTAGGCGACTGATCGGTTTTTTATCATGCCTCGGCTTCTGTCCAACGTACTTCAGCCAGCCTGGTGCCCCACGCTCATTGTTCTGGGCCATTTCTTTAGAGCTACCCTTCTCGGCAGCCCGACGTGCATCGCTCTCGGGCTGGTCGCCAACACCGTTGCGTTTAAACGGTAACTTGCATTGCGGAGGACGGAAAGACGGACTCCGCAACGGATTCTATTCCTTTTGAAACTCTC
This sequence comes from Diplodia mutila, assembly GCA_022560015.1. Taxonomy (NCBI): domain Eukaryota; kingdom Fungi; phylum Ascomycota; class Dothideomycetes; order Botryosphaeriales; family Botryosphaeriaceae; genus Diplodia; species Diplodia mutila. Next base: position 19,480 of record JAFISB010000097.1, read on the forward strand.
AGCGTTGGAGATCAAGCAAAGTTTCTTGGATTTCTTCTACGACACAGGCCCAGCTGGATTGTTTTTTTCCTGCCCGCGAAACAGCTAGGTACAGGCAACAGCTGGGCATTTGATACCAGCACAAGTTTGTTCGTGTGCCACACAAACAGTCATGTGGCGTGCCTTGCCGAGTTTCTTTTATTTCATCCGTCGATGCCCCTCTGTCGGGTGCTTATTTCCGATTTGCATTCTATCTAGAATTCTGTTTGTCCTCTCCGAGAAACGGTTCCGGCGCATTCTGCATTGTTGCTTTTCTTGTTTTTGTCCATTGCTAGACGGAATTGGGTGGGTGGGATGAGTCTTTTGAACGGCCGGGATTCTTCAGCAACACTCAGAAAGGGAAGGGAAGGGATTGGTGTATAAAGTGCTTGGGGATTAAGGTTATTGGTAGCTAGCTGGTGTTGTCAGACTGCGCGTCGCACACGCGAACGAGACGAGTGAAAGTTTGCATTCTTTCCAATGACCCCACTTGGCTTTGCGGCAAGTTTGCTCCCTGCGCCGTAAGATTTGCAGCATCGAACGTGAGAGGCAGTCCTCCATTCCGGCAACTGTATCCGGGGTCGGCTTAGGCCGCGGGTCCAGGTCCATGGGCAAATGCATGAGCCTCGTCCTCGTCCTCTTTCCGTCCCCCGGTGCTTGCCGCGTGCTGTTTCTCATTTCCTCCGACAATCCCTCCGGCCTCATGCGTCTCACCTCACAGACTTGCATTCTCCGCAACCGGTCGAGGAAACATTGCGAGCAGTTGGGTAGATCCCACGGATGCGCAGGAGGAGCACGTCCGGACAGACTCATGCATGCCGAGTCGTCGTTGCATGTAACAGGGCGATATGGAAAAGGCGAAACACGCCGCAGCCACACAGCCGGGGCGCCCCGGAGCTGAGGTTGTATCAGGAAGGCCAGTCCCAAAAAAAAAAACACACACTCCTTTTCTCCCCGCTGTGGCTGATATGGGCGTTGCAGCCGTCGACGTCGGTGGAGACAAGGCCCGGGTCCTTTTGAATTCCATACATACTAAACCAAGGCGTCCGAACTCTGACCGGTGACGGGGTTGGGTTGCGTTATAGGAGGTCGAGCTATAGTAACAACCGTCACGCAATTTGCAGGAACAAAAGGCTTGGTCCGACGCCCCCCTCCTCGTCCAATTTCCACAGCTCTCATTTTCTCGGCCCCACACCAGCGCGACATGATCGGCACAAGCCTGCGTGGGTAGCGGGTTAATTAAAAGAAACAACGGAAGGCTGCATACATGAGGAGGGCTCGCTACGCCGCCTCGGTCAGACTAGGCCGTTTCGGTGGCAGCGGGGCTGGTTAAGCTTATTTTCTACGTCAAATTGCTGGACCCTTCCAAGGCTGCACCCATGTTCGCATCCATCCATCCATTCCACACTCTGCCCTTGTGCCTCGTCGCAATTATGATGGCCACGACGCCCCTTAGCTGAACAGCCCGGAGCGGGATCGTGCATCCAACCGAGCCCCCAACCCCTCCAAACGACAGCAGCCCGCATGGTTGTTGATCATGTACCACACGAGAAAAACAATAACCCGAGGCTGTGTGTGCATGAGAATTTGTGCGACTCGGGACCAAGAGAGAGCAGCGATTAGTCCTCATCCCAGCTCCCCCTCCTCCCCCTGCGCATGCGGGGTCCCCGCAGAAAGCGGACTTTGACGCAAGAAATGTCTTAACGGGCCTCCAGCTATTGCCACTCTTGACTTTGATTGGCCCACGGGATCCCCAAACATGCAGGGGTGTTTCTGACGCATAATTGCTGCTTGTACGGAATCCCCTGCTGAGGCACGTTGGAAGAGACGACGTGCGCGCGAAGATGCGTTGTCACGCTCGCTTCCCAAGCCTCCGAAACACTTCTCCGGCGCGAATCGGTGAAGCTCTAGCTCGAATTTGGGATGCGTCTTTGTTGGCCAGCGATACTGGCCTGGTGGCTACAGACATACAGATTGCTTTTGTAAACCTGTGGTTATAGAAATCTTCGCAAACCACGTAGAACCACATACTTGTTTAGCCAGCAATGAACGATGAGAAAACCCCCCACATAGAACCGTCGTCTGAAACAAGCCCGCTGATATTCCACAATCGATAGTCCTCTGCGAGCAACCGCAAGCTTCAATGCCGTTTTGTAGTAGATAGTAAAGTTATGTATGGGTATACGAGGGGGAATCCCTCGAAGAACACGCAAGGCCTGCTTGCTCACGGGTCGACCATTTGGTTGAGCATCCTCTCCAGGTGGGGAATATGCTTTTTCGATATCGAGCTCTCTTTTTCCCAACCGTTGCCGAGTAGGGCGGTGCGGGCCTGCTTCTCGTGCTCTACAACTTGGTAGTTGATGTGGAAGAGAGCTCCCGATATATGCGTACATGCCTCCAAAAGGCACTTTCTCTGCGCATCATACTCTTTGCGGTGTGTCTCCTCCATTAACTCGATCAGATGCGTGCCGTCCGCTTCGAAGTCCTGCAAGATATCTTCAATGGCGGTCTCTGAGTCTATCAGATGCCGGATGAAATGCTGCACATGTGTTAAAAGAAAGTATGACTGAAGCTTGCATCACAGTTACGAGTGTGGAATGGATACTTACCCGTGATATGCGAGTAAGGACATCAAAAACGTCCCTTTGGTGCGGCTTCAGAGATTTCTCCCATTCCATCTTCTCGTAATGGCCATTGGGCTCAGCACCCGTGGAGGAGACAACTGCCGTCGAGCTCTTATCTTCGATCGAGTCCATATCGAAGGCGTCTTCAATCATGTCTACCAGAGTTCGGTCGGGGTCGTCATCGTCGGCACACCCCCGGCTGCCGTCGTTCCGCTTGATCCGAGCAGCCCTGGCATTCTCCTCCATTTGCTTTCGAAGGTCTCGCATGAACCTGGTCTCGTCTTTCGGCCGACCAGGAGTCGAAGCCTGCCCGTGAAAAGGGTCCATCAGAGGTTGAGCAGGGGTCTGCAAACATCTTGACGTTATTAGCAACTGTTGAGGAACGTGTATTGTTATCGCTTTCGAATCTGCTCCAGGAGGCTCTGGCACCTTCTTGCTGTTACTGGACAGAGAACGCTTTGGCTGGGCTTGGACGCGTCTATGCTGAATCATGTCTTTGTCATGCCGTGCTACACTGTCTTCCATCTGGTGCTTTCCAGACCTCAAATGTCCCTCGACTCGAGATCGAGATCCATCAACCACGTTCGGTTCAATGCGAGATATGACGGTTGCCACTTTTCCAACGTCATGCTGAGGAACGGCGTCGGAAAGCTGAATATTGTTGAGGCTCTTGGCAGAAAAAAGCCGTGGCTGATCTAGGACCGTGGGAACAACGGGCCCGCAGTCCAGCCTGCCCTGTTCAATCGCAGGCTCCAGCAGGCTCATGATACCGTCATGCTGCACTTTCTTCACGCTGTTCGGAAGCATACCGTGCATATTGCGAAGAGTGGAGGTGGCTTCTGCCTTCGCGCGCTTTGCGGAAGGTGGGCTAGATGGTCGACCCTCCAACGGTAGTTCAACTCGTGGCTTGCCTGAATCAAGGAAGACTCTTTCCTGCCTCTGGTTTTGGCTCAGTGCATTTGCTTTCCATCCTGATTCCACGCTCGATACACGGGCGTTTCTACCTGAATGACGGGCAAGTGGAGATGACTCCGGCTCGAGTGCGGCGGATATCGGCTGATCGGTGAATGAAGACGAGGAAAGTCCAGCCGGCGCAGCAACATCGTCAAAGTCTCCCACAGGATCCCCCAACCCCAGCGAGGCCGCGCTATTAGGATCGGCTGGCTCTGAAGTATCGTCGTATCTCTTGATACGTTTCTCGAGCATCATTTCAGGTAGACTGTTTTCCATCTTATCTTCATCTTGAACCGTTAGTTGGCGATTTTCATCCCCTTGAGGGGTGTCTAATCCTGCGGATCGCTTGCTAGGCAACAGAGATGCCAGGGCCAGAGTCTTCTTAGAGGATTGCTCTTCTTCCTCAATCAGAGCGCCAAACTTGTCCCTCTCCTGTCTCTTTCTGGACTTCCCCGAGCTGTAGGTCGTACGTACAGGCTTCATGGGGTCTGGAGTTTTACGTGCCGAGTAGTTGCCTTCATCACGTAGCCCGTTCAGGTCGTAGGCATGCCCCGGAGATTTTCTGAAGGTGGTCTCACCAATCAGACCTCTCCTTCTAGGGCTGTTACTTTGCTCATCAGCCTTCGATAAGCTTCTGAGGACACTGCGTTCTTTAGAAACGTCGGCACTTCCTCGCTTCCTAGAACCATTGCGTAACGTTCCCATTTTCTTTTTCTTTGAGTACTGTGCAGCCTGAGGTTCCTGAAGGTCGTCCTTTGGTTTTGAAATATGCTTCATGGCCTCGCCCGTAGGTTTTGTTCCATGTTCACGTGATTCCTTGTCCTGCTTTTCGAGGCGGCGCTCTGATGGCTTAACGTTACTTTTGAGCTTCGAGCTTTCGTTTTGCTCCAAAGAGCTGATGTCAGACTCATCCGAGCTCACAATCATGGCATTCTTTTGGGATTTTCCGGCTCCTGGGAAGATTTCTTGCCTCTGGTCGAATCTAGGCTTCCGGAGAGGGATTTTCTTGTTGATGGCGTTTGTCTTCACAATTCCTGGGTTCAGAATTGCAGGGTGCTCATTTCCCACGCCGCCCTCAACTTCGGAGTGAGTAACATAGTGTCCGTCATCTCCAGGAGCTTCCTCTTCCGACTTAAGCTTTATGGGCCAATCCCTCGGAGGTAACAATTGCGGCTTTTCCCACTCAATTGATTCTGACAGGTGGTGCTTCTTCTGACGCGACCCTGGCTGGTGTCGGGCTTTGCGCTCAGCAACTGATGTATGAGCTTCTTGGTTGATCCCACCACTTGACTGCTGGACAGGGGGCAGGCCATTCCTCGGCTTTAGCGCTGTCTCCGCGACTTGCTCGGAGACCGTTGGATCTTCACTTTGCCTTCCATTGGCATGAAGTTTTCGGGCCGCCGATGCTCTTGTGACTCTGCCGGACGTCTGGCGACTAATCCTCTGCTGTTGCTCCGGTCGATATTCGTCATCACCATTATTGCTTTCAGTCTCTTCGGGTTTCCTCTTTTGGCCCGATTGGCGCTTTCGTCCTTGAGAGGTCTTCCCCTTTGACTCACGTTTTCGAGGTTGAGGAGCTGGCTGAGTAGCTCCACCGTCACCTTTCCCCTTCGTTTTCCGAGGCTGTTCAGGCTGGAGGGTCGGCCCTGGACTCTCTTCTGGAAGGCTGTAGATGCTGGCTTCATCCTTAGTTCGTGTTTCTGTATGTTTGGTGGAGGGACGTGTAGCATTTTCCTTCGTGCTTCTTCCCAAACCATATCTTGCCAACTCAGGTGGAGGTACGACCGCAACTTGGTCAACCTCGTCATTCTCTTGCTCCTCATCCCCAGAGTTCATATCTCCGTTGATATTCTGCTGTTCGGAAACTTGATATTTCAGTCTCGTGCGAGGAGCGAGTTCATCATTAACAGCATCATGCCTTGCCTCTGTCATTGACGGTGCATCATGCGCTTGCAGCGGTTCCTCGGCGGCTCCAAAGAAGGTACTCGGTGGCACAGTACCCATATCGTCGGATGTCGGGGTGCCATCAAACACTAGAGCAGCGCTGGACGATCGAGCCGAACGTAACTCTTGCTGGTAAGATGCTCTACCTAGATTGCACCTTTGCCGGACCTCTTCTAGAACGAGTTGGGCTTGAGCGGCCGTGGCGAGCTCTATAGAAACTGCTTCCGTGCGATACGGCTCCGCGTTGACGACATAAGTCCAGAAGCCACTGGTGCTCACCAAGTCCAGGCACACTTCAAGTTCCGATGAGATTGCCGCCCCATGTATATTCTCGAATGGGATGTCCACGTAAAAGGTATGGGCAGCGGCAGGAGGAGCAACAACGACAGTCAAACGGTCTTCCATCAGCATAAGCAGCCGGCCCTTTTGCTCGTCGAAAAATAAATCCTGATCGGCATGGACTGCGCGAGGATAAAACATATTGGCGTGTGATCTGTGCATGTTTAGTATACGGCACAAGACAAGCGGCGAAGCGGCGACGTACGCTTGAGATTCCGAGAAGCTATCAAGGACTGTCTGCAGACCGACCATCCATTCCTGGGCATTGCCGTGAATAAATGTAGCACCCTCGGTCTGGCTAGGCCAGAGGATATGCTGATCAACGTTCTTGAGGGAAACCTCACTCATGATCATGCAGGAAACGAGCATCAAGTCTTCCCTATCATCCTGAAGCTGGATCATTCTGCCGAGGCCATTCAGTTGTGAAGTTGTTGTGGTCCTTTGGCCGACGAGGAGTTCGACAGTGCGTTCGGAAGTGCGACAGAGCTCGTAAAGGAGTAGACCAGACTGCAAATCTGTAAGCTCGCTGCCTCGCTTTGGAGATGGGGTAGCTTGCCCATCGCCGGAGGAGCAGAGTATTGGCCGAGTTGAGGAAAAACCTAAGCAGGCTCGTACCCAGGGATTTCCCGAGTGCATCTTGGATGTGACATCCATCTTGCTGTGCCAGGAACGCCTGCACAGTGTGAGCTGGAAGTTTGGAGAGGTGCCAAGGTCCACCTACGATCACTTCGCATAGCGGCCTGGCGGCGGTGAGGTTGCCATTTGAGGCAAGAGCTGTTGCTACTTTTGCGAGTAGATGGTCTGCTTGAGTCTCGTTGAGCGACATGACACCGAGCCGGACGGGATTCGCTGGTGGTGAGGAGGATGAGAAGTGGCAGCCCGGAAGGGTGAAGAAGACATGGGGCGAGACGGGAAGGAGGCCAGCTCAGGGTCCACGCGCTTTCCCAACGTCGCGTCGCGCACCACAACCGCCTCCCAAGTCTCCGTCGACGATGAAGACTGCGAAATATGCTTGGATACATCCCGGCATTCCTAGGTAGCCAACCACGCGGCCGTGTGGTTGGCGCCAGACACCCGAAACGCAGTCAATGCCACGGTGGAATGTGGAGTTTTCTGCATGGCCTCTGCTGGCAAGATTGAAGCTATTGTTAAATTGCTAGCCTAGGTTGCGGACACGGATGACGACCAATCAAGACTGAACCGACCCTGTGTTGTCACCCGGAGACAAGAATGAGTCTCAGCCGCAAGCCATGCGCCATGCGCCATGCGCCATGGACGAGACCCAGAGAGGCCACAGTGGCTGCGCATTATTTGCAGCGGGACTGCAGGGAGCCGACAAACAGCCAGGGGTGAGGGCGTTGATGCCTGCCTGGGCAGGCACGACAGGACGACGCGTCGGCGCTCGGGAGACGCGTTCTCCGAGCCGCCTGATCTTATCGCGGTCTTACCAATCAACTCCGGCATCACTCGAGTTGTGACTTATATACCCTCACTTGCGCCATTCCTCTGTCTGGTCACCTCATCCTGTCAATTGCCGTTTCTGTCAGCTTCGTCAAAGCTTGATCCGTCTATCGATTCGCTCATTCGCCGGGGACCATGTCTGCGGCTACCCTTGGCCATTCCGGGTCGACCGACTCCACCATTCAACCCGCATTTCTGTCCCTGTTCTCCAGAAAGCGCCGCTCCGGCAACCCGCCAAGCCTCCCGCCGCCGTCTGGCGAGCGCAGGAGACAGTCTCTCTGCGAGACCCCCCTCGATCTTCAGGACACAACGTCCTTGGACAGCCTCGCCGCTGCTAAGAAGGAGACAGTTCTGTACCTGGCATATGGCTCGAACCTGTGCTACGAGACATTCCAGCGCAAGCGAGGCATCAGGCCTCTGACACAGATCAACGTCGTCGTGCCGTCGCTCCGTCTTACATTTGACCTGCCCGGCATTCCCTACACCGAGCCATGCTTCTCCAACTCGGGCTTGAGGAACCCTGCGTCGGGAAATGAGGACGAGACGGCCACGGAGAAGACGCCATTGTTTGCACCCACTTCCGACTACCACAAAGATCGCTGGAAGAAAGGCCTTGTTGGCGTCGTCTACGAGGTAACGCTCCGCGACTACGCGCACATCATCGCGACCGAAGGGGGCGGTACCGGTTACAAGGATGTGCTTGTGGACTGCTATCCTTTGGACGACGAGGGCTCCGTGCCTGATCAGCCCACGGCCCAGCCGTTCAAGGCGCACACCCTCTTCGCGCCAACCCAAGAAGGCGGCCGCCTCAAAAGACCAGATCCATCCTACGCCCAGCCATCTGCACGATACCTCAAGCTCATCACGGATGGGGCGGAAGAACACCGGCTACCCAAGGATTACAAGGAATATCTGTACGAGATCCGGCCATACACAATCACAAGCAAACGGCAACGTGTGGGTCAGATTGTCTTCAACACTATCTGGCTACCGCTCTTCCTCGTGATGATATCACTTCAAGAAGCATTTCAAGACAAGAACGGCAACAGCCCGAGATGGGTGGCGGCTTTTGCCACCGCCCTTGTCAATGCAGCCTGGGCCTCGTATGATGGAGTCTTTAAGAAACTCTTTGGCGATGGCGAACGCACAGTTGAGAAAAGGGACGAAGAAATGCAGATTTCAGCATGCTTTGTACGCCGTAAGGGGCGCAACGTTCGACCTGATGGGAGGATGAGATGATTCCCCCAACCAAGAAGGCGCCCTTGCTGCGGACTCGAGTTTTGTATAGGAGAACACGTCAACAAATAAAGCATTTCTGAAACTCGACTTTACGATTGCCCGTCAGCCCTCTTCGGCCCTGCAGAAGGACGGACGGATGTCAGGTCCGCGGAGATGGTCAGAGCGCTCCCCCGAGCTTCCCCGCAGACGTCGTCATGCCCCTCGGCTGCTCCAAGTACTTTACCCTTCCGTCCGCCTCTCGCTTCCGAATGGCTTCAAACAATCCACTATGAGCTTATCGGCGGCGTTCAGATCCGGTTACCCATGGATCCAGGCGCCGCTCATTGTGAGCGCGCCCATGCGCCTCATTGCATTCGCCCCGCTAGCCGTCGAAGTGTCACGCGCAGGTGAGATTTGCCACCTCTTGCATGCGCCGCCGTATACGGAAATATTGACAACTGTTCCCCAGGTGGTCTTGGCTTCATTGCCGCTGGGAGCGATACAAGCATCCTCGAACCTAATCTCCGCGAAGCCCATCAACAGCTCACGACCAACCCCATTCCCCGCTCAGACCCGCACACGGTGCTTCCTATCGGCGTCGGCTTCATCAACTGGGGCGCTGACCTCGAGCAAGCAGCCGCTCTGCTAGGAAAATACACGCCTGCCGCCGCTTGGTTCTTCGCACCGCGCCAGACCGACGATCTCCGGCTATGGACAAGCAGCATCCGCGAAGCCACACAAAGTCGCACGAGCATCTGGGTCCAGGTTGGGACCGTCGCCGAGGCGTTGGCCGTGACACAGACCTGCAAGCCGGATGTCCTGGTCGTCCAGGGCACCGATGCGGGCGGGCATGGCCGCGAGCGTGGCGCGGGCATTGTCGCTCTCGTGCCCGAAGTCGCTGACGCCATCACGGCTCTCAACCTGCCCTCGGGGGAGAGGCCAGCCCTGGTCGCCGCCGGTGGCATCGCCGAAGGCCGTGGCGTCGCGGCAGCGCTGGCTTTGGGTGCGGAGGGCGTCGTCATTGGTACGCGTTTCCTCGCGTCTCCAGAGGCGGCCATTGCGCCGGGCTACAGAGCGGAGGTGGTGCGCGCAAGTGATGGCGGCTCCGGCACGGCGAGAACTAAGGTCTACGACCAATTGCGCGGCACTACGGAATGGCCAGAGGGATTCAATGGCAGAGGAATCCTGAACCGAAGTTGGGAGGATGCGGAGAAAGGCATGCCGCTCGAGGAGAACAAGAGGCTCTACGAAGAGGCCGCCAAGCTCGGCGATGGGGGCTGGGGACCACAGGGGAGGATGACGGCCTATGCAGGTACGGCTGTGGGTTTGGTGAAAAGGGTAATGCCGGCCAGGGAGATTGTGGAGGAAGTACGAGAAGGCGCCAAGCAGGCTTTAAGGCGGGGCGAGGAGAAGCTGTGAGCGGGACTTTTCGAATACTGCCTCTCTACCGGAGGCTCTAGCCCGGCAATACAATGCAAAGCTTGATCGGTGCCCTAGTACCGACGCCAATGGGTTCACTCAATTTTCAAGAAGATGGGGAATGGGGGTCCGCCGATACTCGCGCCATGTTCTGTCGATTTCTGGTGTTGCAACAGCTGACTGGACGATCCTGATATCGGTTGGCGACGATAGGCAGCTTCTAAAAACACGCGGGTCCAGAACTCCCCACAACCGTGCTTCTCGACGTCATTTCGGCTCGCTCAGAGGCCTTGTCGTCCCTCCCTGGATCAAGCTCGTGGGTTCGGGCCGAGCGCGTGCGGCTTGCCCCGAGCAAGCGTCGGCGGGAGCGCCAGGCGGACGCAACACGGCGGCAATCAGCGCTGTCCCAGCTCTTTATATGCACTGGTTCGTATTCGGAGACGATGTAGACAGCATCCAGGCTGCCGGGGCAGCGAAATTTTCGAGAACTCGGTGAGCACAAGTCCCAATTTGCGGGAGCAGGCGCCACATGCTGGGCCGGGCATGAGGATTCCAGGCTTGACACAATGGCCAGCCACTCCTTCGGAGCGCGCGGACAGCCTGCGTCCCCTTTCTCCCAGGCGGCGGGCAACGGCGCACGAGTCGCCCGCCAAGCAGCCAGGCCGAAATACGCTCTCATGGACCTGGCAACAGATCCTCCGTTTGATCTCCATCCAATGGAATCCGAGTACCTACTAATCATAAATAGTCAGCCCAACACCCCCCGGCGCAGGCCAAGCATGTGGGTTTGGCGTTGCCTTCGCTTTTCCAAGCCAACCTCCCCGCTTTTTAACAACGATGCCTAGCGCATCCGCACATGGCCCAGCCTGCTATGTCTTCCCTTCGCAGCCGCCGTTGTCCTTCTTCAGATCGACAGTGCCGATAGTATGGTTACTTCTCATGCTTAACGCGATGACCACATCCGCCACCCGGCAATGTTATTACCCTAATGGCCTGGCCGCCCAAAACGCCACCCCGTGCTATCCCACCCTCCAGCCCGGCGAGCACAGCCCATGCTGCGAGCAACGTAGCGTCTACTCCGCGAGTGGGCTATGTCTAAACCAGCACGCTACGGATTCGCGCGCGGTTCTGTACGTAGGCGGTTGTACCGATCCTAGTATGCAAGATGACGCCTGTCCAAGCTACTGCAAGTCGGGTATGGCGACCCCGATCGAGCCACGGCCGTTCTTCTCTTTCCTCTTGTTTGTTCTGATCCCGAGCTAACGGTCCCTCGTCCACAGTTGGCTTAGACGCATCTTCCGTCTACGCTGTCGTGCCCTGCTCAGACGGCACGTGGTGCTGCAGTGCCGCGGGCATCGATGGCATTGGTGACACTTCATGCTGCAGCAACACCGACCAAACCTTTCGTTTGGACTGGGGGGCCCTCTTCCTGCCGAGCCAGAACATGGTCGACGATGCCAACAATGACGACCCTTTTGAATCTCGTCTCACCAGCCAACGATTAACCCCTCGTGATTCAACAACAACAACAACAACAACAACAACAACAAGCTCGACTGCGGCCGCCTCCTCCACCTCGTCCCTCGCCACCAACGGCGTCCTACTCGCCTCTCAAGCCGACGACGATGACGACACAGACGCGAACTCGAAGAAGTGCCCGCCCGACCGCAGCGCCGTCGTCGGCCTCTCGACAGGCGTGCCGCTGGGCGCGTGCCTGCTCGGCGCGCTGGCCGCCATCTTCGTGCTGCTCGGCCGCGACCGCAAGGCGCGCGAGCGCATCCGCGCCCTGACCGAGAGCGCCCGCGAGGAGCGCGAGCGCGTCGCCCGCGAACACATGGTCCCGCGCGTGTACGCCGCATCGTACCATGCACCGACGCCGCTCGGCACGGCCAGCGTGTCGAGGTTCGGTCCCAACCACAGCGGGAGCGTGGTGGGCAGCAGTCCGATCTTGACGGGACCGCCGCCGCAGACCCCTGAGGGCCGGCAGGACGGGTTCGAGGGCTTTGATGGGTACGTGGACGAGGGAGGATTGGTTCCTGGGGGTGAGGGTGGTCACCAGGGCGGTGCGAGGCATGTCAGTTGGGCGACTAGCACGGGTGGTGGGAGCAGGGCGGCTGGGACGCACGAGAGCTGGACGACTGGCGGGGAGAGTAGCTCATGGGCATACGAGTACGACAATGAGCAGCACGGATCCAGGAAGGAGAGATTTGAGATGACACCTTGAGGAAATTTAGTCGAGGTCAGGCAAGGGAAACAAAGGTGAAAATGGAAAAGGGGACGGGGGCGAGGAAACCAAACTAGGACGGGGTTGGAAGGCTGCACAGAACGAGGAGAAGAACGCTATTCGGCTTAATGGCGATCTAGCTACGGGAGGAAAAGATGTGAAGAGATGGACTCGAGCGGCGCTGATACCCCTCATGGAGCACCCACATCATATGCCTAATTTTTTTTTTCAATTGTACAATGCTCACCATCGCCAGGACCTTGTCCGGCTGCCCTAACATACGGAATTCTTCGACTACATTCGTCTTTATATATATCAGCCTCCCTTTCTGAATAATTTCGGCGGCAAGCACAGCCTCTACGTTTGCTCTCTTGTTGCACGGTACCCTCTTATACTTCACATTACGAGCGCTAGATAATCCTCATAGTTCGGCGCGTCTTGGTTGATTTGTCTGGATGGGATTTCACCTCACAGTTCTACATCGAGTGTGCACTCGTCAACCATCCTCGGCCTCATCCACGCCACTACGGTCCACGATGATTGGTTATGTAAGACCACAGGCTGCTTACTCAACTCCTACGCGGTCGACGTCCCACGTCTTAGCTCAGCTCGATTCCTCGGATGCGGGGCACGGCTCGCGCAAACACCGCTTAAGTCCGAGCGGACGTCTATGTAACCATCACCAAGGCTTTCTAAGCATCAAACTCACTGTCTAGTGGGAATTCGGCGGACTATAAGCCTCTCGGCCCCTCATTGTCAGCTGCAGAAAAGTGGTCGTCTCCAACCACCAGGCACCCAACGAGACCACCACCACATTCAAAAACAAACCATGTCGCCCATTCCCCGGACCATGCGCGCCGCTGTGCTGCATGCGCCCGGCGGACCCTCGGTCCTGAAGCTCGAAACGCTGCCGGTGCCCGTACCGGGGGCGTCGCAGGTGCTCGTTCGCGTCAAGGCCTTCGGCCTCAACCGCTCCGAGCTCTTCACGCGCCAAGGCCACTCTCCCGGCGTCAAACTGCCGCGCGTGCTCGGAATCGAGGCGGTCGGGCTCGTCGCCGCCGTCGGGCCCGGCGATATCCCACTCTCGCCCGGCGCCGTCGTCGCCACGGCCATGGGCGGCATGGGCCGCGCCTTCGACGGCGGCTACGCCGAGTACGCGTGCGTGCCGGCGGCGCATGTGCGTGCCATCGCCGCAAGCGAGGCCGAGTTGGTGGAGAGCATGGGCCCGCGCTGCTGGGAGACGTTGGGTGCACTGCCCGAGATGCTGCAGACGGCGTGGGGGTCTCTGGCGAAGAGCCTGCGGCTACGCGAGGGCGAGAGCCTGCTCATTCGCGGAGGGACGACGAGCGTCGGGCTCGCCGCCGCGGCGCTGGCCAAGGGCACCATTCGCGCCGGGCTCGTGGTCGCCTCGAGTCGGAGCGAGGAGAAGGCCGGGCTAATGCGCGAGTTGGGCGCGGACGAGACGGTCGTCGACGATGGGCATCTGGCAGCGAGGTTCGAGGGCGGAGGGCAGAAGTTCGACAAGGTGCTGGAGCTGGTGGGGACGGTCACGTTGAAGGATTCGTTGAGGTGCGTCAAGGAAGGTGGCATTGTGTGCGTGACGGGCATTGTGGGAAATGCGTGGACGCTGAAGGAAGTCAACCCGATGGAGTTGATTCCGTCGAAGGTGTGTTTGACGGCGTATTCAGGGAGTGAGAAGGATTTCATGGACACGCCCCTGAAAGAGTTCGTGGACAAAGTTGGCAAGGGAGAACTGAAAGTGAAGGTTGGGAAGGTCTTCAAGCTTGATGAGATTGTTGAAGCGCACCAGTTGATGGAGGATAACAAAGCTAATGGGAAACTCGTGGTTTTGACTTAGCATGCAAAACCAATGAAACCGACACCTGGCAGTGCGTCAAGTTCGAAACTAGCAACCCTGGAAGATTCAAGTGAAGCTATTTGCCAAGATAATTCAGAAAGAAACGCCTCAGGAGGCTTGGGCTGTCGAATACTAATAGAAATCTCTAGGTCTAAGCGAGCCATAATCACAGGTCTCGGAAGTACACTTATGTAAAAACGCCGCTCCCCTTTCAACCGGGAAAACCGACCGTCTATTTGGTTAGGGAAACGAGCGAATGTTATGTCATGGTGAATGCATGGTTTGTCGGACGCACCGCCTTTAATCCCTGAGAATGGGGTTATAGTCTTCAAAGGTTTGTCGTCACGGTCATACTGTTGCTATGCACCAGCATCACCGGGGGCAACCCCTGACACAGCACCTCCAAGTCCGCAAGGTACCTCACACTTGCATGCTCGTCCTCGCAAGTGCCCTCGACGGGGCTGGGAAGCGTGGTGAAGACGACCGCGGTACGCTTGTCCTTGCTGCTCTCACGTCTGATCAGCTCGTTCAGGATCAGGTGCTGTGCGCGGCAAGGCAAATCGTTGAAGCTCAGCGGCACCGACTGCTGGAGCGGGAAGCCGGAGGCCTGCGACATCGAGGACGCGGCACCGGGGCTGCCTGGCATGGAGGCAGAGGCGGGGGTGCTTTCGTCGGGTTTCGCCGGACCGGACAAAGGAGGTGCGGCAACTTGCGGCGAGCCACTGCGCATATAGATAGAGGCGCCGAGGCGGCGCTCGCGCTGCTCTTCAGGCGAGAGCGGCTCCGCAAACATGATCGAGGGCCCCGGCCCGTCGTCCGCGGCCACTTCGGTGCGGGGAACTGGCTTCGACGTGAACTTGGGCGGGGATTGGCGGGAGCTGGCGATGTTGGTCTCGCTGCCGTCCGGCCGCGGGGTAGAGTCGGCGTTGGTGAGACGCTGCGAGGTGACGAGGGTGCTGTCAGAGTTCGCAGCAGCGTCTTGGGCAGGAGGAAGGGGATTGCCTTGGCGCGGCTGTGACTGCTGTCTCAGGGTGGTAGAAAATGGGCTGATGCTGGCGTTCCGCTGTCGACGCGAGTCTGTCCAATTGATGCTTTCTCCCTCACTACGGGTTCGCCGGATCGGGCTGAGCGGCCCTTTGTCAGGTTCATCTTGAAGCTCGTCAAGGTTGTTCTCTGAAGCAGCTGACCGATCGCTATCGCTACCTCCAGCCTCGGATTCGCCATCGGAAGATGAATTGTCGCTTAAGCGCTCTTGTCCATCGAGTCCGGGAGGAAGCCGATGGGTCCGCATTCCCATACTGACACCCATCTGCTTGAGGCTGCCAATAGAGGTTCTGCGGCGCTGAAGAAGCATCTCCTTGATATCTGCGAACCTTTTTGACCTGGTTTCCCGGTCGCCTTGTCGGAAGGCTGTACTTGGCCAATTCGAAGCAGTCTCAAGGAAGCCCTCGATATGCGCCAGTTCCTCCATGGGCGTGATGGCTCCGGTCTGCCTCTGACGGAGCTTCTGTATATCTTGCCACCAAGCTTCTTCTTCCAAGGCCTCCTCGATATCCTGTCTTGCTTCATGGCACGATTCGTCAGACTGACCGTTGACGATGATCTCATATGATTGTAAGTCTCCGGAGGCAAGCCAGAAGACTAGGACCTCGGCCTCGATTCGCAGGTTGTATAGCAAGGCCTTGACTCTTCCACGCTCCTCTTCAACGTCGGATTCGTACTCTACAAAGACGGCGACTCGGAGAAGATAGGCTCGCTTCCAGGATGGAACGGTATTGAGGATGCAACCAAGCTGAAGGATCAATGTATATGTGTCGAAGTTCGTCGTGAGAATGTTTTGCGTGCCATCGCTGGGCACAACCTCTGCCGACATCTGGATGGGCCAGAGGTCAATGTACTTCTTAGTGCCCTCTTCTTCGTCCGCATTGTTAACATGTAGGGCATCGAACACCCTCTCGAGCCTTGATGGCTTGGGAGCCGGAAGCTCGAGATCTTGGAAGCCCTTGGCAATTGCGACGTTCATCTGAAGACGGAGTAGGAGGTCCTCGAGGATTGTGACGTAGCTTTGCGGCGTCACAGCACTCTCCTTGCGAATGACATCAGTGGGAAGCTGACCTTTGAGCTTGTTCTCCTCGGCCACTTTCCACTTCCCCTTCGATTTCAGGTTGTGTGGAGCGGTGCCATTGGCTGTGCCCTGCGGATGTTCTGGTTGCGGGAACGGCACATCGATCAGCGGATTTGTCCGGAGATCGTTGAGATTGTAAAAGCCCATGACGACAATGTTTGGTTTCATCCCTCCGAGTCCGGCGCTCAGCACGACGTTTCTTGTGCCCCATTCGATATTTGGAGAGATTACGATGCTAATAAAGGCTTTGATCCGGGAGAAGTCGATATACTTTGTCCAAGCAGACTGTTGTTTCTTCACTTCTGGAACAGCCCCCGCGAAATCGTTCGTGACGATGACGTGTCCAAGAACAAACAACGCGCCCTTCTTAAGAGAGTTACAGAACTGAATCAGCTTGTACTGTCTCCGAGGATTGTTAATGAAGAGTAGAATCTGAGGTCTCCAGAACTTCACATGCTCTTGCCGTAAACGGAGAAGGTACTTTCGGACTTGATGGTAGATCAAGCTTTGGCTGACATCTCCCCAAGCTTTTGGAGGAGTGGTGTAGTGGATGACGAGAAAGATCAGGAAAATTGTGGCGAAACAGCCAGAGGCGGACAGCCCGTCCACAAAGAACATTGTGACGGCACTTGCTATGGCTCCTATGGCGGCAGTCCACCAGTTGAAAAAGTGAAACGATGGCCGGAAATTGGGTGCCGAGGCGACCTTCAGCAGGAAACATGCCAGATTGGTAACAAGAAACGTCATGAGGTAGGCCATGGTCACCAATGAGGCGATCTGGTTGATATCAGCGAGCATGGTCAGTTGCGAGAGGACATATGTTAGACCGATCGCTATGGTTGGCTCGTCGGTGCCTTTGCTTCCTTGAGCAAAAATCAAAAGCCCTGGGATGAGCTTGTCCCGAGCCAGAGCCTGTAGGAGTTTGGCGGACCCGATGACTCCCATCAAGGTGGAGAAGAGCGTGGAGGCGAATTCTCCCAAGAGAACGAGGGCGCCGGAAACATTCACCTTGACGTCTGTCAGTGTGCGCCGGGAAGGCGATCGAAAAAAGACCTGCTTACCACTTGAATTACGTTATCGTTGTTATAGAAAGATACCCTCGTGATGCTGGCAGCCATAGATATGATCACTATGGTGTAGGTTACAAACGTTAGAGCCAGTCCGTTGAGAGTGCCCTTTGGGATGGATTTGCTGGGGGCTTTCAAGTCTCCCGACATGGATGCGCCACTAGAGTCATCCAAGTTAGTGCACGTCATGCTCGGAAAAAAAACAACAGGTAAACTGACGCAAATATTCCTCCCGTTGCGGGAAACAAGATACCAAACAAGTCTTGCCACGTCTCTCTGCCTTTCAGCCCGCTCCCAGCCGCACCTTTGGTGAGGTTTGGCAGCAGATTTCCCTTGAGAGTCTCGAGGCTGAGTCCTGTATACTCAATACCTAACTTGACGTTTGAGAAAGGATGTTGAAAAAGGGTAGAGACCGGAATACTGAAAGTAGCCACAAGCAGGATGACCAAAAGTGCATTGCTGCAACGGGCGAAAAGACTACTTCCAGCCAAGCAGATTACGGTGCAGACAGCGAGAACGATAGTCGCCCAAAGATACTGCCACCAAAAGTCATCAGGGAGCCAACCGGCCCGGCTTCCGTGACTGGAGCCAAAGTTCTGGACGAAGCAAGCGACTAGGCCAACGGCATTCATGCCTGTGTTCAGAACACATCCGAGGTAGAAGACGATTCCGATGGAGCCGCCAAACTCGGGCCCAAGGCTACGTGAAATGAGGTAGTATGCACCCCCGCCTCTTACTGTTCCATTAGTGGCAATGGCAGAGATGGATAGCGTGGTCAGGAAGTTGATGGCATAGCACGCGATAAGCATTCCTGTGGATGGAAGGTCAGCGAACAATGAATGTGCAGAGTTCTACAGCCACGTGAAAAGTATGTTGGGCCAACACCGAGTGTCCGTGAGCGATCGAGGAAAGAGCGATTGCCATCCTCCCGCAGCCGCGAATCAAACGCACAAGGATGAAGATAGGGAGCTTCCATCTTTCTATAACAGCAGCAACCTGGCTAGATACCGAGCTCGGCCGCAACCATCACTCTCAGCGTTCTGATTTTTCGCCACCCAATACGAAGCCACCCGACGAATAATTGCACCATGCGGAGGAGGAGCAGGACGAATGGGAGAATGCTGCCGATTGAAAGCAACTTACCCATCATCCCGAGAACCCCGCCCTGGCCAAGGATGAAGCCAAAGCGGAGGAACATCAGGATACTCAGTACGTTGAGGGTGGTGGGCACAAATACACCGGCAAAGGTGCCGAGCTTGGCGGACGCGTTGCCTGATTTGGACGGGTCGGTCCCAGAGGAGCGGGTCCTGCGGTGGCCATTGTGCCTCCGGGTCAAGGGCGGAGCCGGCGCGCTTGTCACGACGCTTTTGCCGCGCGTGAACAAGGTGGAGAAGAAGGCGCCGACGGTCCTGTTCTCACGTGAAGCGCTGACCAGGCGGCCACGGCGGGCTCCGGCGGCCAGCAGTGGCTCGTTCTCGTCCTGGGCGGAGATCTGCGAGAGCGACCAGCGGCGTTGGAGTTGCTGCGAGTCGTCTTGGGCGGCGCGGGTGGTGAAATTGGAGCGAGAGTGGAGCCGCGAAGGCATTCGGGACGATCCCCCGCGGGAAGCCATAGCGTCGTTGTCGCTGGTGGTGAGGGTGTAAGGGCGGGCTGGGATTACAGGGGCGCTGGGGGGCGGAGCGGCGGGCGGTACAGGACGCTGGTTGTAGCGGACATTGCTGGGCGTGTGCGTGTGCGTGGGCGCGGTCGAGGGCGAGGGCGAGGGCGAGGCGGTATGGTTGATGCTGTCACCGCGAGCCTGGAGCGCTTAACGTTTGAGGCGACAGGCAGTGTGGGGCGGGCCAATGGCAGGGCGCGCGAAGCCTGCACCGGCGTTTCAACGGCTGGAGTGGCTGGCACGCAGCTGGCCGCCCGCGGATGACCTGCTCGAGTCGGCCATCTGCGCGCCTGCGCCTTCCACCGCCAGCGTGACCAGCCCTGCCTGCTGTCGCCTATCTCGCTTGCCGCTGATCTCGCGCCGTTTCGCTGTCTTCACGCTGCCCCGTCCTGGCCCACGCGTCCGCCCCTGCTCGCCTTTGACGTAGTAGAGCCCTCCAGCTCCCGCGCGCGTGCCCTGCCTCCCGCAAATCCCGCATACAAGAGTAGCCCCGTCGCCCACGCCCTTCCAGAATCGCTCATCCCCAGTCCAACTCCCCGAGAAATACCTCACGCCATGCCCGACCAGGACTCGCAGCCCAGGCCGGTGCCCGTTGGCCGAAGCTCGCCCAGCGACAGAGGCCGATCGCCAGCAGAGGGCTCCATCTCGCGAGTTACCTCCACCAAACGCCTGGGGTCGCCTGTTCCGTCCTTCGGCGTCGCTGGATCGCCCAGGGTTGCGCAGGTGCCAACTCCGCAGCAGCTCCAGACTGGCGACGTCCCCGAGTCGCGCACCCCTCTCGCTGGCCTCGAGCCCGGCAAGTCATCCCTTCCGGGCCCTGGTGAGTCGGCTCTTGCGAACGCTCTGAAGGGCTCCTTCGCCGGAAGCCCCCCGCGCTTCGGCACTCCTCCAGTGCGCGCCGCCTCCCCAGTCCCCGAAAGCCTCAATCTCCCGAGGACGAACTATGGCTCTTTCAACTCGCAGCAAGTCGGAAGCCCGTCGGGGCGCCTGGAGGACCATGAGATCGTGAGGAGACACCTGGTTGGCGGCGGGAATGGCTCGTCTCCAAACCTCGCCGGCGGTGTCTACGGATCGCCCAAGCGCGGGAGCATGCGCGCGCCGGATTATGGCCGTACCGCCGATGACGAAGAGCACGACAACTTCGACAGTTTGCAGCTCCAGGGTGGGGATATCACGCGTCAGATCTACCGCTGGACCGAGCAACAAGAGGCCGAGGCCCAGGGCAAGACGCGGAGGAGCCGCAGTTTCCATGCCGCTCGTCCTCGCCCGGAAGAAAACCCCGTGTTGAACATCAACAGCATCAAGCAGCCTGGAGGCTTCCGCAGAAACTACATCAGGAGGGCCGCCGGCAGTCCCTCTCCGGGTCCTTCTGACGCGCAGAATGGCGCTGCTGCCAAACGCCCCAACCCTCACCTTCTCACGAGCAACTTCCTCGAGTTCTTGAGTTTGTACGGACACTTCGCTGGTGAGGAGCTCGAGGAGGACGACGAAGCTCTTGGCCCGGACGAATACTTTTCGTCCGATGCCTACGATGAGGGCACGGGAGGCGAAGAAGACGAGTCGGATGGGGAGCCTGGCGAGCACAGCGCCCTGCTTACTCCCGGGAAGAGGCGCAAGAGAAGAAGGCAGAGGAACACCGGCAAGGGAACGCCTTCGGGTGCGGCAATGCTGCTGCTGAAATCCTTCGTTGGCACTGGTGTTCTCTTCCTTCCTAGGGCTTTCCTGAACGGAGGCATGCTCTTCAGCAACCTCGTTCTGCTGCTCGTCTCCGGTCTCAGCTACTACTGTTTCGTTCTTCTCACGACGACTCGCTTATATGTCCATGCATCTTTTGGAGATATGGGCTACCATCTCTACGGAAAGTGGATGCGCAATCTGATCAACATCTCTCTCGTCGTCAGCCAGATTGGTTTCTCATCTGCCTACATCGTTTTCGTTTCGGAGAATCTGCAGGCATTTGTTGAAGCAGTTTCCAAGTGCCGTACTTTCATCGACATCAAGTACATGATCTTGATGCAGATGATTATTTTCCTTCCCCTTTCGCTCTATCGGAATATCAACCACATCCAAAAGCTTGCCCTGGTCGCGGACGCATTCATCATTCTCGGCCTCGTCTACCTGTACTACTACGATATTCTCACTCTTGCTTCGCAACATGGGATCAGCGATATCAAGAACTTCAACCCCAAGGACTGGACGCTTTTCATTGGAACGGCCATCTTCACCTTTGAGGGTATTGGCCTCATCATTCCGATCCAGAGCAGCATGAAGGACCCGGCCAAGTTCCCTCGAGTCCTTGCCATGGTCATGATCGTCATCACCGTGATTTTCGTCAGCATGGGAGCGCTTTCCTACGCTGCCTTCGGGTCGAAGACCAAGACGGTCATCATCCTCAACATGCCGCAGGACAACAAATTCGTCAATGGCGTGCAGTTCATCTATTCACTTGCTATTTTGCTTTCCACCCCACTTCAGATTTTCCCGGCCATTGAGATCGCCTCGCAGCAGCTCTTCAGCAAGACGGGCAAATTCAACCCTTGGGTGAAGTGGAAGAAGAATTTCTTCCGTTTCTTCATGGTCATGTGCTGTGCTTTGATCGCTTGGGTCGGCGCGGGTGATCTGGACAAATTCGTGTCCCTTGTGGGCAGCTTTGCCTGCATCCCACTTGTCTACATCTACCCGGTAAGTGACTCCCCGCCCAATGAGGACGAACGCGTATGTTTGCTAATTAAACTTCGTAGCCCCTGCTTCACTACAGGGCCGTCTCGCGCACGTTCTGGCAACGATTTGCTGACGTCTCCCTTATCGTCGTTGGTTTGGTCATGATGCTGTACACGACGGCACTCACGATCAACAGCTGGGTCGGCAGCGACAGTACGAAGCCTCCTGGCTACTGTGACGACAAATAAAGTTTGCCCCGAATGCGGTCAATGGCACTCGTTACGAAGCTCTCTGGTGGCATATTTTGATGTCGACGTCTTTTACAAGTCCGCTCTCGCCTTTGATAGAAAGAGTTCAGTTTGTCTGTACAAGAGTTGTTGGAAACTTGTAAATTGGGACCATTGCAAACGAAGGATTGTCTTTGTGTATTGTTACTTTTGGGCGCGCATTGGTTGTGCACATGCATCATAGAGGCGTTTTGAAGAGGCATATACTGTCGAGTTCAGTTGTAACGATGTACGTACGAACAAACCATTGCAGTGTGGCCCACGTCGCAGTACGCGTGTCGACGTCTGTTGTCACTTAAGAGGGCGGCCACGCCGCGATCCGATGACGCATCGCCCCCAAAACAACCCCGCCGTTTTCGCGTCGTCCGCTATCTCCGACAAAGTCATACACTACGATGACTCGGCCAGCACTATTTGAACGCTCACCTTCTCTATGCCCAGCCGAACAGGCCTTTCCAAACTTCCTGGTTAATGGTTCCTCCTAACTCACGTTTTCACAATTCTATGCCACGCGATAGCCCACGCCTACCCCACCTTTGGAAGAGCTAGCTGTGCAGCGAGAAATTCACCATCTCCTACTCAAACAATCATTCGGGAAAGAAAGAGAAAAGGGCCCGCAGTTTTTTTTTCTTCTCTCCCTTGCACTCCATATCCATCATTTATCGTTTTTCACCATCGCCATGGCCATCACAACGACCCTTCTCCACGCCCTCCCCACGCCCTCCCCCACGACCGCTGTTCTCCTCCTCCCGGCCATCGCCCTGCTCACCCTCGCCCTCTACCGGCTCCACCTGCACCCGCTCTCGCACGTGCCAGGCCCGCCGCTCGCGGCGCTGACGTCGCTCTGGCTGTACTGGCACTCGTACCGGGGCACCGAGGCGCGCGTCATCGACGCACTGCACAGACGGTACGGCGCGCTCGTGCGCATCGCGCCGGGAGAGGTCGACGTGTCGCGCGGCGAGGCGCTAGCGGCCGTCTATGGCGGCGGCGGCGGCGGGTTCCGCAAGGCCGCGTGCTACCGCAACTTCGACATCGAGGGCCACCAGAGCATCTTCTCCGCCGTCGATCCCGCGCACCGGGCGCCGCGGGCGAAGGCCGTGGTGGGCCTGTTTAGCACGCGGGCGATCAGGGGGGCGGAGGGGCGGGGCGAGGAGGTGATCAGGGGCGTGGCGGAGAGGATGTGCAGACGGTGGGAGGCGGAGAAGAGGAGTGCAAAGGTGGAGGCGGCGCAATGTGGAAAGGGTGCAAGGGTTGATGTGTTGAACTTGGCAAGGAGTTTGGCGTTGGATGCGGTGAGCGAATACCTGTTTGGGCGGTCATACGGGGGCGTGGAAGAAGGGTTGAAGGAGGCAGGAGGAGACGCCACTGGTGGGGAGCAACCGCAGCTGAGCGCAAGCCAGTTCGTCAACACGTTCGTTGCAGTCGGCAGATTCTTCTATCTGCCGAATTGGGTCTTTATTGCGGCCGAGGCGTTGGCCATGCGGTTCAACGTTGAGAAGCATGATGTTGAAAACAGTATGGGGACGGTGGCATCGTTCGTCAAGGGTATTGTCGAAGAGGCGGAAAGGGATGGCCACAAGGAGACCTACCATGGTCGATTGCTGGAGGCTGGATTCACAAAGGATGAGACTTCTGCTCAGTGCATGGACCTGATGTTCGCAGGAACTGACTCGACGGGGATGAACTTGGCGACTGCCTGTTGGTGGCTAGTCAAGAAGCCTGAAGTGTAAGTACGCTCGGAATGTTGCCGGGTTGCTATCTGTGATGTCTTTACCGCAATGACTGACGGGTAAATTTACACAGGTACCAACATCTCCGTGAAGAGATTCTCGCCAACCCTGAAGCCGATACGCAAACCATGCTTTACCTTTCCGCAGTCATCAAAGAGACGCTGCGCATCAGTATGGCCAACCCAACCCGCCTGCCCCGCGTCGTGCCGCCGCAAGGCTGGAACTTTGAGTCTACCTTCATCCCGCCGGGCACCATCGTTGGTCTGTCGCCCTTCACCCTTCATTTCAATCCCGATGTGTTCCCATGCCCGTACGAGTTCCTGCCCGAACGCTGGAGCGACCCGACGCCCGAGATGCTGCGCGACCACATCCCGTTCGGACTGGGCAGCAGGGCCTGCATCGCCAGAAACCTGGCAACCGTGGAACTATACTTGGCCCTTAGAGAAGTTGTACGAAGAGGCGTTCTCGACGGTGCAAAATGTGTGCAAGATAAGATCGAGATTTTGGATTGGTTCAATTCGAGAGTTGTCGGCGAGAAGATTGAGTTGGAATGGGCATGATTTGAGGTCCCAATCAAGTAGCACAGGAGGCCCTTGAAGATGAGCGTCGAAAGGGCGAAGTGGGGAAGTGTCAGAAGAGAAGAGGAACCGGTTGGCTATATTCACAGGCAAGAATTGTTTTGACGCGAATTTACATGGCTGATGTACAACCGGTATTTTTAGCCCATCATTCGCTATCGCTGTCGTTGCTGCTAGATGTTTCGTCTTCTTCCATGGGCGCATCGTCATCCTCTTCAGGCGTTCCGTTCATGATGAACGCCTTCAAGCACGTTATACGATTTCCCGTCTCATGCGCCCCAATCAGCTCCCCAACCTGCTTGGCGAAAAGCGTATTGCTGACGTTGGCGGCCCCTTCGCTGTCCGCGTCGGGTTGCTTTGAGGAATCGCCGTTGGCTGCATCATCCGTGGGCAGACTCAGTTCACCTTGGCTCAACCGCCAGATCCTCACAGCACCGTCGCTGCTGCCCGTGGTGATATAATACTGGCCGGCTGCCTCCGAAGCTGGTACGATTTCAAAGTCCTTTATGCGTCCAGTCAGGCCTGCTGCTCTGCCGCCAAGTTGAGCAACTAGCTTGCAGCTGGGCACAGCGGCTTCCTTGCCGGTCTTGACTGCTTGCGAGGTTTCTGCCGGAGTTACGGTTTCCTTGGTGGAGTAGAACAAGATACGGCCGTCCTCGGTGGAAATGGCGATGATATTGCCAAGCTCCTCGCGAAGGGCAGGCACGTAGTGAAGCTGGTGAATCTTTGTCATTGGTCTGGGCAATGTCTGGGACAAGGGCCGCGAGTCCAAACCAAACACCACGAATCCTCGTTCAAAGGCAACCACCCATTCCTCGCCATCCGGACTCCACTTGACCTTACGGCCTTCGCCAGTGGACCACTTGCCCTCGCCGACATTTTGAAGCATTTCGCGGTCGAAGGTGAGGACACTGGCCTTTCTACCAGTCATGACGTTCCATAGCCGCATGCATTTTTCTCCCTTGCTGACACTAATCATGAGCTTCTGGCTGGGGTGCACCGCAAAGTCGTTGATGCCTGAAGGGACCTCACCGGGGCCCGCAGTGTCGCCGCTCGGTCTTCCGTGCGCCTTGGGAATCGGCGCCTTGATGGTGGAAAGCACCGTCCAATCGCGAGTGCGCGCAATGGCTATGGTGTTGTCGTCCGCACCAGAGAACAGCTTGGACCGGCTGGGGAAGTGCAGCGCCCCGATGTTCGAGGAGTGGTGCATCAGCGAGCCCATTTCTCGGTTCTTTGGATTGTGCATGCTCGGGGTTCCAGTGAGAGTGGGTATCGAGGGTTGCGAATGGGCAGGAGGGGGTGCGGTCGAGAGCTGGTACAGATTGATGCGTTCATCGGTGCTGCCGCTTGCGAGCATGATCTTCTGCGCCTTGGGGTCGGAGGAGTCGGAGGGCGGCGAAAGTGCAAGGCAGCGGATGGCAGAGGCGTGCGCGTTGAACAGAAAGGTGTCGGCAAACTTGACGGCGCTGCTGTCCTGCGAGCGCACCTTTGCGTCGGGCTGGGCATCTACGGTGGCAGTGAGGCCGTGGAGGACTCGCTCGTAAGATCCGGTGATAATTTGCAGGGAGACGGGCGTTGCGGGGCCGCTGCTGGCCTGCTGCTCGGTGAAAGCCTTCTGGGGCTTGGACGCCTCGTCGTCGGCCTGGGGGTCGCGCTTTCTCTTGGCCATCTTGCGGCAGTCTGGGTGCGGTGGTGCAGTGGTGTGCAGATGGAAGGCAGGCACGCGTCACTACGGCATCGCCCAAAAAAGTCTCAGAGTAGCGCTTTCTGCCAGGCGTAAAGGCGGTGAGGCGCGGCCCATTGGACAACAGCCCGCAATCCAGGGAGACCGGGCGCGCGACAACCACCCAGGCCCGTACTCATAACGCCCCGGCAGGCCGTACGCTCACACAACTCATCAACTCCCCTCACCCAACGCGCTCCAAACCCCCGCCGTGGCGCTCACCGCGAATGACGGATGTCGTTCCGCCGGGCTGTCATCTCCTATGTCCCTCGACAGCGTTCGTTCGGGCGTGGAACGCGACAAACGCAATGAATTGCTGTAAGTCACGTTTCCCGCGCGTTTTCCGGTCGCTTTCCGTGCCTGCCTGCTCGGTGTAGCGATGCGAAAAAGAAAAATCGCTCCTATTGGTTTATTGACGCGTGGTGGTGGACATATGGGCGCCGTGGTGCTGACTTGGGCGGGTCGCGCAGCAACATCGAGACATCGCGGAAGAGGAAGCTTCGGGAGCTCTACGCCGTCACCTCGTGCATAAACGCAAACCACCCTCCCACCTTTGCTTTTGCCGACCCTCCGACTGATGCGCGCGAGCTGCAATTTCTTGACGAGAATGACCTCTCCAAGTACGTTTCAAGCATTCCCTTGCTGGCTGTTGAAATAATAATCTGGTCGCTGCATTTACTGATGCAGCCGCGCGACCTTCAGAGCACGGTACTTTAGGGAAGATACTCTTCCCGTCTTTGCGCCCGCAAAACAGCTTACGAAGCCACCCCACCCGTCTCCTGCTCCGACTCCAGTACCTGCGTCCGTGTTCAAGTCGTCTGCGTCTGTTGAACCCGCGGCGCATCATGCAGACGGCCCCGAAAGTCAGCCGCTTGTCGCAGCGACTTCGCCAGCTCGCGCGGCACCACCCCCTCCTCAGGACGTTGAGAAGCCATCCACTCCTGCTCCCACCTTGTCGCAGCCTCCCGCAGATGATGCCGTGAAGCCCGGCTCTGCGGCCCGTTCCTCGGAGGATAAAGCGTCCAAGCCTTCTGCTGAGATCGTGCAGCCTGTTACTCCAGCTCCAAAGCCGCTACAGGCACCAGCAGCCCTTCCGGCATCTCAAGCCCATCATGGGCCGCTGTCTGCGAAGGCGAGACGCAGATCGTCTGCTTTCGCTGACGGCTCTACCATCCTGCCGGATCCCCAGACAATTGATCGTCCCGCGAGGAAACCAAGGACCCTCCATCTGCCGCCAAAGGAGGTACAGGAGCAGCGTCTTCGCGAGATCCATACTGCACAAGAACGCGCTGCGCAACGGGAAAGAAGAGAAGAAGAACAACAGGCCGCTGGTGCTGCTGGCGAGACAGTCAATGGAGAAGCTGCCTCGTCGCCATCATCAACGCTTGGACCACATTCCGCGAATACCTCGAGGGCCGATCAGCATTCCCCCGCAACGAGCCCTGATGAAGAGACCCTCCGGCATGATGGAACTTTCCCGAGTACGCAGCCGTCGGGCGCCGACAAAAACGGGCCTACGGCAATGACACCGCCTGGTGCTACGCCTGATGCTCAGTTGCACTTCGAAGAGTCAGTAAGGCAGGTTCGGGATTCGGCTATGAAGGATGCAAAGTCGGGTGCGACCAAACCAAAGGCAACCGATCTGACTGAACAGGCTTCTGTTATCACCCAGAACTCAGACGTGGCGGAAAACGGAATTCCCGCGAGCCAAGATCCCTCAACACCTCGAAGTGCTGTCAACGGCGTCGTTCCAGCGTCACCGAATGAGGTCCGTAGGGACGTCTCCGATGCAAAGAGCATAGACAAGATAAAGGCGCGCGCATTTATTGACGACCACTCTGCTGTTCAGGACGTAACGATGCAGGATGGGGAACCGCCAAAGACGGATGGCGCCAATATAGGTCCAACTAGGAGCAGTGGTCCGATGGAGGGGGATTCTTCCACCTCCAAGGTTGCAGGAGCATCAGATGCCGTTTTCGATCCAAGTGCGACGACAAAACCTACTTCCACGTCAGAAGGAATCCGGCCGACTTCTCTTCTTCTCCGAGGCCGTGAAGCCGAGTACCGGGATCGGGAAAGATCTAAGACGACGGGTGTCGTATTCGCAAAGCAAGACAGTGCGTTAGCGCTCAGGGGAGGACAAGAAGTGAACAAGGCATGGTCCAAATTGAAGGGAGCTGCCCAAAATCCGGATAAGGACTACTTGATCGGGATGTTCGACTTTCAGGCACACTCGGGGCCGATGTATTCATGTCGTGAACTCCTCGAGAAGGCCACCAAAACTATTTCGACTCAAAGCAAGTATGCCAGCATTCGGGAACAGCAAGACTACAAGATTCTTAAGCGCATCTACACGTTGCAACATGCCAACAGATGGTCGCTACGACAGATGGAAAAGTCGATTGAACCTCCGCGCCAAGCTACATTACACGACAGTCTACTTGCGCAGATGAAATGGATGCGAACAGACTTCAGGGAGGAACGTAGGTGGAAAATGGCTGCTGCCCGGAACATGGCGGAATGGTGTGCCGAATGGGTCGATGCGTCCCCGGAACAGCGTCGCTCATTGCAGGTTAAGGCCACGCGCAAGCTGGCCGCACCGCCACCTCTTGCGGACCCAATGGATGAGGACATTCCGTCGCCTCCGGAACTCATTCCATCAGGTGCCAATGAGACAGAAAGCGAATCCTTCCCTGATGATGACGAATTCCCCATTAATCTTCGGTCATCAAACCCGCCTGCGACTCTGTTCTCCCTTGGCTACGAAGACATTGTTGCCAAGATTGACCATACGGCCATCAGTGAGAAGGTCCTTCAGGAGTTGCCTTCTTACGAAGCCAGGCTCAACAGTTTCCCATCTCCCTCCGTATTAGCGCCCGTCTCCATCGGGCCCGAGATAATCCCTGTCTCCCAACTCATCACCGCAAAGCTTGTGCCCAAATCTACGGAGCCTCCGCGCAAACGAAGTCGATATGAGTACGAAGAAGAAGATGAGTCTGCGGGTTACCCTTCGAAGCGACCCACTTCGGAGCGTTCGAATACCTCTACCCCAAGTCTTCGATTCTCAAGAATCGGTCTCGTCCCGGAACAAACGGATGTGGCTTTGTTCCTTCCTGAAAACAAACACGTCCGCGATCGCCTGCATGCCGGGCACTCTTTCCGACCTCCCTCGGAGTTTCCAATGCCATCAACGCAGTTTTTCGAGTCGCGAATGCCGTCGCAATGGCTCTGGGACGAGGATCAACGGTTACGCACGCTTGTCAAAGAGTATCAGTTCAATTGGTCGTTGGTCGCTGCATCTCTGGAGCAGTCTTCTCTGTTCACATCCGGGGCCGAACGACGGACGCCTTGGGAATGCTTCGAACGTTGGGTGCAGCTAGAAGGGCTGCCTGGCGAGATGGCCAAGACTCCATACTTCCGAACATACCAGGCTCGTCTCGAAGCTGCTCAACGCACAGTTTCTGCACAATATCAGGCTGCCCAGCAACAAGCACAGCAACAAGGGCAGACTCCAGGACAGATACTGGGCACCCCAAGGCGTCGCACTGCTCAACCAATTCGCGTAGAAAGGCGCAAGGGCAACAGATTTCTGGCCTTGATCGACGCGATGAGAAAGCAGGCAAGGAAGCGCGAGACGGCGCAGCACAAGCAGCAAGAGGGTAAGCCAATTCTTATGCTACGTGCACTCTTGAAACCCTTGCTGATGATGTTTTAGCTGCTAAAGCTGCTGCATTGAGGAAAGCCCATGAGGCCGCCCCTGTTCGCACCAGTGTCCATACTCCTCAGGAGTTCAGCAAGCTCAAGTATGAACGCGAGCAAAAAATGGCAGAAAAGCAGGAGGAGTACCGTCGGCAAATGATGGCAGCACAGAGGGTAAACAGACCACCCCAAAATCGAATATTCATGTGCTGACGTCTGCCAAAGCAAGCTATGGCAAGACCAGGCCAGATGCCTGGCCACCCTGGAATGTCTCAGATCGGCCAACAACGCAACGGTACTCCGAATGGTGCTCACGGCCAAGGGCCCGGTCAAAACGGTCAGATTCATCCCCCCAACATGGGGATGCAAGCCCGTCCGCACTCCGGGCAAGGTATGCAAGGCAACATGCCAAACGGCAACATGGCTGGCATGCCAATGAGTATCCCTCAAGCTCAGATGCAGATGAACATGCAGGGTCAACGACCACCTCACCAAGCACAAGACATGCGAATGGCAATGCAGCAGCGAAACCTCACTCAACAGCAGCAGCAATACCTCCTGCAGCAGCAGGCTCAACAAATGAACCGGGCCAACAGCCTGTCCGGAGGACACATGGCCAGTGCGAACGGCGGCAGCAGCAACAGTAGCATGCAGAACCCCTCGATGTTGGCGACGAATATGGGCACTCCAAAAGCCAACGGCGCGAACGGTGGAAGCGTGAACGGCGTGCAAGGCGCCTCGGCATCTCCGCGCATGACGGCCCCAAACTCGGCAGCACCTCAACAGCCTCAGGCCCTCTCCAGCGGCCACGTCCCGCAGATTACCAACCTGACTCACGAGATTCAACTGCAACATCCAAACTTATCACAAGCCGAGGCCAGCCGCATCGCCGGGGACCGAATGAACCAGAAGCTACAGCAGAATGCTCGTCAAAATGCTCTGAACGCCGCATCGGGTGCCGCCTCTGGAGGTGCAAACACTGGGGCGCAAATGTCGCCAAGTCCATATCAGCAGCATGCCTCTCTCGCCACTCCGGGCGGCAGCTCCAGCCCACCAAACCACACTCCACAGCAGCAGGCAGCGTATCAGCAGCAAATGCGGCAGCACCTGATGCAGCAGCAGCAGGGACGCACACCTTCAGGACAACAGAGCAGTCCCAACGTAGGGTCCGTCCGTCCCGAGAGCCGTAGCGCGACGCCTCAGCAGAACGCACAGCAGATGCAGCCTGGCCCGCATGGTAGCCCAAGCAACCGGACTGGTCCACAGACACCACAGCCAGGGCAGCAGGGCCAGAGTCAACCGGGGCAGGGCGGCAGTCGTTAGGCCTCAAGCGGTGTCAATTATACAGCCGCGTGTACTTCTCTCTTTGCGCCTTGGCGCTGTTCGTTGGGGGTCGAGGGCTGCAGGGCACACTGGCTGTCGCACTTTAGGGTGCTCACGCCCCAGTGATTCCCGTGTTTTACAAGCGAGTCTGGCGTTTCTTTGGAGCGGTTCAGGGTTGTTGGGCTGTGAGAGGTCAGATGGATCGAAGGGATGGGACGGAACGGAACTGGTGGGATAGGGTACGGTTATGGACAGCAACAGCTCTTATTGTGATCATTAGCGTTCTTGCACGACTAGCGTAGCTTTACTTTCTGCCGTCAACTTCGGCCAGACGAAAAGAAGCGATTTTGGCTGAACTCTTGACGCGGTCTTCTACTTGGATCCATGATGCTCCTGCCTGTCCCCATGAAGACACATCCTCTACAGCGCCTCGCCGCCGCCACCCTCAGCCGCCGGCCATGGCCCAGACGCGCACACGTCGAAGACCTCGGACCTTGGAGCAGTAGTACCTGACAGAAATAGGTGTTCTTTCCTTCATGACCTTATACATATATCCATAATATACTGTAGAAAATTCGAGCGTCTGACCCATAGAGGACGCTTATACTTCCCCCGCGTGGACAGTCAAAGCAGATATCCGGATGTACCTTCTTTCGACAGCACACATTCCTGCTCTCCGTCATCTGGCCTTCTTTTTCCTGGTGCGGCTAGGCAGGCTTCAAAGAAGCGCACTACTCAACAACACTGAGCCAGAGCTTATGCGATGGTGGGTGCAGTCATGTTCATGGAGTATGGGAAGGGCATTATGAATAACCGCGTTAGCTCAGCCAACATCTACCTTGTCTCCTACCAGGATCACCTCGCCTTCGGGCGGTCCCTCTCAGCCTGCATGTTGAAAGCCCAGAATGATCTTACCGACTATCTTTAGCTGATGCAGGACGACGATAGTCGTGAGCGATATAAGAACCGCGGTGGCACCGTGCATGATGTTGGCATGTTCATCGCCCCGGCTCCGAGTTTGTATTGATATACGACCCTTCGTTTGACATAGACTTCTGGTACCAGCAGTTGAAGACAGAACACCGTCTCGGCAATGCGCCGTTCATCGCCCGTGCTAAGCGGCTTCTGGACGTATTGAAGAATAATAAGGACAAGGGTCTGAAAAATGCGGAGCTTCGGATGGGCGGTGGCGATGATAAGGCTTTCACGTCCATCAGGTGGGTCGTGGAGGTGGTCTTTAAGCACTGGGTGATGCTGACGCAGCTGACGAACCCTCGCCGTTCTTCGGTCCCGATGATCCCGAGCTTCAACTCAAGTGGTAGATTAGACGTGCGGAGGAGCTTTTCTCCTGTGGCAATTCGCGATGGAATGGTAGGATGCTGAGCTATAACTTCTCAGCCTTGGTTGGTCGTCTTGGGGGCGAGTCCTTTGGGGTACAGACAGGTTCTTACGGGTGCCAGATACAACAGCATGGATAGAAAAAGTTCCGCGGTGAATGGGAACCATTCTACTTTGAGCATTTGCCTCAGAAAGCTACATCATCCAGTATGCCATGTGTCCTTGCATCACCTATGGGTGGAACGTATTTTTCGGTTTCATGGAAATGAATTGGTTGGCTCCTTTGGCCCTCTCTTTCTTGGAATTAGACTGGATACTATAAGCGTGCATGACGCAGGACTCGCATACTCGATCCTCCTGATGGGTAGGTGTCCAAGTGCTGCAGGTGCAACTTTAATGAATCCTCGTAAGGAATGACGACCCTCTGCTTCTCCTAAGGTCCAATAAAGAAATGGCACGCTGATTCTTCACCATTCGCTTTCCTGCAACGAAGACGTCTAGCCCGCCTCTTCCCCCTTGTCGCGCAGCAGCCCAGCACGGGCACCAGCATTCGACTGCTCTTTCTTACGCGTTGGTCTTTTCTTTGGTAATCGTTTACTGCATCACTTCGGCACCGCTTGCGTGTCTCGGTCAAGAAGCTCCCGCGCAGCAATTAACTCAGACTGGTCGTAGTCCCAGCCAGCCTCGCCCGAACCGCTGCGCCGCACGATCTCGGCGAGCTTGCCGGTGGCCAGCTCGTGCAGCTTTTCAACAGTCGCCACAGACGGAGGTGCAATGTCGCCGGCTGCGTCAGTAAGGGCTTGCTTGTTTGAAGCCTTAGGTAGAAGCTCAAGGAGCTTCTTGGCGGTCTTTTTTTGGGGGGGAGGGGACGCGTTAGCTGTGGATTGGGAGGGGTGCGATTTGCTTTTGATACGTACGAGCTTGAGACCGTAGTAACCACGCAGGTAGTTATCACACAACTCTATACTACGGCAAAACCGCCTCATGCCCTCACTCAGATTCCTAAGCACGTTGCCGTCCGCGGTGTTCGCGGCCGTAGCTGAGATGTAAAGCAGCTCGCCCATTCGCGCATGCAGGTTCCATGCAAAAGGGGTGATGACGAGAACCTCCTCGAGGCTGAAGATGGCTTGTGAGAGCATGCTTTGGCTGAGATAGAGGTCCGAGAGCTCTGCCCAGGACTCGGCGTCCGTGGGCGAGAAGTCGAGGAGGTCGACGAGCGCAGTGATAGCCTCAGCAGTGCGACCCATGGAGCGGAGGAGGGCAACCTTGCGCTTGCGGAGTGGCTATGATGAGAGAGGAGCATCAGCCTTCGTTGACACGAACAAGCACCAAGATGCGCGTCGTTCCATTATCCGCGGATGAGTATCCGTTCGGGCTGAGAAGCCGAGCGCTTACCAGGCTTGTAGGGTCCTCCTTCAATACACGCTCCAGATCCTCCAGGACCCGGCGCAAGTCTTTGTCTTCGGCAACGGCGCTTTCGTACAGGAAGCGCAGGGCGACGACGCGCTGGTTATCTTGGCCGAAGCGAGCGGTTAGCCGGTCGAGGCATTGGCGGGCAGACTTGTCGTCTCCAGTGCGCAGACAAGACAGCAAGAGGTTCTCATGAGAAGCCCATGTCTCTTGTGTCTCTCTTGATGTGAGCAGAGAAAGCGGCCATGGCAGGGACGAAGTCGTCGGTGTGGAGAGAATGCGCGGCGCAGACTGGGAAAGGCGCAGGGCGGATGCCGGGGGCAGGTTGGGCGGCGGGTAGACGAGATCGGCAGTCGACATAGTGGAAAGCAGAGCGGAATGCTCGTGGCGGGCCGTAGGAGGGGAAAGCGGGAGGAGGGAGTTGTGTGTTGAGGCTGGGCAGAGCTGGCCGTGATGCGTGGTGGGTAGCTCGGTCGGGAACGGTGGCCCGCCGGCAGAGGCAGCCACGCGCAGGGGGCGGCAACGACCTTATGCCCGGCATCGTCATGATCACTCCGCCCGCGGGGACCACACCGCGCACGATCAACCCGCACCCGTCTTCTGCTTCCACAGCACCAACCGTCGCCGCTGCACCCTCGTCCAGATGCTCGCGCAGGGCCGATAATGTCGCTGAACGGTCTCCGCCGCCGCCCTCGAACCCGCCGCCCCACCATCGTGAATCGAAGACGCGTTACCGCCTAGAACCCTCGTGCATGCGACCACGACGACGTTCGACACGTCGCCACAATGTTTGTCTCCTTCCTAGCTTCCACCACGAGCCCGGCGCCGGAGTCGCTGACACGCCTCGGCCCTCAGGTTCGAGAAATCGCTGTACGACCTCATCCGAGGTCTGCGCAACCACAAGGGCAATGAGAGAGAGTACATTCAGGAAAGCCTGCGGGAGTGCCGCAAGGAGATCAAAGGCTCGGACATGGGTCAGTGGCAGAGACAGAACCGGCACCTACACTTGCGGACTTCTTTTACTGAAGCGGGAGTGCTGCAGATCTGAAGGCTACGGCCTTGCTTAAGCTCACTTATCTCGAGATGTTCGGACACGATATGTCCTGGGCCTCGTTCAACGTGCTGGAGGTTATGTCGTCTCCGAAATACGGCCACAAGAAAATTGGCTACCTGGCTGCTGTGCAGAGCTTCAGGCCTGACACCGAGGTTTTGATGCTGGCGGAGAACCTGCTCAAGAAGGTACGCTTGGCCTGAAGATGCGGCTGGAACATACTTCGTGCTTTGGTGCTCATGCTTCTTCAGGATTTGAGCTCTCCCCAGCCAACAACCATCACGCTCCCTCTATCGGCGATACCGCACGTCATAAACCCTTCCATGGCAAACTCGCTTCTCTCCGACCTGCTACCTCGACTCACACACTCGCATTCTTCGATACGCAAAAAGACAGTCGTTACACTGTACCGCCTTGCCTTGGTCTACCCCGAGACTTTGCGACCTGCATGGCCCCGGATCAAGGAGCGGCTGCTAGATGACGACGAAGACCCGAGCGTGACGGCCGCGATTGTAAACGTCGTCTGCGAGCTCGGTTGGAGAAGACCCCAGGACTTCTTACCTCTGGCCCCGAGGCTGTTCGACCTCCTTGTCCAGGGTGGGAACAACTGGATGGCTATCAAGATCATCAAGCTGTTTGCTACTCTGACCCCCCTCGAACCGCGCCTTATCAAGAAGCTCCTCCCTCCTCTAACAGCAATTATCAAGACGACTCCCGCCATGTCTCTCTTGTATGAGTGCATCAACGGCATCATTCAAGGTGGGATTCTCGAGGGTGCCGAAGGTACCGCAGAAGGAGAAGAGATAGCTCGTTTGTGCGTAGGAAAGCTTCGGGGCATGCTGGTTGTCGAAGGGGATCCCAACCGTATGTCACGCGACCATGCCTCAATTGTCCTTCTGCTGGCTGACTTTCCCAGTGAAATACGTCGCTCTACTTGCTTTTGACAAGATCGTCCGATCGCATCCCCACCTGGTGTCTTTACATCAGGACGTGATTCTGGAATGCATCGATGATGCCGACATCTCAATCAGGTCACAAGCACTTGGTCTTGTCGTTGGCATGGTCAATCCCGATAATCTTACCGTGATAGTCGGAAAACTTATCCGGCAGCTTCGAAACGCACCGAGAGCATCCGCAGCCGATGACCCCCTGAATGATCGTGGATTCCATGAGGGAGTGATGCCGGCTGCAGACCCGTCCGATGACGAGGCTGAGGAATCCATCCGCCGAAACGAAAAGACCAAGGACCAACCACCGCCTCTTCCAGAGGACTACCGGATCAAGGTCATCAAGGGCATCCTCGAGATGTGTTCCCGCGACACGTATGCGAACATCATCGACTTTGACTGGTATATCGACGTCCTTGTCCAACTTATACGTGTCTCGCCGTCCTCGAGATCGGCGTCGTTGGACGAAAACTTGCCAGAATCG
This sequence comes from Diplodia mutila, assembly GCA_022560015.1. NCBI lineage: Eukaryota > Fungi > Ascomycota > Dothideomycetes > Botryosphaeriales > Botryosphaeriaceae > Diplodia > Diplodia mutila. The sequence goes on from JAFISB010000097.1 coordinate 55,619, forward strand.
GACGGCACATCCATGGGCGACAAGGACGACGTATCCTTCGAGATTGGAAAAGAACTCCAAAATGTCGCGGTCCGCGTGAAGGCTGTCCGGCCGGACGCAACGGAAGCCGCGCAGTCTCTGATCCTTGTCGACCGCAGAGATCAAATGTTTCCCTCATCAGGCAATGGAGGCCAAGGCGTTCTAGGAGCAGCTGCTTGGATGGTGGGCGAGTACGCGTCCCTATTGACAAACCCTGAGGGCGTCCTCAACTCTCTGATGCATTCTACATCCGCTCTCCTCCCACATCATATCCTTGCTATCTACCTCCAGGCCGTTCCCAAGGTGTTCGCTTCGGTTTCTTCAAACGAGCAGATATCGTGGACTTCTGAGCGCAAATCAACCGTCGTGCTCCTCATGGCTCGAATCGTGCATTTCCTTGAGCCACTGGCCATGCATCCGAATCTGGAAGTTCAGGAGAGAGCAGTGGAATACCTGGAGCTGATGCGTCTTGCTTCGGAAGCGGCTTTCGGGCAGGAAGCTGGTCCGAGGGATGGCGATTTTGTCGACCCTCCATTGCTTCTTACACAAGCCATTCCTTCCTTATTCACAGGCCTAGAGCTCAACCCCGTGGCGCCCGGAGCACAGAAGAAGGTACCTGTGCCAGACGAACTAGATCTGGATGCGCCCATCAACCCGAACCTACCGAATCTTTTGCGCAAGGCAGACTATGAGTCGTTCGTCCAGCCTGATGAGGATGATGTGTACCAGTTTTACAGCCAGAGAACGGCAGCGGCTGCCCAGTCAGAAGCGGCTGCCGATCGCCTGGACGCGCCCGAAACAGAACCCAAATCTTACCAAGCAAGCGCTGCGGAGGAAGAATACTTGGACCCGGACATCATTGCGAGAAGAAAAGCAGAGCGCCGGGCAAGGAACAAAGACGACCCCTTCTACATTCCTACTGAGGACGAGCGTTCGGGAACATCGACGCCACTTCACAACATCCTCAAGACCAACAATGGCGAAGATCTCGACCTCGACTCGATACCGATTATGGATTTGGATTTGGAGACGAAGGGCGCGCTTGGAGGAGAGTACAGGAGCCGTGCAGATGTGCCGACTAGACAGCAAAAGAAGAAAGTGCGCAAGAATTTCGAGATTCTTGTGGACGAAAACCTTGGACCAGATGAGCCCAGTGCAGCATCGGATTCGTCGCGACCGGAGCTTGCCAGGCCCACGCAGAAGGGCAAGAAGTCGCTGCTGGAGGTTGATTCCACGGGGCTGGCTTCGTTGTCACTCGAGGAAACGGGAAACAGCAAGTTGGACATGGAGCGGCGGGAGGCCGAGGAGGCAGAGATGGCAAAGGCATTGAAGGAAGTGGAAAGGTTGAGGCTAGAGATGCAGCGGGCGAGCGAGCGAATCCAGGCAAAGGACGTGCCGCCCGAGGGACAGCTGGTCAAGAGGAAGAAGAAGAAGGCCAAGAAGGAGGCTACGGAGGCGGCATCGGTAGCGGAAGACAGCCAGAAAGCCGCGGGCGAGGGCGAGGCAACGGCGGTCAAGAAGAAAAAGAAGAAGGCCAAGAAACAGGAGGACGGGGTGGAAGGGGAAGGGGAAGGGGAAGGGCAAAAGGCCAAGAAGAAAAAGAAGAGGAGGGCGGTGGAGCTAGATGCTACGGTTGAGGGGGAAGGCGCAGCCGAGAATGCGGCTCCGGGAAGCTAGCGGGCGGGGAGCTCGGGGCAGGCATGGCGTGGAGAGCGAAGGTGTGAAAACCGAATAAATAGTACTTGCTGTACGTGCAGCTCTGGCGCTTTGATGCAGCTCCCCCGGGCCACAGACTGCAGCGCACAGGTGATCTCCAGCCGCTGTGAGCAAAGCAGGCGGCAGCGGCAGACCAAGGAACGGGAGCTTGAAACGTGGCCGTGCGTGGTCCGAGCTCGCACAGAGCAGTCCCAGCCCTCGTTCAAACCACAATCCGCCCACCTCGCAACTCCAACGCCCCGCCTGCCACTTCCCGTTCCCAGCCGTCCACCCTGCGCAGGCGACCACAATGGCGGACACCAGCAAGGCTCCCTCCGAGGACTCGTTCGAGTTCATCGAGACTCCTCCCGCCCACACCCCGCTGCCCGCCGAGAACTACGGTGTGCGCACCACCAGCGTAAGTGCCTGCAACCCGAGCCATTGGCCTCGCAAAGCCCGTCCATCGCTGACCGCAGCAGTACCCCACCATCAAGAACGCCCCTCTGCCCGCCGATGGCCCCGGCAGCGAGAGCTTCAACAACAACATCCTGTTCGCCCTGCTCGGCGGCATCCCGCTGTACTTCACCTTCAAGGTCGGCGGCGGCATCAAGACATGGATCTTCTTCGGCGTCCTGACCGCCATCCCCATCCTGGTGGCCTTCTGGACCGTCGCCTCCACCTTTGCCCCGCGCAAGAACGAGAAGGCTCGCTACCCCGGCAAGCCCATCGACCACTACATCCAGTTCAACAACGAGGAGGACCGTGACAAGTACTACGGCAAGAACAAGATCCCCATGCACACCTTCCACGAGAAGTACTTCGACGGCGAGATCGACTTCAAGGGCGACGCCCTCGAGGTCCTCGAGTACCGCCACGACTGGGCCAGCTTCAAGTTCACCTGGGGCCTGTTTGTCTTCTTCCTGACTGGCATGATGCCCGAGGTCATTCTCCACACTCGTTCGCAGGGTGAGTATCTCCTTGCTCCGCTATAGCCGCCGCCCCCGTCCTGACTGTCTTGCAGACGAGGAACAGGTCCGTGACCATTACGACCGCGGTGATGACTTCTACGCTTGGTTCCTCGGCCCGCGCATGATCTACACCTCTGGCATCATCTCCAACATCAACGAGGAGGAGTCGCTGGAGCAGCTCCAAGACAACAAGCTTGCCGTTGTCTGCGAGAAGATCGAGTTGAAGCCTGGCGAGCGCATGCTCGACCTTGGCTGCGGTTGGGGTACTCTTGCCAAGTTCGCCTCTGTCAACCGCGGTGCTCACGTCACCGGTATTACTCTTGGTCGCAACCAGACCGCCTGGGGCAACTCGGGCCTGCGTCGCTCTGGCGTCTCCGAGGAGCAGAGCAGAATTCTCTGCATGGACTACCGCGACGTCCCCGTCCCCGAGGGCAAGTACAACAAGATCACCTGTCTCGAGATGGCTGAGCACGTCGGTATCCGCCACCTGTCTGGATTCTTCCGCCAGGTCCACGACATGCTCGATGACGACGGCATCTTCTTCCTCCAGATCGCTGGTCTGCGCAAGAGCTGGCAGTACGAAGATCTCATCTGGGGCCTGTTCATGAACAAGTACATCTTCCCCGGTGCCGACGCTTCCACTCCCCTTGGCTTTGTCGTCGACCGTCTCGAGGGTGCTGGTTTCGAGGTCAAGCACATCGACACGATCGGTGTCCACTACTCGGCCACTCTCTGGCGCTGGTACCGTAACTGGATGGCCAACCGCGAGAAGGTCGAGGCCAAGTACGGCAAGCGCTGGTTCAGGATCTGGGAGTACTTCCTTGCCTACTCGACCATCGTCTCTCGCCAGGGTGGTGCCACGTGCTGGCAGATCACCCTCGTCAAGAATATCAACTCGACGCACCGCATTGAGGGCATCGCCACCCAGTACAACATCTCGGGTGCTCTCAAGGGTTTCCACACCAAGAAGCAGGAGTAGATCCTGCCCTGGTGCGTTGATGTTGCTGTGCTTTTCTGCGCGTGCAAATTGGACTGATACGAGGCCTATCCACTACTTGTGAACCGATGGACTGGCCGCCTGACTACGGAGTGTTTTTCGAGACTATCTGGCAAGCAAGAGCATCACTCTGTCGTATGGACAAATGGACAAAAACAACATGATCAAAAAGAATGAAACGATTTTTCTTTCGGGTTCACATGGAATATGTTTCATGAGCGAAGGGCCAGGACCCCTTAGATAGTCTCTTTTTTGGTACCTGTACATATATGAACAACAGTTCACTTGAAAAAGCGGGCAGGGCAAAAAGTAAACCCGGGGTCTTTTTCGGCTCTTACATGGCAGATTCTCTGACGATGGAATGAAGGAGGGGAGGGCTTCGGAATGGTTTTCTTCCTGTGCGGTACTTTTGAGACGGGAGATAATTGACAATTAAGATGAACTCTCCCTGAATTTCAACCGCCTTTCGTTGTGAACGTAGAGAAAAATACGAAGTATGCATGTAGCCTGGTGCGGCGATGCTTAACCAACTACATACATGGTCGAAACCTCGATCTTACCACCACTTTATATGACGTTCACGGGACAAAAAGAAACGGCAAAAAGGCAATAAGAAGCAGTAGGTCCTACCCGGATGTTAAATGGCGAGGGTTCGATAGTCGCATCTGCTGATGGGGGTCGCCACGGCTCCCGGTGGTCCGCAGAGCTTGCCAGTCAACCCCGACCTTACTTACCACCTCTTTACGTGGCGTTCGGAGGAACAAAACAAGCGGCAAACAGGCAAAAGGAACAGGTAGGTCCTTCCCGGGCTGCAGGAATATTCTGATATATCAGAATCCTGAGTGCTAGCCACTACACTATAGAACCGAAATGGCGACTGTTCAGCTCTAGTACCTGAATTATGTTTGGAAATCGATATAAAGCTCGCCAGAATCCTCGAGCCCATCACTTTTCCATTGACCCGTCAGTTGGTTCGGTCAATCATCAGGCCGTGCTGGAGGCCGGGTAAAACGCAGGATATAAGGACCAACGGGGTTTTCGAAAGCTTCAAACATGGTTGCGTAGTGTAGTGGTTAGCACTTTGGATTTTGATTCTGCTTGCTTGCTTGACACTTCAAACTTTCCAACAACCCGGGTTCGACTCCCGGCGCGACCTTTCCTTTTGCCGTTGCTTTTTTTGATACGTTCTCCATTTCTTTATTCAATGCTGGGTGTGTGCCAGGGTCACCGTTCGGCGTGGGAAGTTGTTTTGCAATTGGGAGTGGTGGCGATGCGGACCTCCGTAGTTTGGGAACGATCGATCGATGGGTGTTTGGCGTGCATACGAACAAAGCCATATTAAAGGGATAGGTAGATACAGTATGTTGGTTGCATTTTGTGATCGGTCAGAGGCATGTAAAGTCCAGCAGGGAACTTTAAGGATGATTGTTGCCGCCCTGCAAAAGGGGGAAGGAGAATGCTTTACAAAACAGGTAAGCTAAAAACAAGCACTATAGCGCTAAACAGTACTATTGGTTTGGTGACATGTGAGAATGCTGAGCCATAATCCATGACCTCGGTGCAGCAACAACCAGGATCAGCACTCTCGGGACCTGAGTTGCTCTCAACCACGGCGCATTGTGCATACCACCTGAGCGCTTGTATATATAAATAAATGGATTGGATTGCGTGATTACAACCTGCTCTCTCGCTTCAGATACACTTATCGTGTGCATTCGAGAGATATGGTAGTTGGTAAGTTAAACCATTGCCCTTGTGTTGCTTTAGCGACTTGTTTTGAGATTCACTTTATGCTCCATACTCGTTCAACCAACGTCTAGGATATGCGCACAGTAGGGGGAAAGCCATGTCTGTTGCATTGTAAAGCACAGGACAGTAAGTAGTTCATGGTAACGAACCACTTTTTCACATACGCGCGAGAAAGCAAGCACTAGCGACAAATCATGACTCCATTCTTATGCCGCCCTATCGGCAGCCCTACTAATCAGCCCAGCGACATCCTCCCAGCGTTCTCATATTCCCATAACCTATGCCGTTCATCAAGTATCTGGTGCAATTCTAATTGTGCCAGTAGCAAAAAGTGTAGCCACAACCACCCCAAAGTAACTCAGGCCCTCTCTTCGAAATACCATGCCCCCGGCTGCTCAGCAAAGAGGAAAAACAAGGTTGCAACCCTGAGGCGGCACAAAGCATGATACAAATGCAGAACGCCATTCGGTTCCGAGGCGTGCAGGGCCGTCGGAAGAGTCCATCTAAGTCTTGACAGCAAAGCAAAAGGCACGATGATGAGAGACAGAAGTATCCTTTCCGCTGGAGTCGGTCTTGGACATGCCTCCGAAATGCCGACCGACCTGCGGCTTGTGTTTGATGCGTCCGTTCTTACTCATCGCCAATCCGGGGAGGGCTTTTCGAGTGGTCGCTGAACGGGCTCTTACTTCGACTGCACCGTATCAAGCTCATCGTTAGTGTACCAACGGTTCGTTTCAAGCGTCTAGACAGGGCCGAAACATACGATCTCCGCCTTCCTTCCTTCCTAAAGCCATCGATGATCTTCAACATTTCCTTACGGCCCGAGGTGGCCTCGACGTTCTTGCCCGCCATGCTCATGCTGACCTTTTCCTTCGAGTCGGCTCTGAGTAGCCTGTTCAACAGCAGGTAGCGCATGAGCAAGCACACGAAGACGCCACAGTCAGACCCGTTCTCCTGCTGCGGGCAATCATCCATGCTGATGAAGCGCAGGCTGCGGCCGAGCAACGTGGCCATTTTCTGGGTCGCCACGCGGGCTTCGTGGTCATTGCTTTCGCAGAGTGAGTCGTAGTGGAAGGCGACGCCATCAACGACGCTGACGAGCAGAAGACTCCAGTGCGAGCCTCCCTCGGCCTCCATAACGTTGCGGCAATCGTTGATTGGCAGGAAAATATGTGTCGTCATCGAGAAGTTGGGCAAAGCGTCCTTCAAGGTGAGCGGATCAGGTGTTTGGATCATCATGAAGGACATGGATGGGCGAAGCAGGCTGATGTTGGCCTTGGGGTAGGCAGAGAGATGCTCGTGTTCGAGCCATCTTGGAAGAAAGTCAGCCCGGTGGTTCCCCAGACGCACATGAGGATGCTTACTCTTCCCAGAATGCGATTGCCTGCTTTCATGTGTCAGCATTGATCGTGGCAGCGGAAGAATAGAACGCACATTGTCCGTCAACCAGTCGCACTTTATGCAGTCGATGTCCTCCTTTGTCACTATCATCCACAATCAACATACTGCACCGTGGAGGCGGAGACGGCGCACATACGGCGGATGTCATAGTAGCTCAGGATGGCATCGTCGGGCGCGAGCTGGGCAGAAGAACGCATGTCAGTCAGCAACAGTCTGCAGGCGGGGAATGCACAGCAGGGAACGGAGATGCTGGGAGAAGCGTGCAAGAGGGTGGGCGAGGTCGATTGACGTCTCGCCTGCCTCAAATGCCAGCGACAGCGCAGGGGAAAAGCGGGCTCCCGATCCATGCGTCACCGTGGCACAGGGCGGGAGCGGGATCTGAGGTCAGAAAAAGCGGAGGCGCGACAGGGGAGGCGAGGGAAACCACGTACATTTTCGCCAAAATGCCTACTCACGCGGCCTTTGAAAGGATGGAAGCCGGACATGGCAGGACGAGGCGGCGGGCGTGCGGCAGACAGCCGAAGCGCTCGGACGCGGATGCGAGCTCGGTGACGCACAAAGGTCAGAGCGGCGGGCGCTCTGGAGGCCGCAGGAGCGCCAAGACGCAGCGAGAGAGCGCAGAGAGAGGCGGCAGCGTGAGGAGACGGCGACGGCGAGGGCCAGCGCGGTGAGGGCGCAAGGGCGGAAGGCGGTGGCAGCGGTGGACGTGTGGGTGGGACGTCGAGGGCAAGGATGGCGTGGATGCGCCGGTTGTGATCGGCGGCGAGGGGCGCTCCTGGCCTGGAGCTGGAGCTGCCCGGAGTTGGAGCTGGAGCTGGAGCCTCCACACCCGATGACGTAGCCCACCAGCCACAACATCTCTCACTCCCAGCCACAACACCATCGTACTCGCTCACGCTTACTTGCATCTGTCATTGTCATCATCATCGAATTCCCTAGGTCTAGCTCATGAACATTAGGATTAGAGGTAAGAAGTCCCGCCCCAAGTCCTGCGCCTGACTACAGCCGCCCTTCTCATTCACCAGATGATCTCTCTCCAATTTTTACTCCGACTTCGCGAACTCCTCCCCAAACTCCTTCGCATCCTGGTACAGGTCAATCAGACAGCTGGCCGACCATGCTTGAGTGGGCGACTGCACTTCTGTTAGCGACGACTCCAGCACCAAACCAAGATTACGACTACTTACCGAATCTCCGCAGAACGATCCGTCCTTGTTAGTCAACTCGGTCAGCCCCGCCCACGGGCTCTCCTTGATCGCCTCCATGCATCCGCGGAGACGACGCGTGATCTGCTGGAATGTTTCCACACGCTCCTCAGGCGTCTTGCGCCGGACCAAGTCAAACTTCAAGAACGCACGGAGGAAGAAGCCAGTCGGCCACAGCCATTCCGGCCCCTGATGGTAGTTGCGTCCCTTTGCCGTGTGGAAGTCCGTCGAATCATCACTGTTGATGTAGTCGGGCCGGTAGTTGAGATCCGACGGGTCCAACGTCGCCATTCCAGTAGGTCCACGCAGCGCCGTGTCTGCCTGGTGCAGCGCGTACAGAGCCTTCTCCGGGTCAAACAGGTCCGGCGCCACCGTCATGGCAATAGGGAAGTTGGGCCGCAGCTGGTAATCCTCGTACTCTTTGCCCGACTTGTAGAGATCCTTGTAGATGCCGCGACGGTTGACGATGTTGGAATTCACGTCGTAATCCTTGTCTTCCGATGCCTCCCGCGGAACATAGTAGGCCCACTCGAAATGCTCCTTGATCTTGGCTGCCCAATTGGCGAAGGTAATGCGACCGCCCTCGATGTCCACCCCGTCGTATTTGTACTTGCCCTCCTTGTGGAGTTCATTCACCCACTTTAGAGTGCTGTACAGCATACCCGTGATTTCGATGGCCGCTCCGTCACGAGGAGTCCCAGGGTAGCCCTTGTTACCAGCCTTCTCACTCTCACCCATCTTGTCCATCCACGTGCCGCAGTTCCACTGATTGCCGCCAAAGATAAGACCAGTCTTCCAATCGGGATGGATCTCAATGTCGAATCCTTCTGGCTTCATCTGGCGGTCGAGATCCGGGCCGGCATTGTATTCGCGGAAGGACATGCCCGAAGCATGCCTCTGCAAGCATTCCTGAATCACATCTTCGATGGACGAAGACTGGGAGTAGGCCTTAGCGTCGTCATGGGGGAACCAGGTATCATCGTATGGGAGGAACCTCCTCTTCGCACTCTCCTGGAGGAGGTTGTGGCCATTGGGGACGATCTTCGTGTAGTCTTGTATGTTCTGCAAGAAGAACCACACAGAGTCGCGAGAGTTGTAGCGCGGGAGTTTTCCACTGCTGAGCAAGTTAGGGATCATGCCGTGCTTGATGACGCTTGCGAAAGCCAGTATGTGTTCCTTGGCGTCATCGTAGCGTCCAGTGCCAAGGTACAGGCCACGGAGAGAAATGAAAATATCTCTGCCCCAGCACCTTGCCCAGTCGGAAGCGAAATGCGGCAGCCCTGCAGCCATGCTCGGCACGCTTTTCTCGGGCCATAACGAAGCGTTGTTCATGTGCCCAGTGACCTGAATGCTGACCAGCGACAGACTTTGCAGGAATTTCTGGCCGTTGCGGACGTTGTCGTTCAACAACTCAATGGACCGGTCAACTGCCGCATTGTATGCCGTTTGGATGGTCATGGCAAAGTATCGAGGCAGCATGAAGCTGGGGATCTTGCGAATGGCATCGAATCGCTCCTTCATCCAAGTGGCCGGGCCTTCAAGCTTCGAATACCCAGGCAACTTCGCTAGACGCTCAAGACGACCGACGCAGTAGTCCAGTGCCCACTGACCCTGCCTCAAATGGTCGCAGATAGGGTGGCCCAGCTGGTTGTAGCGAATCACGTCGCGGAGGACACTCCACCAGCCTTGCAAGCCGGCGTAGACAAGGGTGCCGTGTCCGGGAATTGTGTAGGTTCCATCGTTTCCACCGCTGTAGTCGTGTTCTTCAGGATCGCAGCGATACAGAATATGGTTGAGGTCGAGAAGACTGCAGTCGTTGAAAGCATCTTTGGCGCCGCTGGTAACAAACACGTCGAGACCGTCAGAATGCTCGCAACTTGGGACCGAGGTCTCGAACAGGGCGATACTTCCGGGAGGGAAGAAGTCAGGAATGATTATCTTCGTCTCCGCATCCGATGACTCGATCTTGACCCCTTGGAGATTCTTCGTGCGGCTGGGAAGTCCACGAAGGCTCTTCTTGTCACCAATGACACGAGCCTTGATATCTTGGCTATCCTCAACCTCGAGGAACCAGCTTCCAATAAGGCTCGCTTGCGTTCCTGGAAGCTGAACCGGCGGGAAGCCGCCATTACCTTCTCCATAGCCTGGGAAGGCAGTGTGCGCAATAAGGAAATATCCTTTCCTGGTCTTGGGGTGCACACGATGGACAGTGATGTACTCTCGGTCGTGGTGGATGAACGTCTCATCGTAGTTTTCTTGGCCCATGAGGACGTGGATCTGGTTCAGGAGCTTCTTTATGTTGCCAATGCCACCCTCGTCAGCTTGGACTTTGAGCTCGCTCGAAGTGGAGTATGGCGACGAGTACAATCGAGTCTCGTGAACAAGCTCAATGAGCTGAGGATAAATCTCGTCATATCCCATGACACTGCCGGTTGCACAAGCGCACATAGCCACAAGCGCGGCATTGGGAAGCGTGTCGCGAGCATCGCGCTTCTGGGCAGGTACTTCATTGTCGTGTGTGCAATCCATGAAGAGGGCGTGGACGGGGCTCTGCCTGATTCTTCGGACCACCTCACGATTGGTAGTGCCATTTGTCTGAGCAGATGCATCGGCGTTGCTGACTTCGTCAAGTTCGAAACTACCAATTGGAATTCCAGCGTGGCGATGCACAAGTCGACTGAGCTCCTGCGTACTCCATGCCTGCATAGCTTCCCTGATAAGGAAACTGATTCCAAGGCGCTTGCAGAAGACGAAGTCCATGTCCTCGGAACCAGTGAATAGTTCAGCACCAACGACTAGGTCGGGACGGACCTTGCGTGCCTCATCAAGCATGTACTCAGCCACGTGGATGGGAGTTGAGTGGCAGTTGTCGACGCGAAAACCGACAAAGTACTTCGCCATAAGGCGAGTGTACTTGGCGATGAAGTCCCAAAGGAACGGATTGTCCTGCGGACCGCTACCGTACCGCAGCTTGACGCAGTCGCCCCAAACAATGACCTCTCTGCGGAGGTAGGCACGAGATTGCGGTCCAGCATTGTCCTTCATGGCATCAGCAGCCCAAATCCAACCGTTGTTGACGAGGGAGAGAGCATCCGGGCTATGTTTCCTGGTGGTCTCATTTTTGGGCAGCCTCGTGAAGTAGGACTCGATCAAGGGGCTCTTCTCCGTGATGGGACCAAGCTTGGGGCCATGGTCATCGAGACGGACGTACTTGATGCGGTTCTGCAACTGTTCCATGATGGTTGCGACATCGCCATCGAACTCCCGGTAGGACTGCAGGTTCATCTCATCCAGGAACTTGTAAATAGTGCCCTCTGCAGCACGCTCGTCCGGGGTGCTGTGGTTTTGGCTGTCATAGCGGCCAAACAAAGCCGCCAGGAGTGCAGCGCCAGTCCTCGCGTCAACTTTTCGCTCAAACCTTGCGCCGAGCCTGTCTCCCCCAGAGAGTGCGTGCTGGATAAGCCAGTCGGCTTTCTGCTTCAGAGACCATTTCTTGACTTCCTCGAGGCCACCGACGCCGAGGTTGCCGAAACCGCCTTGTGGGAACGTGATTTCGCCCTCGGTCCAGGCCTTGACGATCTCCTTGGTGTCTCTCGCGACGTCGACAACGTAGAATTGCCAGAGCTTGAGAGGGTCAATGACATCGGACTTGACAGCATCCATGACCTTCTTCAAGTCGCCGACGCTCTTCAAATCGGTCGGAAGACCTTTCTCGGCAAGCTTGGAACTAAAGTCGAGCAAGGCGTCATCGAGCTCACGGGCCGATCGGAGATGAGGGGCAGTCTCGCAGTTGTAGCCAGCCTCAGGGTGTTCCTCAAGCCACTTGCTGTTGTTGGCGGTGTGATTCCAGACAACATCGGTCAATGCAAAGAGGTTGTGCTCCTTCTCCATCTTGCCGACCAGGTCGGCAATGTCCTTTTCTCCGTTCGGGAAAAAACTCTTATCGAAGCGGTGTTGGTCGTAGATGCTGTACGGGGAGTTCGAGTTTCCCCTCATCATCAAGGGCGTGAAGTGAATCATGTTGTAGCCTCTCTGGCTGATGCCACGGAGATGCTTGTCCCAGTCCTCGGGGTACCTGCCCATGAACTTGGAGATGACGGAAAAGATCGACAGCGAGTCCAAGTGTATCAGCTTGTCGTTGAGCGTAAGCTTGGGGCAGACATCGATGTAGTAGGTTGGTGTCTTGGTCGGCTTTGGAGTGGCAACCGGATAGGGCGAAAAGTCGGGCAGGGGAGTAAAGGTGGAGTAAAACGCGAAGGCGCCAGCTTTGTGGACAGGGCAGTCGACCTCAATGGTACCGTTGAAGTCGGGGCGGAGCCTGTGTGGTTGCACGGTCAGATCCCTGCAAGCAATTGATCAGAGGGGGCGCCATACTTGAACTCGCGGAAGCGATCCCGCTGGAAATCCTCGCCCTCGGCGGGGATGTTCACCCAGAGGCTGCCTTCGCGGCATATCGAGCTCGTGCCTTCAATGGCAAAGCGGATGACGTATGCCGGATCGGTGGGGGGTGGCAGATAGATGTAGGTGCCGGGCACATCGGGAGCGCCACCGTCCGTGAGGGGCAGCAGGTAAACGGCGCTGGCCATTGTTGAGAGCTTGTTGGGAGAGATAAATGTGCAGTAAGGGTGCTTCTGTAAGAAATAGGACGTGTGCTTGTTGCAAGAGATGCAGTGTAGATGAGCGAAGGGACGAAGCGGCGGGGTCGAAAGGCAGAGGCGGGAGGGTTGGTTTTATCAACAAGCTCGCCCAATTGGAAGCTGCGCTGAGGGATGCAGCAGGCCTTCCGTTGTCGAGGATGGGAGCGAGAAGGAAGAACACGCCGCGCTCGCAACTCGACGTTTTGAGGAGGGAGCGAAGAGCGAGGTGGAGGATCGGCAGGCACGTCCGTCGCGGGCGCGGGAAGCTCGACGGGCCTTTGGAGAAGCTGCGCACAGGCCGAGAAGCTACCTACGTCACTGGCGGCCTTCGAACCTCATCAAGCCTCAGCACGCGCGCGGGACGACGATAAGATAGCCACGCGCGGACTCCTCAAGTGGGTCGCGCGGTCTTGGGGCGAGTGATTCAAGGAAACGCAGACGCCCCCGGGGCAATTGGCCTCCCCGCGTCTTAAGAGCTGCCCGGCGCCGCCCGCATTGTTGGGGATGTGTGTTGTTCTTTGGCGGGGCAAGCAGCCGCCCGCTCACCGCTTGCCTCGAGCTGTCCCGCTCTTGTGCTCTCACATGCTAGCCAGCTACTGCTGTTTGGGTTGGCTCCTACCTCCACGCAGCCGTGTCTCGCGGGGGCAGCGGCACGCCGTCTTTTATTCCACGGCAGCTGCATCGCAGGCCGGGCGCCCGAGGGAAGCAGCTCCGTCAGGAGAAGCGCGCGGTGCGCGCCGTCACCACCGCACGGGCAAGCTTTTGCACGCCTGCGCTATCCATGGGCCGCGGGGCACGCTTCGCCAAGTACGACATAGAGCGGCTGGCGCTGGCGCTGGCGCTGGCGCTGCCAGTGGAGTCTGACAGGCTGGCATTCGATTGCGGCTGCAGAAGCGAGCCGGCTGGCGGCCGCCAACTGCCAGCGGCCAGCAACAGACAAATAATGCACGCGGCGCGCCAACGCACCTCCAGCGTCTCGACTTCTTTCACCGTGTACCACCATTTTCTGCGCTCTGTCGCATCGCTGCAGTGCGGAAGCATCCTGGAATTTGTGAAGAACGCGCTCTGTCTCGGCAGGCAAATGCGTTGCTCCGAACGTCTCACACGCTGGCCCCTCGTCCTACCTGCCTTCGAGAAGGTTGCTCGAAACGGGACCATCCGCCGTCGCTCCGCAGAGAGCCGCAACAGAGACGCGACTGCGCGCAGGGCGCTGAAGCGTCGAGCAGCTAGCAACCCGAGTCAGCGCAGGAGGCCGCTCGCCGACCCTGTCCAGGCCCGTTCGCCCATCTGCGGAAGAGCCTACCGTTGCGGCACCGTAGCTGGCGGATACTCGTCGTATGTGCCGTCGTCGTGTGCGGCCGCAGTACTAAGTCTGCGTCGTCGCAGGTCAGCCACCGCTCGAGCCCCTGAGCGGGTGGAGTCCGCTGGGCTAGACACTGACTCTGCGTCGGGTTGCAAGCGACACGCGTGCTCGCAACAAAGATCGGTCGTTCGCGGTTTCCATGGTGCGTGCCGCTGTCAGCGGGCGGTTCCTGGGTCGGGCGAGGGCTGTAACGGCGTCCCAGAGCCTGCTCCCGCGCGCGTTCCTGGCGCGGGTGCCGGGCAGGAACGGCGGGAGCTCGTGTGATCGAGACATGCGCCGCCATGTTATAGCAGCTAGATGGATGGCGTGAGCGGGTGTTTGATCGTCCGGAGAGCAGATTGCTGCGTGCCTGAGCGAAATTCACAGCGCGGCCGGAGCTCCATCTGTGCTGCCGGAGGCATCCGCCGCGCCGCGCGCTCTCTCCTGGCTGTGTGGAGAGGGCGCGATGCGCGTTGGAAAAGGCGCCCTCCACGTAATCGGGAACGCAGCTTCGCCGGGCGTGCTGAGCGTCGCCGGGTGCGCAGATTGCTGTGGACCAGGGGGCGGCTCAGACCTCACCGCATGTCGGGCTGCGCGCAACGCTATCTATATTTACCGTGGTGCCAATATCGCGCGCTCGTGTAGTTCTTCATCAGACCCGCCGCGCGCGAGGGCGTCAGATCTGTCAGTGCCAAGTGTTTCGTGCGCCGCTGGGCTCATCCCGAGGGCGCCGCAAGGATACCCTGAAGCTAAACTCGAATCCACATCCCCCGTTGAGCACCCTCACCACCACCCGCGCCTCTCCAACATCCGCGAAGCCCTCTGGGACTGCTGCGCGCCCTCTCTCGATCCGGCAGCCCTGCGCACGCTCTCTTCGCCGCGTCGACGTCGCCCGCGGCCCCCAGGTCCCACTCGCGGCGGCTCCTACTCCTATCCCTCATTGCCGCCAGCCACTGCAGCTCCACACGCCCTGCCAGGGTGCATGCGTCCTCGTTGATCCACCGCCGCGCCGCGACCCTGTCCCTTTGGCTCCCGCTTGCCGCCGTCTGCATTGGCTCGACTCCTGCGTCCGCTCGCGCTTTGCACAAGACTCCTCCAGCCGCCCCGAACGTGCCGGTTCTCGTGGACAAGTGGACACGCCGCCCTCCTGCGCGCTGCAGCGCATTGCAACTCGGTGCCACCCTGCACACGGCAGTCCGAGACGAGCCGTGGTTGCTGAGGGCTGTAAGTTTCTTTGTCCCTAACGCCTGAAACCAGACGTGGTCTCTGGCCCACGGCCGATCGCGCCCTTGTGTGAATGATCTTGCCCTGGCCTCTTGTTTTCCATTCGCGGCCGCATGGTGGCACTGCTCTCACATTTACACCAAGCCTGAGATGGTGTAACGCGCCCAGCTGATTGAGTCCGTCCAGCGCACGCATACGCTTCCACCCACGCCGGCCGGCCTTCTTCGAGTCGCCGCAACCAACGAACCCACAGCTACGCCACCGAGCCAACACGCCTGAGCGCGCACGTCGTACAGGCGACAGTCGGAGGCCTGGCCTCAGGTTCCTGCCTAGCTCAGGGCCCCATTCATTTCTGGGCGATCCGGGCCCTTCAGGTGCGTATAGCGGATTTTCACCTCCTCTCTGTGTTCCCGTACCAGACTCTGAAGCTGATCGCAATGTCGACTTGCAGAATCGAGGTAAAGCCGTGACTGTTCCCCTGGGCTGAGCTCGGCCGCACCAGCGGCCGCAGCGACGTCTCGACGCCGTACTGCGCACGACACGTTTTGACTCGTCGCATCGCGCACACTACCAATAGATGGTGTATGGCTAACACGGTGTGACAGCCGTTGGGTTGGGCCCAACCACAACGAAGGCCGTTACGAAAGATGCCGAAATCCCCCTCCTTGTCTCTGAACCTCCACCAGCCCAACAAAGCCCATTCCCGGCCTCAGAACGGCGAACGCCCCCGCAGTCCGCAGAGCCCTAAATCCCCCAGGGCTAGCCAGTCCTCCCGCTATGAGATGAGCCACAACGAGCGAAACATGGACTCATACACCGCACCGAACTCGTCCCATTCGCACAGCGGGCCGGAAAGGTCGCCCAGGACCCACGTCGTCAAAGAAGAGACGCCTAGGCCGCTGTTCGGAAACTCCAAGGCGTCAAAGTCTTCGACAAGGATCGGCGGCGGAGACAATGCGATGTCGATCAGACAAGTATCGGAGGGCTCGTCATTGCCAGATAGCACGGCGCAGACATACCCGTACAAGCAATCTGCCGGTTCATCTCCGGATTTGACAAAGTCGCTGGATAATTTGACCAGGTCGCTGGAAAGTGCAAGCATAACGAGTAGTAAGCGGCGCGAATTTAATGCCGATCGTCGGCTCGTCCTCACTTGAAACTGACGCTATTACTCCAGGCACCGCTTCACATGAGCAAGAGCGCTATGACCAGCGCGCCCCATCTTCACACGGTAGATTGCAGCAGAACACTCCCCCAAGCTCTCACTCCAACGAACACCCCACAGCGAAACGGTCCGGCCAAAAGCATCGCTTCAACATCTTGTCTCGCTCGCGCTCCATTAGGTCCGACGACTATCTGAACAACGCGCAACATCAGCCAAAGCCCGCCCGCTTCACCCCCGAGTCTGAACAGCGCTACACCAAGCGCCAACCCGACCAGAACGGACTAAAGACAGCGCCAATCAAGGAAGACAGGACTTTCCGCGATATGATGCAGAACACGTCGCGCAATCGCTCGGCCGATCGTCACACGGAGCCCGACGAGGACACGGCCGCTCACCCGCGCGACAAGAACAATCCATTCTCTTTCTCCAATTCTTTCAAGGACAACCCTGGCGCCGACTTCCTGAACAACATCAAGAAATCTGGCACAAAGGCTGCCGACGGCCTTGGTAAGGCGGGCAAAGGCTTCTTCGGTAAACTCGCGCGCAGCGGCAGCTCCCACGAGCGCGACCATGGACCTGTTCTGGACGAAAACTACGTGTGCAAAATTATCAACCTTCCGCTAGTCGAGCAGACGCGGAAGACCAGGATTTCCAAGAGGCTGGCTGCATCCAAGGATAAGACTGAATTTTGGATGCCTGCTTTGCCTTGGCGGTGCATTGAGTATGTCCCCCAGCTTTGGAACAGAGCATCGCCCCGATCGGCTAACAGATGCTTGCAGCTATCTCAACATGAACGGTTGCGAAGAGGAAGGGCTTTACCGTGTTCCAGGTAGCGGTAAGGACGTCAAGTACTGGCAAATGCGGTTTGATAAAGGTATGCGTTCTTTTCTGGCATAGGTGGCCTCTGACCAACGATGATTGTGTGTAGAACTTGACATCAACCTCTTCGACGAACCCAACCTGTATGACATCAACATCATCGGCTCTATGTTCAAGGCATGGCTCCGCGAGCTTCCAGATGAAATCTTCCCCAAGGCCGTGCAAAAGAAGATCCAAGAGAGTTGCGGCGACGCCAAGGCGACACCACAGATGCTCAAGGACGAGCTCTCGAAACTTCCGCCATTCAACTACTACCTTCTGTTCGCCATCACTTGCCACATCAGCCTCCTCCACTCGTGCTCGGAGAAGAACAAGATGGACTACCGCAATCTCTGCATTTGCTTCCAGCCTTGCATG
Source organism: Diplodia mutila (assembly GCA_022560015.1). NCBI lineage: Eukaryota > Fungi > Ascomycota > Dothideomycetes > Botryosphaeriales > Botryosphaeriaceae > Diplodia > Diplodia mutila. The sequence goes on from JAFISB010000097.1 coordinate 73,256, forward strand.
AAGATCGAGGCGTTCTGCTTTCAATTCCTCGTGCTTGACTGGCGCAATTGCTGGCAGGGCTGCTGGACGGAAAAGGAATATCTTGAGCGGGAGATGCGCATCCTGGAGCCGGAGAAGTACCCGCCGCAGCCAGCACTGGGGCTGAGCACGCCGAACGGCAGCACCAGCCAGCTGGACGACGAGCGTGCTGTTTCGTCGGGGAGCAGCAAGCCTTCGACCATCAACAGCTCGACGCCAGAGCGGCCGCGCCCGCCGCCTCTCGACTCGGTCAACGCGCGCGAGTACCAAGACGAGGATGCCACGCCGACCCAGACAGGGCACAACGGAATTCGCAACGAGCTCCCCAAGTTGTCGCCGATGCAGCCTCTTTCACCGATCGGATCTATCTGAAGACACAGCCACGACGGCGGATCCGTCCGCTTAATTCTCCTCAGTTCCAGAGACGCTTACCACTTGGTAATTTCTGAATTTGGAGCGCCAGTGCAGCAGACAACGGTCGGCTCGGCTGGGCTTCGCTCCGCCACCCGGGTCTAATTGGACCGGCTTGTCTAGCCGGCGACCGACTCGCACGGCGGACAGAGCGCTTTCCCAGGGCGGCGCCCGTCAGGCAAAAAGTTAGCGTGCAAGCACGGGTGAGCAATGCAAGTTTGATGCGGGTTCTTTGCGCTGCTTTTCGAATACCCACTTCCTTGGTTCGTTCGGACCGCTTTCCGGTTTGGCGTTTGTTGTTCGCGCATGTGGGCGTGGAATTTCCAATCTTGATGCCTTTGTATTGGCTGCTATGCTCAGGAAGGTTGGAAGCATTGCGTTCTGCGGATCTTTTCCTTTTCTCTATTCGAGCAAGATGTACGATACGATAGCGAGCGTGTCGTGGTTGCGGTCATGATGGGTCTTCTACAGAGCTAAGTAGACAATGGACAGACAGACGGAGGGGCGGGCGGATGGCACAGGGGATTCCTTTCTGCACTTGGAGCAGTTTCAGAGGGGAGGCGCACGGAAGCGTTGATTGTCCAAGCACTCTCTGCTTGCTTCATGCTGGCATTCGAGCAGTTTAGGAAAGCCATCAACGACGAACATGTTTTGAACCTTGCGCGGTCTGGGCATCATGTGGTTCGATGAGACGGCGCGCTGCGCTGCCGCACCGGCGCTGGCGGCGGGGCCAAGCCGGCAACCAGCTGGCTTGTGCGCCCGGCCATTGACGTCGGCCTGCCGCCCCGAAATATCGCGAAGCTCAAGCTTCGACCGCATCCACACACACGACCGTCCGTCGCCAGCAAGCGCCCTCGCTCCGCTTCCAATGCTCTCGCCCGCTGCCATGCCCATCCGCTGCGCCGCAGCAACCGCCGCAGCGGCCGCCGTCCGTCCCCGCGCCGCCGTCTGCGTGCGCCCGTGCCTCTCGTCCTCGGCCTCCTACAGCACCAAGCCCAAGACCGTACCTCGCCCGTCCCAGCTCCTCAAGCTCTCCGTGAGCACTCCCGTCTCCGCCGCCCGTTGCTCAACTTCCTCCGCCATCGCCACGCGCTGTCCCTCTTCCACCGCCGCCCGCCTCATCTCCTCGACCCGCTCCACGCGGACCACCGCTTCGACCGCTAACTCATCATCATCCTCCGCGCCCGCCTCATCGGCCGATACCTTGACATGGAACCGCTTTCTCGCGCTCCGGAAGACGCGCCGCCGCCTGTCGCTGCTCTGCAGCATCGCAGCTGCCATCGCATCGACGGCCGTCGGCCTCAATGTGCTGCTTGCGAACGACATCGACTCGCTCGGCGCGCAGACGCTCGGCCTTGACCCAATCATCGTCATGGGGCTAGGAACCGTGGCTTGCGGGTGTGTGGGATGGCTGCTGGGGCCGGCCATCGGCGATGGCCTGTTTAGGATTGCGTACAGGCGGATTGGAAAGCAGATCGTTGAGGTGAGTCAAAGACGAAGACAACGGCGATGGTCCGGATGACAATCGGAGTGCTGACGCCTGTCTTGCGGTGCAATGCAGAAGGAGAAGCAGTTCTTCCAGCGCATAAAGAAGTTCCGCGTCGACCCCACCCAGTCCAGCTTGAACAATCCCGTTCCCGATTTCTACGGTGAGAAGATCGGCTCGGTTGCCGACTACCGCCGCTGGCTGAAAGATCAGCGTGCCTTCAACTTGAAGACGTCAGGCATGCCGCATGGTGGCGCGGGTGCCGTGGCGTTGGGCAAGAGGGCCAGGCGGGTATCGAAGGTTACTGGCGGCCGTTGATTTCGGGCAGTGAGAGGATATTATGGCGGTTGGTATTGCGAAAAGGCTTTTCATCTAAGTTGTGTAAAGGGACCAAGGGCCAAGCATCGGGCCTCACGAGGTTCCCACGTTTGTCGGCTTGACTTTCTCGTCTCTCGAGGTTGACCGGATGGCTGATTGTTTCATTGTACAAACTCAAGTGCTGAAGGATGTTTTTCGGATTGTGGCCGTAGCAAGCAATGAAACATCTCCATTCCCCCGTCACTGACGCTTCTGCTCTAATCGCCTTGTGGTCTGGACGGCGTTTTTACTCGTTCATTGACGCCGATGAAGAAATCAACCACGTCTACGCTGGAATGGAACTGCTGGTTTTCCTCCGTCCATCCGTTGATCCCTTCAGCTGGTTTCCTCCCAGAGTAACACGAGCAGAAAAGGCGCGGCTTAAAACTTGACTCGGTCATGGTCTTCGTTTACGTGGTAGCGCTCACCTGACAATGGATGGCACGCAGAAACATGCATATGGCGAAGCGACAAGACAAAGCCCAGCCCATGCTTCATTTACGAAATTTCAGATAACAACGTATGGAAACTGCGTGAAGGTATTTCAGCGCAGACGACCGGACCTTCAGCAGGTTACAGGAGATTTGAGCTCTCTGAGCCCTGCAGAAGACGCTACACTCTTCCTACGTGGGTAGTGGAATCCAACATCTGAACGGGTTTGTCCAAGATCAGAACTCACATCTACGTCCGGCCATTGGATTCAGCGTAAGTAGGGTATGATGTCTTCAGTGGGATCCGATTAGAGAGGGTCGCATTCGTTTGTCACCCGCTGTGCCTTTTGCAGCAAATCTTTCACTACCACCAGATAAGGTGTTATCGACAACCATTCCCTTCAACTTAAAGTACCTGCAGGGTAGCGGAGAAGAGACGGGTAGCTCAGGACAATCTTTTTTTCTTTCTGATGCCGTAGTACCTAGTGGCAAAGGTACTAGCAACTGCGGCCTCATCAGTGATAGGTGCACGTCGAGCTGTACTTAAGGAATCGAAGATCCTGTCTAGGCGCACCCTGGATTACACAAGAATTTGATCCGTCTCGAGTCATAGTCTGCCTGGACCAGTAGATTAGACAGTTTAATAAATAATCCAATGCTTATACAGCACTCTTATTTCTTCCGTTCTCGTCTAGCGCACGCGTTCCGATCGACCCGCCCTGCAACCTACCCTCCGACCCGAACAAACAAGCAAGCGGCGTTGATTCCATCGACCGAGATCGCTTTTCGAAACTCCAGGCCATGCCTGCCGGCAGCCATACTACCTTTGACGCCATGACTCATGATGAGTTATCTTTCCGCCAGTCCTATCATTACAACTGCTCAATTCCATTCACGATAGCATCAAGCTCCACATCACCCGCCCCTTCTAGCATCCTGGACACAGTTCCGGACCTATTTTTGGTCAGTCAAACGATACTTCCCGTCCGTAACACAAAGGCGGGATAAGCACTTACAGCCCAACCACTTTCCTCTTCCTCATTGTCTCCTCCAGCTCCCTGCTCTTCGCGGCTGCGACCTCCAACACAGCCTCCGGCACGTCGGCCAGCCGCGCCACGTTGAGCCCGTAACTGCGGTGCGCGACACCCTCGCCAACCTCGTACAGGAAGGTGACTTCCTCCCACTTGCCGTCCGCCTCCTTGCTCTCCTCAAATTTCATGTGGACATTTTTCAGCTCGCCCTGATCGAAGCCGTCCGCCAGTTTCGCCAGGTTCTGGTAATGTGTAATGAACAGCGTGAGCGCCCTGATGTCGCGAACCATGTGATTCAGGACGGCTTGGGCGATAGCGACGCCGTCGTGGGTGCTGGTGCCGCGCCCGAGCTCGTCGAGGATGACGAGAGAGCGCGGCGACGCCTGCTTCAGAATGTCCGCCGTCTCGGAAAGCTCGACCAGGAAGGTCGACTCACCCGCCATCATGTTGTCGAAGGCACCCATCCGCGTGAACACGGCATCGAGCATGCCGAGTTTGGCCGACACGGCGGGCACGTATGAGCCGACCTGAGCCATGATGCAGATGAGGGCAACTTGGCGTACGTAGGAGGATTTGCCGCCCATGTTCGGTCCGGTGATGAGGAGGGCGCGGGTGCCGTCGGTAGAGAGCGAGACGTTGTTCGGAACATACGAGTCCAAGAGGAGCTGCTCCACCATCGGGTGCCGACCCTCAGAGACGTCGACACAGATCTCTTCGGTGTACTCTGGCTTAACATAGCCCGGCTGATTGCTGATCTCGGCAAGCGAGAGCAAACAGTCCAGTATCGCGAGAGACTGCACGCAGTCTCGGAAGGACTGATACTTGGTCCCTATCTCGGCCAACAAGTTCTTGAATGCCACATCGCAGGCAGCCGCCAAGGCTTCTTTATGCTGGTCTCGCTCTCTGAGGAGTCGTACCACCTCAGGGGTGTGAAACCGCGAGACTTGCTTCGTGCCGCTGATCTTGGCCCAAGAAGCGGGGACCTTCTTGACCTCGCTGTTGCTCACTTCGATCAAAAACTCAATGCCTGCCTTTGTCACATACTCAACCTTGGATTTCTTCAGCGCCCCGGCAATCTCTTTCTTGTGTTCTTTGAGATCATGCTCCACGCTAACGATGCCAACTTTGTGATCCATGATGTCCTCGGTTTCGTGCTCTTCTCTGAAGAAGCCATATTTGTCGTCATCCTTAGCGGCCTGGAGGTTGAGTCTGTCCAGGAAGCTGACAACGTCCCGACCAATCAGGGGCAGGCTCGCGATCGCTTCTTGGAGGATTGATGACGAGAAGCCGGATTTCGCTGGGGATTGAACGTGTGAATACTCGCCGGCAATGCGTTGCAGTGCCTGCAGGACCACCAGCAGCTCTGGTCTCGTACACTTTTGATAGTAAATGCGGATCAGAGACTTCTCCAAATCTGTCTTGATCTGGGAAAGCAAGTGCTTCAACTTTTCCATGGCAACGACATTCTCGCCACTTCGCAATTCCTCAACGGCGCCGATACGTTCCTCAAGTTTGGCCTTGCTGAGCAAAGGCCTTCCAACCCATTTACGCAGGAGTCGCTGGCCAAAGCGAGTTTTGGTTCTGTCCATTGTCCAGAACAGACTCCCTTTCACTGCACGATCAGTCTGATTCTGGTATATCTCCAGGCTGCCCAACGTATTACCGTTTAGCAGCATATGAGAGCGGGCACTGAACGCCTGGAAGTTTTTCGTCAAGTCGAAGACGTGCTCTAGGCCGTATTCGGACATGTGAGTGATAAGTGCTGAGAAGCAAATGTTAACATGTCCCGAAAGCCGATGAACTCTGTCCAAAACAGCTGCCGCGGAATCCGAGTCATCTTCCCTACTCTTCATCTTGTCGGCATAGAAGCTTGATACATGGCTGTACGCTTGAGCGGCCATAGTCTTCGGCTTTTCCACCCGCTCCACCCGTGCTTGGTCACCGAACACATTCCGCTTCGACCCGGACAGATGCTGGACGATCTTTTCCGTGGCTCTCGAGACGTCGCCGACAATGAGAAACTCGCATGGCGCTATGTGAAGGAGTCGAGTTTCAATCTCGCTTCTCATGAACCCATCCTCGAAATCGTCGTAGATAACATCACCTGTCGCAGGCTGGACGGCGACAATGCCTATGTGAACCTTCTCATCGGTAGTCCAGCCCTTTGCGTTCATCTCGGTCAGGCAGAGAATGTACCCTGTTGCTGGAGACTTGGAATTGGCATTCGCATCGGTCCCTTCTAAGCCTTCGACGTCATCGATGTAGGTGGCTTTCGTATAGAGGTTAGTGAGCTTGCGGACGAAGGGAGCATTTCGGTTGTCTCCGGCCTTCTTAAGCGCGGCAGTCTCGAGCTGTCTGACTACGCCGACCTTGTGGCCTGCTGCAACCAGGCGCTTGACATGCACATGTAGTCTGTGGGTGGGAAAGCTTGCACCGGCAAAACGATCCAGATGGGCTTCCGACGGGTGCTCATCGAACCTCAGCTTTCCTGGTATACACACAATGCCTAGTTCCTTGGCAGCTACCCTTGCATCCTCTCCAAAGAAGCGGAATTTGTAGCCCACTTCAACGACGAGGATGGTGTCCGGATGCGTTTGTTTCAGATCGATGATCTGCTTCTCCATGGGCGTTAACTTGGCCGCTCCCTTCTTTGCCGCCCCTCTGCCTTTGGTTTTCGACTTTGCTTGCGGTTCCTCGTCCTCGGCATCCTCATCCTCGTCATTCTCACCTTCACCGGCCTCGTCGGGGATGGCACCGTGTCGTCTTTTGATCTCTGCAATGCTATCGGGCCTGCCGAGTTTCCTGACAAACTTTTGGTGCAGCTTCTCCTTCGTCTTCTTCGCCTCTTCCGTGTCCGGCTCCCGATTCTCCGTCTGCATGGGCGAGCTCGAAAAGATGAATTTGGATGTCCTGTCGGTCCGGTTGAGGCTACGCGAGCCATTGAGGCCGGCCTCGCTCACGCTGCCCAGCGATTGGCGTTCCTCGGTCGCGGGATCGGGCGAAGGATGCCGCGCTTCAGGGTCCGGGGAGTAGTCGGCGTCGTCTTCGTCCTGAACCGTTCTTCGCGCTCTCTTGGCCCTCGGGGCGGGCGCTACGCGATTGCCATCGCTGGTTTGCGCACGCTTCAAGGCGTTGGAGAAGTTCCGCCGGGGCGCCGTGGGCTCTTCATCGTCATCGTCATCGTCATCGTCATCGTCATCGTCATCGTCGGGGCTCTGGCGAGCTCCATCCAGTCGACTCGCGGGTGGCGGCGACGACTTGGGTGGCTCTGCAGGTGCCTTCGGGGGAGAAGAAGGTTTCTTGGAGAAGAAGCTTGAGATGGTGGCCTGCTTTTTGCTCTGGGACGCAGAGAACGATGAGGTCGAGGGAGCCATTGCGTGCGGCGTTGGGGAGGAGCTGTCGGTGCGGGTGTGGTGCAGCGTCGGCGGAATTCTGGGGAAGACGCGCAGTGACGCGTTCTGACGCGCCAGCCGACCCCCACGTGATTTGGCGACCTGTTAAACGCTGTTGCTCTCACGCACTTTCCAATGTAGAAGTACGAAATTGTCTATGACCTCATGGGAATAATCGATAATTGGATCGCAAGTAGCCCGTCTTAGCAACGAGATGCCATTCTAGTCCAACTGCATACATGGTTTCACTTCAAGCGCATCGCAATGCTCGTCTAGTGTATCATCGAAACCGAGACAGTGAGCTCGCCCTTTACCTCATCGTAGTCCTCCCGGTAGGTTACGTTGCCGGTTGGGCCGGCTTGGTCGTCAGAACCTTCCTTGAAAGCAACCACCCGACGCACATGCTTCCGTCGCTGCCGTTGTCCGCGAGCATCGCCTCGCCCGCCGGCAACGACAACCGCTGCACAGACGGACCGGGGATGGAGGCAAAGCAGGCCGGGCAGCTGAAGAAATAGTCCAGGAGGAATTTAAGCTTGAATCCGGTCGAGAAGCAGTCCAAGTCGTGCGCGCAGCCACAAGGGAGGACGAAGAGCATCCCATCCGAGTTGCTGTTGCTAGGGAATGTCTGCAAGCATGTCGGGCAACTAACTTCCGGCCTGTGTGTTCCGTGCAGAGCAATAGAGACGGAGAAGGATCCAGCCGAGTCCATGGATTGACGTGTCGCTGAAGAGCTTCGGATTGGCGAAGGGGGTTGTGAAAACAACGCCCCGGTGCAAGAAAAGAGCCTTACGTACCTCGGGAAGCATTGTGAAGGAGAGTCCTGAACGTTGCGCTGATATTTCGCTATTAACATGGGCCACCGCGACTCGACGTGAGAACAACAAACACGTCCCTTGGGCAATGCTTTACGATCTATTGTTCACACATGCGATTCTATCCACTTGAACCGCCTGGCTCTAGCCCTCTCTAACACCCTGTGGTACTGACCGAAAAATCTAGAATCTACTCAAACAACAATAACAACAACAACTGGTGTCAGCATTCGCCCTCATCTAGCATTCAATTTACAATACATCCATACCATCGGGCGTTGCGAAATCAGAGACACCGTCCTCGAACGGCTGCCTTTCCTTCTGTAGCTTCGCCGCAACCTGGTCGACTTCATCCCACACTCTCAGTAGATTCCTGCCCACAATCTTCCCCGCATCCTCATCACTGATGCCTTCCTTCAGCAGGGCAGCGACGAGGTCGGGGAACTTGCTCACGTCTTCTAGACCTTTCGGCGTGCCTTCGATCCCATCGAAATCCGTGCCAAGGCCGACGTGGTCATACCCAATCAGCTCGCCGATGTGCTTGATATGCCTGACGACTTGCGAAAGCGTGACATTTGGTTCGTACAAGTCCGGGATTCCGGTGCCCGAGTCCGACTCAGCGCAAGAAATGAAGCCCGGGTTGAAGTTGACCATGACGATGGAGTTGCGCATCTTGACCAAGTGCAGGACATCGTCGGGTACGTTGCGCGGGTGCGGGCACAGTGCATACGCGGAGCTGTGCGAGAAAATCGGCGGTGCGATGCTGCCACCCCAGCTGCCATCCTCAGAGCCCGCCAGGACGTCGCGCATGGTGTCAGGACTGACGTGGGCTAGGTCGACAATCATACCCATGCGGTTCATCTCCTCGATCAGGTCGCGGCCGGCAACGGAAACGCCACCCCAGTACGGGGAGCTGCGGACGCTCTGGCCCTTTTCGTTGGTGACCACAGCGGCATCGGCATAGATGTTGTGGCAATTCCAGGTTAGGGTGGCGTAGCGCACGCCGAGCTGGTGGAAAAGGCGGAGTGCGGGGATGGAATTGCCGATTTGGTGGAGGCCTTCAATGATGACTGGAGCGATGTAGCGGCCGTCTTGGAAGGCGCGAAGCGCAGAGGCGCTATCAGGAGTGGGGGTGAAGTATTTGGGGTATCTGGCAGCGAGGCGGTGATACAGATCAAGCTGCTCAAGCGTTGCCTTGACGACTAGAATGGGGTGTCAGAGGAGACTTGGCCGTGAAGTACTGTGATTGCTTGCTTGCTTAAGAAGAAAATGGCTTACTGGGAGCATAAGCCTCATCCGAGAAGTCGGTTCCGTTGGAAGGGCACGGAAGGAAAGCGCTCCAGAAGGCACCACTGCTCAGCCCTTGCTCGATGCGCGGCACGTCCGTGTGGTATTCCAGCCCGCCGTTCTCGAACTTGGAGGAAAAGTTGCCAGAGTTGATGCGGTTTCCGTAAAGGTATCTCATCATAATCATCAAGTCATTGTGGCCGTCTGCGTCCGATTAGCACAATGCAGCACGAGCAATGCGACGATTACCAATCAACGGGTTTTCCTTGAGGATCTTTGCGGCGCGGTATTCGATGGACTTGCAGTCCTGGGAAAAGCATTGGAGGTCATAGTGCAGATAGCTCCACAGCGTAACGAGGATGAAGACGGGGAAGACAACAAAGTTGAAGAAGATGCTGCCGGGCGACCGAGCTGCACGGCGCAGCGCAAGCCGCTTCTGATAAGCAATGGCGTCGGGGTCCTTGGTGTCGACTGGTGCTTTCTTAGCGCTGGCCATCTTCCCGAGGATTTGCTGGAGGCTCGACAACAAGAGATTTACTTACAGCGCATGGCGAGGCGGAGTTCTTGCTCATCGGCAGTGGTGGAGGGGAGCTACATTACTTATCGCCGGAGGTGGGGGCGCGGGATGACGGTCGGCTCTCAAAAAAAAAAAGCCGGGGGCCCCTGCGCCCATCTTTCGACCACGCCAGCCTGTCCGATCCGTCTGCATCCAGGGGCCAGCTGCTACTACACCACCACCATGGCCATTCTTTCGTCCTTTGCCATCATCCGAGGCCTGTGCCTCTTCCACCTCACCCTCGCATGGTACCTTCTCAGCGCTCCGCGCATCGTTGCGGAGCAAAACCTGGTCGTCTTGTTTGGAGAAGCCATGCGCATCGTAAAATCCCCCTTGCAGCCTTGGGTTCTCATGCTGACTCGTCTTGCGTAGCCCGAACCGACCCAATTCCTCAAGCCGAATTCTGCCTCCGCTTTTGCCGCCATCATTCTCGCCTTCCTCGGTCTCTCCGACCTCATTGCCGTGTCCATGGACGAGGAGATTGCCTTCCCTTACTGGGCAAACAACATCCCACTCCGCCTGATGTTCCTGCTCGGCCTGACTGGGTACACGTACACCTTCAAGCCGTCTCCCGGACAAAGCCTCTTCAGCCACGGCGTTGGCGATCCTTTGAAAAACAGGCTGGTCTTCACATGGGGTTTCTTCGAGTGCACAATCTGGTTCTGGGTATGCTATATCTTTCGTGGATGCGCAAAGCGCTGAGTTAACGCCGATATGCAGGCTTACGTCACTTTGAGGGACGAGAAAGCTAAGTTTGCCGAGCGTCTACTCGAGAGGAGGAAGAGGGAGGCCGAGCTGCTGAGGGAGGCCTAATCCTCGATCAGTAGAGCAAAACGTAATAGAGTCTGGACTCCGCCTTCGATTGCCATGTCTCTTAATTGGCGCCCAGCCGCTGTGAGTTTAAGTACTTGCTTACCGGCGGAACTTTCTGGAAGTCGCGGCTTGGCCGCGCATGTCTCGTTCCATGCCTCAGTGACGCTGATATGAGATTCCAGTCTCAGGGAGCTCCCGCTTGGTGTTGTGTCTCAGACATCCAACGCTCTCTTCCTTGAGCTCCCACTCGCGGTGAGAAGCACACCGTAAAGACAGTGGTAAGAACAAGTGTTCTTCGCGTCAGCCCAAAGCAGTGCAATATGAGCGACACTGTGGCCAGTGGCAACGAGCGGACCTCAGCGGTCACTGGTCGGGTTCTAGAAACCGGTTAAATCAATAGATTTGTCCCCATGGGGACGTTCTAGAGATCAAACTAAGAAGAACAGGTACTACACTTGATCTAAGCCGAAAGGGAGCTGAAGAGAAAAGGTGAGCTCCTGGCTGAACAGAGGTGATGCATATATACATGGCGGGGTTGTACATGCCCAGGGTCTGGCCATGTGGAAGCTGTGAGCGGCTATTTAGCATGTGGCGATACCCTGAGAGTTGACTTATGGAGGTCATTTGCCAGATGTTTGAGGAAGGTGCCTGCCCCCGAGGTACCTTGATGAGCCGACATTGGCTTGTGGCATGGGAAGAAGAGTAGGTATGCACGAAGTGAGATGCTTCAGAAGAGCCAATACCCGCCGAAGTAATACAGCATTTGGTCAATTGAGATGTTCTTCTATTATCATGAAAACCAAAATGACGAACCCGACTGGTATTCCCATCATTGAGAAGTGCTTGGGAATTGGTCAAGGAAGGCGGCAATGCGATGCGATGCGGAGAAGCGTGAAGAGATGGGATGCGGTCGTTGGGGGAACGGACGGCGTAGCGAATGTACGGGCGATTGGCTGGAGCTCGGCGCTAAAACCCAATTCCGGCGTTTTGCCGCCACACGCGAAGGTCGCGACCCGACGCGATACCTTGCACGACTTCCTCATCTCCCCACTGCCGCCTTCCTCCACACAACCAGCCTTTGTTCCTGCCCGCGGAAAGCTTGCCAACACCTTCCACTCAGACATTGATCGGCAGCAATGGCCGCCTCGGTCCTCGGAAAGCGCACCCGGAGTGCCATCCCGTCTGCAGGTAAGCTCCCCAGCCCTTCTGTGAACACGCGCTCGTGTGTTCGACGCGTGACTGATCAGCATCCAGGCCGCAAAGACTTGAATGCCACAACGCGATGCACGAGAAGCAGCCAATTCGTGGTGCTGGACGACAGCGAAAAGGAAAATCCCTTCATCACCCCGAAGAAGCCGCGCGCACCGAAAAATGTCGATCTGGAAGCCGACGAACTGGCCGATGATGATCTGCCCGCCAAGCGCATGAGAGGGACCCCCACGAGCCCAGCGAAGCATGGCGCCAATGAAGGCAGGGTCGCGCTGTCCCCGGCGAAGGTCAATTCACACTTCAAGAGCCCCAAGGCCAGCCTGAGCACAGACGCGAAGTCTTCGCAAGACGCGACTCCCTCAACTCCTCGGCATCGCGACGCGTGCGCGAACAAGGTCGCACTGACACCCCGTCACCGCGTTTCCGTCGCAGCCAAACCTTTGACGCCGCGCACCCCCCGCACGCCAACCACGCCCCGGAGTTCCGTTACCACCGTCTACAACGATGCGCGCCAACTGTTCATCCGTGGTTCTCAGCCGGACCGATTGATCGGCCGCGAAGAGGAGAGGAACGAGCTCCAGCAATTCGTATCTTCACGCGTTGATTCTAGGAAATCCGGATGTCTATACATTTCCGGCCCTCCCGGCACCGGGAAGAGTGCCCTGGTTGGCGAGGTTTGCCTGGAGCTCGACGAGGCCAATGTGAAGAGAGCGTACATCAACTGTATGAGCGCAAAGAGTGCGAATGAGCTCTACATGAAGCTTCTGGAGGAAATCGGTGAGGCTGATGATATCCTGGAGGGAACGGAGCAGGAGACCCTGCAAAACCTTATGTTTAGGCGCGACGTGTCTTACGTGGTCACCCTGGACGAAGTTGACTACCTCCTCGAGCTGGATTTGGAGCTGCTCTACAACATCTTCGAGTGGTCCATGCGGCCAAAGTCGAGCATCATCCTTCTGGGCATTGCGAACGCTCTGGATTTCACCGATCGCTTCCTCCCCAGGCTAAAGTCTCGGGGCCTCAAGCCTCAGCTTCTTCCCTTTATGCCGTACTCGGCCCCCCAAGTCGCTTCAGTCATCAGCTCGAAGCTGAAGACCCTGCTTCCCCCCGACACGACTGTTTCGGCCGACTTTGTTCCGTTCCTTCACCCGACTGCAATCCAATTTCTCTCTAAGAAGGTTGCTGCCCAGACTGGAGATCTTCGCAAAGCGTTCGATATTTGCAGAAGAGCCATCGACATGATCGAGTCGAACATACGCGAACAACAAGCAAGGAAGGCGGCAGAGGAGACGTCTGATCCAGCTGTTACGCCGTCTAAGACTATTCTCATTGAGAACATGAACCTTTCTTCGCCTGCTCGGACTCCGACAAAGACTTATCGGCATTCCACTGAGGCATCCTCTCTTTCAAAATTAACGGTGGAAACGGCTCCTCGCGCGACTATCGCCCACATGGCGCGCGTAACTGCTGCTGTCTTCAGCAATGGGACAACCCAACGCCTCAAGAACCTCAACTTACAGCAGAAGGCCGTTCTCTGCGCACTTTCGGCTCTCGAGAAGAAGTTGCGCGATGCAGCTGCTATGGCACCTCCTTCGACACCGTCGAGGCACACCTCGGCGGCGCCTACGATCAAGGCCCTGTACGACGCTTACGCCCGACTTTGTAGGCGTGACAATGTTTTGCACCCTCTTGCCAGCACCGAGTTCCGTGATGTAATCGCCAGCCTAGAGACTTTGTCATTGATCTCAGCGCTTGAGGGCAGTGGTAAGAGCGGCACCTTCTCCGTCCCTTCCACGCCAAGCAAGCGTGGTGGTCGAGGTGGTGGGGGCTTCAGCGCCGGTCTTGTGGAGGAGAAGAAGGTTTCAAGCAGTGTCAGCATGAAAGAGTTGAGTGGTGCGTTGGACGGGCCCGGCAGCGGTGTGTTGAGGGGCTTGCTCAATGGAGATATTGTTGCTTGAATGAGCTAATGGGGGATGTAATGCATGACTGATGGCATGTTGTGGTTCTTTTTTTTTCTTTCTTTTTCTCCCCCGTCTTCTTGTCTTTAGCGTGGGCATTGCGTGGCGTTCGTGACGGATCAAACGGGCTATATGGGTGGCATTCCGAGGCGCATACAGTGTATGAAAATGTGTCTGGACTGGCGTACGAAACATCACAATGCTTGGGTAGAGAATGATAACGAGATCGAATTCGCTTCCCTCATTGCTTCATTTTCTGCTTGTGCATGCATGTATACATGCAAGCATGACTCCTTCAACTTAAACCAAGATCCCCTGTCCGGAGTGCATACATATTGTATGATCGTCCGAACCCGTCGGGCATCAACACCTCAGCATACAATCGACCAACTATCGACTATGGGGAGGGTTTCCGGTGCATGTCGATCAGGATTCGGCAGCAGCCACGCTGCTGTGGCTGAAACATCTCCAGGGCAACAAATAGCCGGCAACGAGGGATGACGGGGCTGTTGAACCGGCATCAGGTTCTTGAGGGCATGAGTGTCATTGGCCTGGAGCCATGCAATCATTTCTCAATTCCGCGAGACAAATTGGCCAATCGGTACCATGTAATTTGTTTTTACACTCCTCTCTTCATCGACGACAGCTCTGTTCCGAGCAAGATTGAATGACGCTGTTTTCATTATCTTCAGTAAAATTTCAGTGTAGGCATAAGGGATTACTTTTGTAGTTCATGATTCCACAAATGACAAAGAAAAAGTAGAAAATACCTCTGCGAACACCGTAGAGGAGAGGGCCGCCCTAGGACTCTTGATATTTTACACATGCAATACACAGATGCATTCCTCCTTCCTTGAGTCTCCCTGCGCCTATGTGATCAATGATGCATCCCCTCTTTTACCGACCGGAGTACGGGTGTGAGCGACTGAGAGGCTGCTTTGGTTTGCCCAGAGCTTCGGGCGGCACCTGCAGGGAGTCCCAGTAGATCCGGCGCCACCACGCCTCCAAGAAATCCCTCTTAGACTCGATGCCCCAGTCAGGTACCCAGACGTGCTCCCAGGTGTTTACGCATAGGATGGGCACGACGTCGGCACCGCCGGGAGCACGGTTGCGGGCGACCTGGCCGGCGGCGCTGTGCGGGCCCATAACGCCGGCCGAGTTTTGGATCTGGCTCTGGCGGGCGTAGTCGGCGCCGGACAGGCCACCGGCGGAGTGGGGGTTCTGGGTGTTCATGTCGACGGGCTGCTGGCGATGGTGGGCGTCGGACAGCGGCGAGCCGGCGAGATAGGTGGGCAGGATCTTCCACGAGCCATTGTTGACGTTGTGGGGCTGCCTATGCCATACCAGCCACACGAAGCCCGGGCCGAACATGGCCTCGGCGGTCGCGAGAAAGTCGGCCTTGAAGATATCGATCGAGGAGAAGGATGTCGTCAGGGATTCGGCGAGCTCTTTGGACATGGGCGTTTCCTTGTCGGTCTTGGTCGACGTGTTAGCAAGGGCTTGCGAAGCGAAGGAGGGGTGGGTCCGCGTGCGCGGAGGTACGGGGGCGCGGTGGAGAGCCACGTACGATTGCCTGGAAGAAAAAGTGGTTGTTGAAGGCCATGGAAGCGTAGTTGAAGGTGGAGGCGAACAGCGGCTCGCGCGCGGTTTGGATGACAACATCCTTGACCTGTTTATCCTCGAGAATGGTGCCTATATTTGGGGATTGGACGTCAGCGCACGCAATTGCCAGGCGTGAGGACGTCGCATCGTACCGACTACTTTCTCATTGAGCTTGTCCACCATCAGCCTCTGGTAGGTGGTCCAGGCGGTGTTGAAGCCCGTTTGCGACAGCAGCTCGGGGATGCCGCTCTCGCGGAAGCGCTCGCCGTGGTTGGGGAGCTCTGGGACGACGTGAATGGCACGGCGCTGGGCGAGGCGCTGGGCGGACGGGCGTGTTAGCAGGCGGACGTGCGGGCGGGTAATTGGGCTGCAGCAGAGGGCGGGGAGCTCCGTACAGTGCAGCGCTGGGCGGCGCGCAGGGGCTGCTGCGGCCGGAGGAGGCGGGCGAGGATCATGGCGCTGGGTTGCGGAGGGAGAAAACACAGCCGTGCCGTCGACTTTTCCAGCGCAGATGATGCTCCGGAGACGTGCGCACGGGCCGCCGCCAGCGCTCCACCGTTTCCCGCGCCCGCCGCGCTCGGGAGCCCTCAGCCAACCATTTCCCCGCGACGCGCCCGCCCTACAACACCCCAAGACTGCGTTTCACACGCGCGCTGCCAGCGCGCCCCCATAGCCACCCGCCATGCGCCAGAGCTGCCCTCTGCTGCGTTGGGCATCCGAGGCCCACCTGCCCGCACCGCGCCTGTCGGCGCCTCGACACGCCTGCTCTGAACCATGCTGAGACTCGCATGGTCCTCGCACGACGGCCTGCGGCCTGCCTGCTCCCTTATATCCTCCAGCCGCCGGCCAGCTCACCACTTTCCTCTTGTTTGCTGCACATCCACCCACCAAGTCCACCCTCTCCTTCGCTACGCGCCCGTCACGTGCGGCCGTCTTTCCTTGCCAGTATTATTTCCGTTTCTTCAGCGCGCTCTGGTATCGCCGTTGTTCTGTCTGTTCAAGTCCTCGAACCCCAGCCTCCCTCACACGCGCCCGCTTGGCGCCTCCACCATAGAATGCGCCCGTCGACACTGAAGAAGCTTTCCGCCATCTGCATCGTGTCGGCGGCAGTCCCAGCAGCTTCCGCCCTTGCCGTCGCCGCAGATGCCGCTCAGGCAATTGGTCTGCTCCGCCGGGCGGATGCGGCCGTTTGCGCCGGCGATTCTTCACTTTCACAGTGCGGCAGCAATTTCCCCAGCTCCTTCTGCTGCCCCTCGAGCACTACCTGCACCGCTCTCAACGACGACAGCGGCTCGGGCGGCGAGGCGACCTCTGTAATATGCTGTCCCGAGGGCCAGGATTGCAAGTTCATCAGGCCCATCACTTGCGACATCAACCAACAGAACGCCTCTCTACACCCTTCGAACGCCATCCACACGACGAACCTCACGGCAACACTAGACACGTGTGGCTCGGAATGTTGCCCGCTGGGATACAAATGCCAAAGCGGTCTCTGCGCCATGATCTCCGCCAATGACACCAGTGGCTCATCGACCACTTCGGCCGCCCCCTCGACCACTTCCATTTCAACTCCGACCGGTGGATCCGTCACCTCTGGTTTAGGCCCATCAGAAACATCCACGGCTGCTACTCCGTTGAGCGAGAAGCATGGAGGAGGCTCTAACAAGGGTGCCATCGCCGGTGGAGTCATCGGTGGCATCGCGCTCGGCATCCTGTTCACTGCCCTGGGCATCTGGCTTTGGAAAAGGCGTCAAACATCTGAAAACAAGCCTCGTTACAGCGGCGACTTCGGACCGGTCTCCCGCACCGTTAGCGATCCAATCTACAACCCTGCCCTCGGTGCGCGTACCGAGTTCCTGCGCCGTGATGCCGCCAGTCCGCCGGGCAACGCAAGTATCGATCATACCCTTCTCGGATCACCATTCTCTCCGATGAAGGAGATCAACAAGGTAGACGGGCTCGGGCGTAATGGCACAATGACTACTACGACTACGTCACACTCGTCGGGTAGTGCCACGCCCATCAACCCGTATGGGTACGCTCGTCCGAACATCCCCAAGCGCAGCCCAAGCAAGCCGTACGGCAGCCTTAAGTCCGGCCCTGGTGGCGGCATGGCCGCGGCATCCCCGAAGTCTCCTCGCATACGCGGCCTTTTCTCGCGGCCATCGAAGTCCAATCTGAGCGAGTATCCGATACCACCACCGCCACCGATGGCATCGGGTTCGGTCAGCCCCAGTGTATACACACCGACGCCAGCACCTCGTGGCCCACAGAGACAACGGAGCAGCTCCACGGCTCGTCAACCAATGGGCCCGACACGCAACTTTAGTCTCGGTCCTCGTCGCTCGCAAAGTTTGTCGGGCCATGGTGAGCTGAGCCGTGAGCGTCCGCGGACAGGCTCCACGGAGACAATTGATGTGCTCATGACTGGCTCGAATCAACCGAGTGGCATGGGCTTCCTAGCGCCGCCGCCTGGCATCCGAGTGCCTGGCGAACGTCCTCTGACAAGCGATACGACGTTCACGCGACTGATGGAGAATGCCGGCTATGGACGAGAGACTCGCGACCACGTCAATGGATGGGGTAACATGGGAGTAGCCGGCCACGCCGCGGAGTCCCCAAGGAATAGGATATAGGACCGGCAGGTAAGGTATTGTATGGTATTGAACGACGTTATGACACAAGCACGTATGGGCGGCATTCATTCACTCCTTTTAATCATGTGGGTACGAGACCTCGGGACGAGGCTATGAACATACTGGGCGGCTTATGGCTTTGGTTCTGGGAACCGGCAACGACTATTTTCACGACGTTCCTTCACTTCTTGTACGTTTTGTCGAAGCTTGATGCGGTTGACTTGCGGGTAATTGTCAAGAGAAGATTATGGGCTGGGCTCTACTGGTAGAGTTGGTCTTGGTGTTTTAATGCAGCGAGAGATAAAGAAAATAAAAAAAAAACGCCTTGAACTGGCACTATGCTTTTGCTTTCAAAATTGACCATGTTCCCATTGCTCTCGTCTAATGATGCTCTCAACATGTCGTCTGGTATTGGTTCAGATCAATAATAAAAGCTCTCGTCTCAATTACGGTTAGACTCGACGCAACAATGGCAAGGCATCGACCGCCCGAAGAGCTGTTTTTCCGCTTTTACCGCTTCAACGGCCCACTGTAGTTCAGCACACCCTCAGTCGGAAGCTTGTGCTTCGTACTCCCCAACCCTGGACCATCCAAAAGCTTTTCGACGCGCTTCTCGAACGCCTCGATCATCATGTTAGCCACCATCGGCGTCGCCGCCGTCATCATCGTCCCGTACAGGGGATTTGCAAAGGCGAACTCGATCACGAGCGACACCTGCGTCTGCTCCCTGGCCTGACCAGACGCCGGCTTCTGCGGGTCGATGGGGTTGACCGGCGCGCCGCCAGAATCTACGCCCGCGCCCAGCTCGGCAGCGCCGCCCGTCAGGGGCGGCTGGTAGTGGAAGGGGCTCACGGTCCAGCGCGTGAGCAAGTGGGTGAGGATCTCGCCCTGGCCGTCCGGTGGTGCGTTCTCGGCGGGCACATCATGGTGGGCGATC
The DNA here is from genome assembly GCA_022560015.1 of Diplodia mutila. Classification (NCBI taxonomy): domain Eukaryota; kingdom Fungi; phylum Ascomycota; class Dothideomycetes; order Botryosphaeriales; family Botryosphaeriaceae; genus Diplodia; species Diplodia mutila. The sequence goes on from JAFISB010000097.1 coordinate 92,192, forward strand.
TGCTCGGGCAGTAGGCGGGTGCGCGAGCGGCCGCCGACGGCCTCGACGATCTCGCCGGGCACGCAGTAGACCTTGGAGGCGAAGGCTTCGCTGATGCCGCCCCAGCCGACGGCCAGCGTCGCCCCGGCCGGCCAGCGCTTGCCCGTCGCGGCGTCCGGGCGCGACCACTCGGTCACCTCGGAGCGCTGGCAGTACGGGAGAAAGGAGTGGTACGACGAGACGTCCGCGATGATGTTGTAGATGGCGGCGCTCGGATAGGGCAGGGTGCGCGTCGCCGTGAGGTGCTGCGGCGCCGTGGCCGACGCGCTGGAGCCAGAGCTGGAGCTGCTGAGCGCAGAGAAGGGGTTCGGGAGGAATGTCCTAGTCTGCTGTGCGCCGCGGCCAAGGCGAGCTGGCCAGAGGCAGGCGATGGTGGTGCGCGCAGGCGCTGCGCCGCGGAGAGCTTTCATGGTGGTGGAAGTATGCGAGTGCTAGTTTGTAGAAGTCAATTGGCTTGCAATTACTTTCCGGCAGGCGAAAGGAGATAGTACAATGGCTCAGGAGGTGGTGCTGTTGGATCAGCTGCTCCTCTTCATTATGTATCAGCACGCGTCGCAAGCGAGGACGGTCCAATGAGGCACGAGAGGTTTCTGAGCAGTGATGATGCTATGACTTGGACCCTGGACCGCGGGCCGCGGCGCTAGTGTCAAAGAGGAAAGCGCGCTTGTTGACAAGGCGCGATTTCCTGTCCCCTCGACTCCAGCGGTTTCTTTCTCGCCAGCCCACGCCCATCGCTGCCCGCCAGACCACTCCCCGGCACCGCCAACATGTCCGCTGAATCGAGCCCCTCGCCTCCTCTTCCCGCCGCAGATGCGCCCTCCAGTAATGCCCACTCGAGCAAGAAAACCCCAAAAAGCCAGCTCTCCAAGGGCATGGAGCACATCCGCTACGCCGTGACCATCGATCCAGCCGCCCCGCAGCAACCTTCGACCTACGGCGTGCCGAACTCGGTCATCGAACCCGTCCGCAAGCCCGCCTCCTCGCGCTCTCACGACCCATCCAACAACCAGAAGCGCAGTGATCCGTTCCAGTTCGGGTCGCGCTATCTGGAGGAGGGCGACGACATCTTCGAGTTCAACGCCTGGGACCACGTCGAGGTCGACGACGCCTACAAAGAGTTCGCCGAGTGCCAGTATTCGCAGCAGCGCGAAAACCCCGTCTCTGACTTCGACAAGCGGCGCTTCAACATGGACCCGGCCAAGTGGTGGAACCTGTTTTACAAGAACAACCAGAGCAATTTCTTCAAGAACAGGAAGTGGCTTTTCCAGGAATTCCCGGTGCTGGATGCGTTGACGAGGACGGATAGTCCGCCAACCCTCATGCTGGAAACCGGCGCGGGGGCGGGAAACACGGCCTTCCCCATTTTGAAGCTGAACGAGAACCCGAATTTCAAGATCCACGCCTGCGATTTTTCGAAGACTGCGGTGGATGTCATGAGGAAGAACGAGGCTTACGACGATGGCGTAAAGATTCAGGCCGACGTATGGGACGTTGCTGGTGAAGGCGAGCAGAGCTTGCCTCCGGGCATCCAAGAAGGCACTGTTGACGTGGTGCTCATGGTATTCATCTTTTCCGCGCTGGCTCCTTCGCAGTGGGCACAGGCGGTACGAAACATCTACCGCGTGCTCAAGCCCGGAGGATATGTGCTCTTCCGCGACTATGGCCGTGGCGATTTGGCTCAGGTGCGGTTCAAGAAGGGCCGGTATCTGGACGAAAATTTCTACGTTCGCGGAGATGGTACAAGAGTGTACTTTTTCGAGAGGGAGGAGCTGGAGAAGGTATGGGGTGGCGACCTCAAGACACTCCTTGCAGAAAGGCAAGCCAACGGTGGGGACGCTGCTGAGCAGATGGAGAAGCTAGAGCTCAAGGATCAGACGGAGGCATCCGCTGCCGTCCCAGCGTTCGACATCGAGTCGATTGGCGTGGATCGCCGCATGCTTGTCAACCGCCAACGCAGGCTCAAGATGTACAGGTGCTGGATGCAAGCAGTCTATCGCAAGCCTGGGGGCAGCACGCCGACCATCCTCAGACAACCTGTGAAGCAAGATGCGGAAGAGAATATCGAACCAGAGGCAACTTCTTGAACCGTCAAGTCTAATAGCCCGCAAGAGAAGATCGGGTGTCGAGAAGCCACGAAAGGAGAGCATGTACGGCGTTAATGCATTTATACCCGATTTACGAACATCATGCCATATTACTTTTGGGAATAGACGCGACTTCTGAGCATTTGGAGCCTACAAGACTGTCTTGATTGACCATTGTTCCCTTCTGCCGATATGTTGTCTCTTTTGCTTGGCCGGTTTCATCCGCCTTCTCGCATCTCATTCCATATGCGATTCAACACTATCATGCTACAGAGAAAACGAATTTGACCTCTGGCCACGCACTTCTCCGGACTATTTCCTCCTACCTGACATCCCTCAGCCTAAGTCTTCAAGCTCTCCAGCTAAGAGTCCTCCATGTCCCCGAGAGGAATCCGGCCGTTCTTCGTGCGGGCCCATTAGCCCTGATCAACGCGGCTCGAGAGCTGCCAGATGAGGCGTGCCACATTCTCGATACGGCGAGCGCTCTCCACCAGTTCTCGCGCGTCGCTCCTCGCCAATTCGCGTACAGTCTCTTTGCAGGATGCAGCAGACGAGTGTGTTGATAGTGATTGCGATATTGTCCTTGTCGTCTAGGTTAATGTTGAGGTCACCCTAAGCGGACAGTGGGACGGGTTAAGAGATGGTGCGATGCGGTGAGCCATTGATCCAGTCGCTCCTTCGTTTCGTTCCCTTTTTTATAAATAACCCGTTTTTTTATCTTGTGGGAGGACGAAGAGAGTGGTGTTGTTGATTGTGTTTGGGACTCGACGGGCGGTGATTTCTCCACGTTTCTTGACTATTGAGGCAGACAAAGCAAAGCACGGGAGCGTCTTGTCTCCTTTTACGCCCAGTCCTTAGATCATTGCATGAAATAGCTGGCGTGGCTTGAGTTGGTAAAGACCAAGTGTTGGGTTGATACCAGGCACAAGACGATGCGTTGGGAAATCCGCATAACATGGCTTCTTTTGTCGGCCAAAGAACAGTTATGTATTGATGCATATGCATATGTACTGGCACTGTGCCGCGAATTCAACAACGCCCCACGACTACCTTCCAACCTATGCTACGAGGGGTGAATAAAAAGAGAGAAAATAGAGCCGTCGTGTAATAATGGTGATGCATCGTCACTATTCGTCACTTCATACTCTCAGCTACACTTGTTCACTCCTTCAACACCCCGCTCTCCACCGCGGCCTCGATGATATCCTCCTTCCTGATGTTGCTCCTCTCACACATGCCCCTGAAGATACCGCCCTCCTTCTCCCACAGCCTCAACGGAGTGTCAAGCTCCGCGATCTGGCCCTGGTCCATGACGCAGATGCGGTCGTAGCCAATGATGGTGCGCAGGCGGTGGGCGATACACAAGAGGGTCTTGCCGCGGAAGCCCTCGACGATGGTGCGCTGGATTTTGGCGTCCGTCTCCATGTCGACCGACGACGTTGCCTCGTCGCACACGATGATCTGCGCCCCGCGGACCAGTGCCCGCGCCAGCGCCATCAGCTGCCGCTGGCCTAACGAGAAGTTGAGCCCTTCCTCGTCGACGGTGCTGTCGAGGTGGATCCGTTGCGTCTTGTCTTCTATCTTCGCCTCGGCGCCAACCAGGTCGGCCTGGCGCAGCGCGCCCCAGAGCTCAAGGTCGGTGTGCTCGTTGAAGGGGTCGAGGTTCGTACGGATCGTGCCACGAAAGAGGGTGGGGTCTTGTGGGATGATGGCGAGGCGGGAGCGCAGGTCCTTGAGGCCAATCGTGCTGATATTGACGCCATCGATAGAGATGGACCCGCCAGCCAGTTCGACCAAGCGGAAGAGAGTGCTCATGATAGAAGATTTGCCCGCGCCAGTACGACCAACGACGCCGACGCGCTCGCCAGGGAGTACATGCATGTTTAGCCTACGCAGAACGAGTGGGAGGCCATCGCGGTACCGCATCTGCACGTTGTCGAACACGATCTCGCCGCGTTCGGGCCAAGTGGGTGCGACAGAGCCCAGTTGGAGGGGAGGTTCTTGCTCCAGCTGTGTGCCGTAATGGTATATGCGCTCGGTCGAGTTCATATTGTTCTCGACCTCAGCAAGCTGCCGCACCGTAAACTGGATCATCTGAACAATGGACAAGATATACGATAGGACGAGACCAGCAATGCTCGGGCTGACATCAAAGCGCTGTGTCACAACCAAAATGCCGGTAACGAACACGAGTAGATTGCCAATGGCATCTAGGCGTGTGCTAAGCCAGCGCTGATTAGAGAAGGTTAAGTAATAGGCCGAGTCCATGTCGTCGACGGCTTCCCTTATCAACTTGGAGAACCTCGACTGGAGACCGTAAGCTCTTACCGTAGCAACACCCGAGACAGCCTCAGTGAAGCGTGAGAAAACGGTACTACGCAATACAGACTCATGACGTTTGATCTCGCGAGCAGAAGCGCGATAGTAGCTGGCGGAGAAGATAAAGAGTAGAAACAGCGGCCCGAGGGCAATGGCAAAGTAATGGAAGTAGGCAATGATAAGCGCGAAGACGGAAGTGATCATGGCCATTGTGAGGAGAAACATGCGCATCGAGTCGGTGAGAGCATTGTCCATGGTGTCGATATCCTTGGAAAAACGATTCGTGATACGACCGAGGGGGGTGGTATCAAAAAACGACATGGGCGCTCTGAGGACTCTGGTAATGGCCTGATGCAGCATGACCTTGGATCCCTTGGTGCCGAACACAGACAGAGCAACCGAGAAGACGAACATCAGCATCGCCTGCGTGAAACCCAAAGCGGCGTAGACACCAATCTGGGAACTAGTCAGCATGGCCTCACACCTCTAGGCCTCCAGTAGACTTACGTAGGTCCCTTCTGAGTACTTGAACTTGTCAGATGTCCACCATGAGAGCCACAAGCTTGTAATGATGTTGGCACATTGCGACATGATCAAAAGACAAAGAACCAACGGAGCAATGAGGATAGAGCCAGACGCCTTGATATATGCCGAATACACGTCCCAAGACACGCTTTTGACCGCCCTTTCTTCTGCTTGCATGAGCCCTGGAGCAGCTTTCTTGGGGGCCTTCTTTTTGACATCTTTCTTTTCTTCCTCGATCTCGTCTTCGTCGTCGGGATCCTCTTTCGTCTTTTCGTCGTCTTCCACAGCAGTGGATGCCATGAGCTTCTGGAAATCCTCGCTGTGTGCCTTCAGATAATCAAAGGTGCCGGCTGCAGAGATGCGGCCGTCGTGCATCAACATGATGCGGTCGCACCGGTGAAGAACGTGCAACTGATGAGTGGCCAGGACCCTACATTTGTTCCCCAGCAGGCCGCAGATGGCATTGTCCATGATGTGACGGCCGACGTGCGCATCAACAGCCGACAGAGGATCGTCCATAAGAATTATGTCCGCATTGAAGTAGATCGCACGCGCGATGTTGATCCTCTGCTTCTGGCCCCCAGACACAGTGATTCCGCGCTCACCGATCTCAGTCTGATCTCCGTTCGGCAGCATATCAAAATCAGCCCGCAACGCGCACGCATCGACAACCTGGTCGTACCACTCCTGGTCGAAGTCCGTACCAAAGATGATGTTTTCCTTTACGGTCGCGTTCTGTATCCAGGCATACTGCGGACAGAAAGCCCGAGTCGATCCCAGCATCAGCTCTCCGGAGGTTCGCCGCATATCTCCAGCCAGAGCCCCGAGCAGTGAGCTCTTCCCTGACCCAACAGCTCCGATGACGGCAATGAGCTCGTTACGAGCCGCCGAGAAATTCATACCCTGAAGCTGGAAGGGCTCTTTCTCGGCAGGCGTGCTTGACACACTCGGATCCGACACATCATGTGCGTCGCCGCTCTTCCGGCTCTCTTTTGCAGCCTTCTTTTCTGCCTCCTTGGCCTCCTTCTTCTCCAGCTTGAGTTGCTTCTGGCCCTTTGGGCCTTTACCTGGGATATGATCAGGGTCTTGCGTAGGCGAGCGCTCCCACGTGAAATGGGCATTCTTGACAAGAACGGCTTCCTTCATGTCATTCTTCCATTGAATAGCCTCGTCGGCCTCTTCAGCGAGAAGAAATTCCTGGATTCGCTTGATGGAAGAATACGCGTCGATCGTTTGGCCCAAGACCAGCGGAAGTAGGTTGAGGGGTAGACGCAGGGAGTTGAACAGAGCTAAAGAAGAAAAGATCGGGGCGGGGTCAAGAACGTGCTTCGACAGTGAATACGTGATGAACGACAGCATGGAGGCGAACACAGGCATCGACATTCCGACGGCATTGATGCCGTTGCGAATGGCCAGTACTTTCTGGATCATCCGGATCTCCTTGTTTCTGATGGTGTCGATGCGTTCAAGGAACGATGTCTCCCAGCCAAAGTATTTGACAAAGCGCACGGCCGAGAGGATCTCCTGAGTCAAACTCACCCTCTGATCGGTGATCTTGTTGATGCTGACCCTTCGTTTGAATAAGCTCTTGATAGCCTTTCCGAGGAGGGGGAACGCGATGACCAAGAGCCCAAAACCGGCGAGCGCACTGTAAGTCAGGTTGTACAGAAGAAGCGCCAGAGTGATGAGGATGGAAATAGGAGAAGTCCAGATCATGTGGAAAAATGCGGACGCCTGGTCGACGCGGTAGGTGTCGACCGACATCAAGTTGATGATCCTGCCGTTACCCCATCCCGTCCCATCACCAGCAACGCCTTTAATCGGGTCTGGGTCGCGTTTGGCACCCTGATTCTTACGGCCAAGCATCTTCTTGTACCATTTTCGCTCTGCCTCAGATCCAGGTCTAATGTGCGGGGGTGGAGTAGTATCGAGAGCCTTGCCACCAGCCTTTGCTCTGCCGGAGATGCGCAGGGCTTTGTCGAAGATGACGGAGATCAGGGCAGCCCTGGCTTCGCCGCCAACCATCATTCCCCGATACAGGAAGTGATTGGTGCACAAGCTTTGGAGGATTTGCATACCCGTGATCCCGAACACGAGGCCAAGCCCGCGGCCAATCGAGGGCGCAGCACTTCCTGTTCGCTGGGCGACGTAGGCCTCGGTGGCGAAGCTGATCAGGTAGCGCAGGGTAAAGGGCGAGAGGACCTGGACAATGCTGGAGATCAACTGGCAGAGACCGCCGAGCCAGAATTCGAACTTGAAGGTCTCATACAGGGCGCCGGCCAGCGGGCGCGGGTCGCCACGAGCCCGGCGGCGGTCGAATGACTCGACGAGCTTGGCCGACAGAACGTCAGCGGTGCGGTCGGGGTTCACCAACCAGATGTCATTCAGTTCGAGAGTCCTCTGATAGCCGACCTGCAGCGCGAATGCATCAGTTCATCCCGCGTGCATCGTGGGAGGGACGTCGCGGCTTACCGACATCAGCGGGGCCATCCATTGGAAGGTGAGCAGACTGAAGAAGCCGGCGCCATGCTCTCGCGAGACGTCACGTTCGGTGGGCACAGGTGGCTTGTTGCTCCTCTTCAGCGGATTCACCCTGTCGAGCCAGCGGTCGCGCTGGTCCTGCGAAGACGAGCTCTTTGCGTCAACGGCAACATCTTCGTCGCTGGCCGAGGTGTTGGAGCTGTAGCTGGCTCTCTTCTCGATTCCAAGCGGAGCGGCCTTCTCGGGATCGTGGACGGAGTGAGGTGGTTCGGTGGCGACAGGCGCGGAGTTAAGGCTGGCGGCGGGCGTGGCAGTCAGGCGGCCGGCTTGCCCGTCCGTGTCAGCGACCATTTCTCCTCAGGCAGTGACGGCGGACGGAGAGGGAGGTCGAGCGAAAGGAGAAGCCATGGCGCCTCTCGCGGCAGCTGGGGGGCCGCGGGCGGCATTATGTGTGGAGAGGCGGGACTCGAGCGCATGGAGCTACGCCTAACGCCGGCCGGGCATTCAGTCTGCCCACCTATCCATGACGCCGTTATACAGCAACGACGGCACGGGCGGCCATTGGTCAGCTTGGGCAGTTGCGAGCTGCAAGTCCTGACCTCAAGACTCAGAGTGCAGGCCATCGGCCTCGCCGACCAGCAAATCCGCTTATCAATCCACCGTTCCCCACATGCCCACCTTCCCGCTCGGGCTCTGTGAATCCCCGAAATTCTGTACGAAACCGGTTAGCCTGCCTGCTCGGGACTGTGCGTGCGGCGGCCCGGCCAAAGCAGCAATGGAAGGAAGAAAGAAAGCCTTTCGGAGCACAGAGAAGGCCGGCCGCAGTCCCGGCGTTTGATCCCCACGCTTCGTCCGCGGCTGACATACACTTGTAGAAAAATGAAGAGGGAAGGGTTGGCCGGTGCTGACGGCTTTCGGATCCAGCTGCGGTGTACGCCATACCGCTTGTTGCCCGGGCGTGGAACTCGAAGAATCAGTCCTTGCCGTGCGACCGACCGATTGCCGAAACGTGCAGGAAAACACCCAAGTCCATCACCGGCTGGTTGCACGTTTGACGGCTGTTTACATCTTCCCAACATTGCTATTATTGACGATTAGGCAGACGAGCTTATTGCAGCCGCATGCACGCCAAGCTCAATCCAAGCCGTGGTATCAACACTCCCCCTCTACCCGGAGACTCCGTTGCGAGCCGAGCCAGACGCAATACCAAAGACACTATCGGGCCGTTTCTGGCTGCAACAGCCTGGGCACCGGTTAGCAGTGTTTGGCCGAACTAAAGTTTCCGTGCGTGTCGAGCGTTGCAAAGATTCAAGCGTGTTATTTACAATGGTGCTCTTCTGCCGTCCTTGGTGAGCTAGCCGCCTATGCATGGTGTATGCAGGGTATCAGAAACATGAAGTCGTCCAGAGCATGGAAACAAATCCCGACCCTTGCTGTCTAGTTGTCCACGCCAATGTGCACATTCTTCTCGCCCGGAGGAATGACGTGCTCCTCTTTCGCTCCCTTCAGCTGTGGCAGCTCCTCGATCGCCTCGCGGATGATGTTCAGAGATTGCTGGATCTGCTCCTCCGTGATGACCAACGGCGGTGCCAGACGGATGATGTTCTGGTGAGTGGGCTTGGCCTGCTTCACGTTAGCACATGGCTTGCCGACGGCTTCCGTTGCGGAGCACTCACCAAGAGACCCTTCTCCTTGAACAGCATGCACAGGTCCCATGCGCTGTGGCCGTTCGTCTTGCTCTCGTCGATAACGATCGCATTGAGCAGACCCTTACCGCGAACGAGGCTGATCATTGGGCTGTTGAGGTTCCTCAGGCCCTCGCGGAAGACGTTGCCGAGCTGCTCAGCGCGTTCAACCATGTTCTCCTCCTGGATAATCTCCAGAGCCCTGATGGCAACGGCGGAGCCCAGAGGGTTGCCACCGTAGGTCGAGCCGTGCGTACCAGGCTCGATGGTGAGCATGACCTCCTTGGAGCCCAGGACGCACGACACCGGGTACATGCCGCCCGAAATGGCCTTGCCCAGGAGAACAAGGTCAGGCTTGATGCCGCTCCACTCGTGGCAGAGCATGCGACCAGTGCGAGCAATACCCGTCTGGATCTCGTCGCAAATCAACAGCACGTTGTGCTTTTCGCACAGCGCCTTCACCTCGCGGAGGTAGCTGTCGTCGGGGACGACGATACCGGCTTCGCCCTGAATCGGCTCGACAAGGAAGGCGGCCGTGTTCTTACCGTGGGCCTCCAGCACCTTGCGGACATCGTCGACGTTGTTGTAGCGGATGGGAGCCTTGGAGACGGGGTCCCAGCTGCCAATTCCGGGCAGGTAAGGCCCGTAGTTCTCGCGCGACTCCGGATCCGTCGACATGGTAATTGCGGCAAACTGTGGCATTTAGTTAGTGTCTTCGCCCTCCCTTGAGCATGACGACAGGCTTACTGTGCGGCCGTGGAAGTTCTCCTGCACGCTGAAGACGAGCGCCTCGTTCTCCGGAATGCCCTTGACCTTGTAGCCCCACTTGCGCGCGACCTTGACAGCGGTCTCGACCGCCTCGGCACCCGTGTTCATGGGCAGGACCATGTCGAAGCCGAGCGTTTTGGTGATGTACTCAGCGAAGCGCGGGAACACATCGTTGTAGAATGCGCGGCTGCTCAGAGTAAGCCGCGAGGCCTGCTCGGTGAGAGCCTTGACGAGTTCGGGATGGCAGTGGCCCTGGTTCACTGCGCTGTATGCGGACAGGAAATCAAGGTAGTGCCTGGGTGAAATTAGCGATGGCATCCTCGAATGCCAGGGGCGCTTGCACTCACTTTCCCTCGGGATCCCATACCGAAACGCCCGACGCCTTGGAGAAAACGACGGGCAGCGGGTGGTAGTTGTGCGCAGCATGCTCATGCTCGGCATGGATTGCCGCCGAGGAGGAGGCGGCGTGCGCATTGAAGGGCTTGGCAGCGCCGTTGGAGGCGGAGCCGTTGCTGACTGCGGAGGGGGCCATGGTGGTCAGGGGAGAAGTGTTGTGTTGGGTGAATAAAGAAAGAAGGCGCGGGGATGCGGTGCGGCACGCGGAGCGTTGCTGATATGCGACAGAGGGGACGTGGGAAGCCGGGAGAAAAGGCGGGAAGGGCCCCTTTTAAGCGGCGGACTCACCGTGTCAGAGGAGAAAACCAGAAATTGGCTGGTGCCGTGACTACCCGGGGCGCCCGTCTATAACTGCGCATAGGGGAAACACACGGTGTTGAGCTTGCTCCAGCTCGAGACCTAAGGCTCATGCTCGCGTCGTCCTGCGCTTAGCGGCTACAATTACGTGCACGTATCAGCCCGGCTGCACAGGGGCCCCGACCGTACTGAAGTGGCCCGCTTTGCGCCCCCTGCCATTGGTTGCCCGCGCCCCGCCTTCGGCCTTCTCCCCTCGGTTTGCCTCCAAACAGCCGTAGCGCCTGCACCCTGGCTCCGATCACCAGAGAGCCTCGAGAGGCTGAAAGCCCCCCGCGCTCCAGACGGCCAGCAGACGTGGGAGATGGCAGCTCTCTGCTGCGGGAGGGGGCGGCTATTGGCTGGCGCCCCTGCGTGCCGCGCCGTTGGACTGTAGGTCGACTGCTCCGACGTCGGGCGGTGCTGCAACCGTTGGTGGAAACGGTCACAGACTCGCATGAGCCTACCGTTTCCAGAAGGCGACTACCCCCCACCCCAAAATCCACATCGACACACTCAACATCCGCCGTATGAGCAGCCGTGTGCCATGCTCGAGCGCACCCGTGGGCGATAGACAAGAATCTACCTCCGCATCGCCGATAAGGTAGGCAAGATAAGGTTCCGTAGATACTACCTAGGTGATTGCATCCGGATATACACCGCGGCCCTCCAACAGCAACTCTCCGTCCCGGCTTTTTTCATCTAAGCGTCCCCAATTCACAGCTTTTCTGGGCGCGCACTCAACCTCGGTCCTATGGAGGACTGCTGCCATGTGCCATTCTCACGTGCAGCCAGCGCGCTTTGACGCTACTGTGGCACCCTGATGACAGCACACTCAGGCTCCATCCGACCCCGACTGCCCTCAGGAGAGTCACTGAGCCTTGGTAACGTAGTTGGCCGCATCCGCCCGCTAAGGACCGGATGCGCGGTCGCAGACAAGACTGGCAAAACGGCTTAGCTACGTTATGGGCTTCGAAACAAATTAAGAAAGACGTCATTCGTCGCTTCGTCCGCTTGATCTGCAAACGGGAAAGAGCATCTTTCGGGCTTGATGAAGCTGGGATGGGGTGGGTACAACATCACAGCATTCAGCTCGGTGAGTGCTAAAAATATGGCGCGCAAGAAGCGCTGCGCCCCGCGTTCGGAACGTTTCAGCTGCAGATCCCCGACCAGCGTGTGTTGGTCTCACCCCACGCTGCCAATCATACAATCTCACAAGCTTCTGCCTAGAGCGCATGTGGGACGAAGTGGAGAGAATCCGGCTCGGGCGTCGCCGCCAACGCGCATAAGAACGGTATCTGGTATATATTGCGCTGCTTGCTCTCCGTTGGCGTCAACGTCTGATTGCCAGCTTCCCAGGACAGAAGGTGGGGGGGACCAACCTAAGCTCGTTTATCTGTCAACGTCGTTTCTCGTCTCGTCTCGTCTCCCTCTCCTGCAAACATACCAGGCCTGTATCATCCAGCATGCCGAATGACGATTCCTTCTCCATCATCTCCCAGTCCGGTGGCGATCGGCTGTTTGATGAGTATCACTCACAGACCGCTGCCAAGAAGGCCGATTTGGACGTCCAGCTTGTTTCTGCCTTGCGTACACAGCATCCGCAGCTGATCGTCACAACCATCCCGGAGGGAAACTGCCCGCTGCTCCAGTTTGCAGCAGCTGGTCACGCCACCGCAGAACTGGACCGAGAGTCCGAGCCTGTCATTCAATGGCGCGGTGTCAGTGGCGGCGGTCCGTCGTCGTCGGTTTCGATCGCACAGGCCAACTTTTTCGCCAAGTACCACTACGAGTGGGCAAATGAGGACTTCATCTTGTACGTCGTCAAGATCGGATACTCGACTCTCCAATATGTTTTGAAAGAGCCAGTCGGCGGGGAGACCCCTTCTTCTCCATCCTCCATCGTCGACGCACTTCTCAGGGCAATTGGCACTTGGATGTCCCAGTCCAAGGCGATCTATGTCTATGATGGAGGCTGGAGCAGGAGCTCGGAGCTGTGGAAGCAGGTCCAGAAAGCAAGCTGGGACAAGGTCATTCTAGATCCAAAGACGAAGAAGTCCCTCAGAGACGTATCCAAGAAGTTCTTTGACAACAGGGATGTATACGAGGACTACGGTATCGCTTGGAAGGTAACCACTCAGTCCATACTAGAGTAGGATTGCCTGTGGGCTAACTCCACACAGCGAGGCTTGATCTTCTACGGCCCGGCAGGCAACGGCAAAACCATTTCGATCAAAGCCATGATGCACGAGCTTTCCGAGCGCAATCCGTCAATTCCGACGTTATATGTCAAGAACGCCCCGTATACGTGGATGCTCGGGGATGTTTTCCGCCTGGCGAGGCAGATGAGCCCATGCCTTCTCGTTCTCGAGGACATTGACACAGTCGTTACCGACCAAAGCCGAAGCTACTTTTTCAACGAAGTCGATGGACTCGCCTCGAACGACGGTATTCTCATGATCGCCAGCACCAACCACCGTAAGTCCAAGCACTTCAGACGCTGTGGCGGTTCGTGTGGTGCCGCAATGCAGCGAGAGATCTTGAACGGGGCGGTTGGATCTGACGTGATCAGTGGACAAGCTTGACCCCGGTCTCACCAAGCGGCCGAGTAGGTTCGATCGCAAGTATCTCTTTCCGCTGCCGTCGAGAGTAAGTTTACCGCCGAGGGAGCAGGAGCGGCTCGCTGATATCTTTTGTAGGACGAGAGAGTGCTCTACTGCCAATACTGGCGGGACAAGCTCAAGAGCAAAAAGACAATCGACTTCCCCGAGAAGCTTTGCCCGGCTATTGCCGATATCACTGACAAGTTTAGCTTCGCATTCCTCCAGGAGGCGTTTGTGGCAATGCTCCTGCAGCTGGCGCACTCGGGAGAAGATAGCGAGGCATCCGACTCGGAGAACGAGGGCGACGGGTCGCCGCTGGATAGATACGAGCTCTGGCGTGTCATCAAGAAACAAATCAAGATCCTCCGGGAGCAGATGGACAGCTCTAAGCCAGCTGTACCCGAGGCATGCGAAGCGAGCTCTGCAGGAGCGTTCGCATCGGCGCACGAGGAGAGGTTTCCGCTCCGAGAGCGCGCTGAGCTTAGCAGCGGCTCAAGTGCACCCCTTGCCAGGCCGACGGGACGGGATGCGCTGTCGGAGCTGCATGACGTGGGACAAAGCGGGTTTGGCGAGGCAGCGGTATCGGACCTGCACTCCTACTCCTACCCCTACCCGGGATTCGCGGGCGACGGGGTGGGTGCCGGATGGAGAATGGGCGCGTAAAGGCGGGTGGTGGTGGTGGTCAGGTGGGCTGTGCTGGGGTGGGCGAGGCAGGACGGAACTGCGGGGAAGGACGACTGGCTGGGCGGGCGGTTTCCACGGGCGTTCTAGCGGGTTTCCGGGGCCAAAAACCATGAGCAAATCTGCCTTGCAATGTGCGTATCTGACGCCGACGGCCGCTCGCCCTGCACGCCTTCACCGGTGAGCGTGCGGGGAGGCGGGAAAGCCGATCTGGTGCGACAAGGCAGCCACGATCTGCCGGCCACTGCCTCGTCCGCCCTGCAACGTGATAAGCGCGCGCCCGCCGACTGGCACGACTCTGCGCGGAGGCCGCCGAGCAGGCAGCCATCAGAGCCGCATCGCCGCTGCCTCGCCGCCCGGCCTTGCGCACCACGCCTCTCCTATAACAATGACCGGCTTCGCAGCCTCAGTCGCCCTCTTCTTTCGCGCCTGACGCAGTCCCCCGACAGCCATCTGCCCCCCGCCATCTCCTCTGAATTCCACGCGTCAACTGTGCAAGCATTGCCTGTATGTTCAAGCGTCACCAGCAACTGGCCTTGGCTGACGTACCCATCAGTGAAGGCTTCCATGTGTTTTAGATGTCCGCCAGACTCCAATCCCGCGTGCCTGACTTTTCCGCCGACGAACTGCCTGACTTCGCTTCCAACTGGGACAATCATCTCGCCTTCGGAGGCGATACCGAGTTCCGTGATGGCCTCCTCGGCATGGGCAACCAGTTTGGCGATCAGCCTGATATGATGCCACCTGCTGGCGGGGCCGACTTCAGCCTTCTTCACGATGCCTCTCCGACCTCGCCCTCGGTTCACTTGCAGCCATGTCTTGAAACGCCGGCATATGCTGGCCTATCTGCCCTCACCCAGGGACTGCGGGAATGGGAAAATGCTGCCATCGACTCTGCTGTCGTGAGCCCCACCATGGATTTTCTCCCTGACGACCTCATGGCTTCCTGCAACAGCGTCGACTCCGAACCTTTCAACCCTCTTCTCTTACTGGCCGGGGCTGGCGCCACCGCTCTCACTGACGGTGCTTTCTCTGAGCACTCCTCCTCCAACAGCTCTGTCGGGAGCATTCCAATTCCTCAGCCCAGTGGGCAGGCTTTCTCAGAATACTCATTCTGCTCTGAGCCGAGTCTAGCTTATACCGGATCGTCGTTCAACTCCGACCGAAGCTTCGACGTGTTGTATGCTGCGCATAAACAGAACCAACACTTGGCACCGCCTCAGCAAAATGCTCTGTCAATTCCCCTTCAACCACGTATCTCCGGCTGGACGTCCCCACCGCAGCCACCCAGGCCAGCTCATGTGCAAAGAGCGCGACGCCCGACTGTCGACCAGCCTAGGCGGGCCACCTCCTCGAGCATTGGCCCCAACACTGCAAGGAACGCGCTCAGCTTCATTCACTTCCGGCCTGGCGGAGAGCCAGGTCAGCTCCTCATCCATGGCACCGAACATCCTCTCAACGGAAAGAAGCCGAGGGGTCGGAAGAACCCCCTTACCCCGGCTCAGAAGAAGGACGCGGCTCTCATGCGCCGAGTCAAGGCCTGCGAAAGCTGCAGGCAGCGGAAAGAAAAGGTAAGATACATGAATTCTTGTAGTAGGAGTAGAGCGCGGAAGGCGACCATGCGCAGCACGGGGCCCGGCAAACACTTTTTTCTCTGTTTACTTTGGACTTTTGGAATTATCCCTGACTCATCACACCTCCTAACAGTGCGACCCTGGGATTCCGTGCAAAGCATGTATTGAGCACTTCCGGACCGATCTCGTGCGGCAACCTTGCCGTGGCAAGACTTTGGAGGATTTAACATCTTCCATGCTCTCCGGTGGGTCCCATGGTTCATCATCATCATCATCGTCATCTCCAAAGTGTGCGACGGCCGGTTCAGAGATAAAGGCAAGAAGAGATAATGGGGAGCTTTGTGCGTACCAAGAGCCGCTTGCATCTTGATGTCCCTCCACGCTTCCTTCGTGTGCTTTGGAGCGGGCGAGCATCACAACTCATTTTGTTGGCTTCCCACTCGACACACTTGCCCAAGCGCGACAGTACACCAAATGGCGGGATCGTCGCCTGTAAGCGTGAGATGCTGACGGATTGCCCGAAACAATAGATGAACTGGGCTGGTGTCCTATGGAACGAACACTTGATAGCTACTTCGGTCCTGGAGCATACAAAATTTCGTCCGAAGTTTCCTTTGTCAATCTTTTGCTCGGATTTGGGCCCCCGTTGGTTCGGGAAGTCTGGAGGGTCATTCCGGAACAAGCTAGCCGGCTGTTCCACAACCACGTCGTGTATGAGTGGCCGGTTGGTGCCAATGGGCCTGCTCTGAGCAGACGTCCGCGCCAAGACTACCACACAGTTCTTCCGGCCATCCTCGCTGACACAGCTAATCTCCACCATGAGCTGGATGGACACTTGTCGAAGCTGGTAAACGAAGAGCAATATTTTCGCGAGTTCCCCCTGTTCAACTCACCCCTCAAGGTCCTCAAATATGTGTACACGTTCTATCGAGATCTCCCAGACGTACGTATTCCTGCATTCCTCATATGAACCGACGCCAACCGCTCATTCACCTCTCTACCAGGCGACCCACAGGCATCTTCTCCACACTGCCCTAAAGCTCCTGGTTCTGGTCCATATCAGCGATAACACGAGGTTGGACCCGTCTGTACCACTCTTCTTCACCTTCTCTCGTGACGCAGGAGACGTTCGAACCACGACCCCATGCTTCATTCGAGGTCAGCTGGGTGCTGTTATTCCGCAACTTGCCCGAGACCTCCTTCGTCATTCGCTCAGCCGCCTGGAAGACATTTGCCTCACTCGCCGCTGTATCGACTGGCCGGTTGTCCTTGCAACACTTGCGACTCTCTGTATGGCTGTGGAAAGTGCTCAGTACCACGCCGCGAAAGAGCCTTACCACGCACACTTTGATGCCTCGACCCCGGACCACAACAGCAGCACCACCGGGACGGCTATTCCCACGAACTCCAAAGCGGTAGTCTATGGACCCGAGAAGCCAGATCATCTCACTTTTTCCGCCCTCCCTTTTTCGTCATCGTCTCTTAATGACTGCAGTAGCGATGATGCGCCGGCACCGTTGCTATCAACCATCAACGAAGAAGCCGTTGACCGCCTCATCTCTTTCTACCGCACCTGTTATCGTGGGTGTCATTGCACACGATTGCAGGAACCTGACCCTACTCTAGCGTCTCCGAAGCGCAGAAAGCAAGAATCTGATCAGGACGCCGTCTCTGCATGGTTTGTCACTTCGTTGAGGGCCTCGTTACGGAATGCGAGAGCTTATATGGCTCAGCGAAAGAGCATGGGTCGATATGCACTCAAGGTTATGGGGATGAAATCTGCAACAGGAGAAGCAACAAGGAGGCTGGAGGGGATGTCG
Source organism: Diplodia mutila (assembly GCA_022560015.1). NCBI lineage: Eukaryota > Fungi > Ascomycota > Dothideomycetes > Botryosphaeriales > Botryosphaeriaceae > Diplodia > Diplodia mutila. The sequence continues at coordinate 109,500 of JAFISB010000097.1, forward strand.
GAATCAACAGGTAGTTCGGCGCAGCAAGGAGCAGATCCGAAGGACATGTCAGTCTTTTTCGATAGACTTTTGGCGAAGTTGTTCCTGTCTTGAGTCTTCCAAATCCAAAGCTGGGACTCCGATATCGAAGTTTCCTTTGGCGTTTTGTACTCTACTTCGGCTCCACCTTCCCCCGCTCATGTCGTTTGTTAATTTATCAACCTTCGGCCCTCATTCTGCGCGTACTTTCCCTTTTCTTGTTTGACTGAACTTTGGGAAAGCGACAAGGACTTGATGATTTGTAACTTTCGTATTTCCATGAGTCTGACCATTTACTTCTTTTCTCATATTTCAACTTAGCGTTGAGCGGCTTGGCTTATTTGGTATCTTCTCTAGGCTTGCTCCACTTCTCTTCTGCTTTTGTCTCCATATGAATAGATATTTTAGATAGTTGGAAATTTTCTCACCTCCATCCCTTTACCCTTCTTGTTTACCCAGGGGAATACTTGTTGCCAGACTTTGAAATAGACGGCTAAAATGCTTCTGAGCCTGTTCAACATGACTATAGTTCGAGTAATCACACATTATCCTTTGGGAAGGCTGCTGGTACTAGGGGCTGCCCGCTCGGCCATTGGGTCCCAATAGGTCTTTCGCGTCGCCTGGTACCTAGCGGGTGTAGAAGTTCGACTCGCCGGCCTCTGGCAGGAGTCTCAGAACCGTGTGTTCAGCTGTCGATCAGGCCAGAGCGGTGCCTGGATCTGGAGATCTCTTAGCGGTAGCCATAGCTTCTTACTGGTGTCTTGGATCGGTCTGCGGCTCTTCTTGAACTCTTGGTGGCCACATCCACTCCGGAGGAAAGCGGTGCAGCGCTGTAGACATCAAGGCTGCGGCTTCCCTACTTCCTCCCCGAAGCCCTCAATCCCCCATCTTTCTCGATAATCGCCTTTTGCTTTCTTCCTTTATCGAACAGAGGAGTCAACCATCTCGAACGAGCTCCGACTTGCGGACGCATTCACAGTCCACGCTTTCCCAAAGCTAGAAAGCCATGACCGCCAGCTCCCCGGATCCGCTCAATCCTCAGCAGCAGCAAACCCCACGCGAATCCACAAGCTACACCCGACGCAGCCCACCAGCACCTCCCCACCCCCTGTCCCCGCGGCGGCGGCGGCCTGTTCCAACGCCGCCTCATCCACGACGAAGCCCTTGTCCTCGCCGCACCTGCAACCCCGCCACCACCGGCCACCGCCACCCTCATCGTCGCCACCCTCGTACGCCAGGTCGTCCAGATCCACGGCCTCGAGGCCGAGCCGCCACTGCTCTTCTTCTTCTTCCCCATCTGCGTCTTCCCCTTCTCCTGTTGCCGTTGCCGTAAAGCCGGGCTTGGAATTCAGCCGCAGCGACCGGTCATGGGCCGCGCGCGCGGCGGGGTCGAGTAGCGTCTTGTACGCGAGCGTGACGTCGTCGACGGTGTAGTTTTTGCCCGCCGTATTACCGCCGCCGCCGCCATGTCGCCGCCAGGTTTGTTGGCTGTGCTCGGACGAGGATAGGGAGGAGATGGTGGAGGCGGATAGCTTGTCCGGGTGGTGCGTGAGGAGGGCGCGGCGGTACGCGGCCTTGATGGTCGAGGCGGAGAGGGTGGTCGGCGTGGAGGAGGAAGAAGAAGAAGAAGACGCGAAGGGCGCGGGCAGAGAAAGGATGCGGTAGGCGTTGAAGGAGGGCGGGAGGGCGACATGTGCCGCCCCGGGTGCTGCGGTGGCGGAGGGCATCGGCCGTTCGTGGGGGTGGTTTATGGCGTGCGTGTGTGTTACGAAAGGTTGCCGAGGTTTGCGGCGGAACGTTGGCCGGTAGGTTCGTTTGTGCCTTGACGTCGCTCTATGCAATTGTCCGGGACGAGGCTGTCTGGCCAGCAGTCAGCGAGACATGGGTTGCGTACGGCGTTTGGTATGGGAGGGTTATTGCGGGGCGCCTAGTTGCAATGGGAAATAATTTCTTGAGCACTTGATTGGACGTCATCCCGCACGGACCACACCCGGCAAACACGGCGGTTCAGAACTCAGCCATCTTCACGGCGGATGACTTTCATTTCTCCTGCTTCGTCTATTTCCATTGACTTCGCCAAGCCATAGATCCACCGCCTCCTCACCGTGCCTGCCTTCTGATGTCTGCGATTGTCCGTCTCCGATAGTCGCTGTCTGCAAACAGCGCCTCAATCAGATCCACAACCTCGTCCGCCTCGAACTCAAGCTTGAGCTCGCCTTCGGCCCACAAGTACTTGATGTCGGCCAGGCTGCTCTCGAGAATCTCGCTGAGATACTGAAACTTGAACCAGTTGGGCGTGTATATACCCGTCATGTCTCCCTGCTGCCCCGGCTGCTTGAACAGGTCGCTGACCTCGCACACACGATTGCAGAAGTCGCGAAGACGCTTCGACTCTTCCTCAGAGATGTCGCTCATATCTTCGATGTCGACAATCATCTTGTTGAGCACCGTCGCCAGGAGAGAGCCCAGAGACTGCAGCAGGGCTGAGTGTGAGAGCACGCCGGTCCACTGCTTGGCGACATCCCGAATCCGATCCGCCGTCATCGAAACAGCATTGTCGCACTCGGCCGCGAACGGCGCTGTCGTGCAGTTGCTGAAGCCTTGCGCCCCGTCAAGCAGATCCCGAAGGATGGTTCTCTGGGACTCCATTTCCTTGCCGTACGCGCGTTTGCTGAAGCTCTCGATGGCTTTCAGATCGGCATCGAGTCGCAGACGGCTTGAAGGCTTTGACGACTGTGGCAGGTCTGACGACTCATCCGTTCTGGCCTGTTTCACCAGGAAATCGCGCACCTCATCCACCAAACGAGTGGAGTCGTTGTAAGCCAACATATTCCCGGCCGCGTCGTTGGCATAGTAAACCGGGGCGGTCGCTCGGTACATGGCCAAGACGAGCGTGGGGATTGAGTAAAGACCGACGCCAGCAGGTGCAATTGCGGAATCGGAGAAGCTGGCGAGCTGTTACCACTGACGGATGTACTGAGAAGAAAGGGAACTTACTTTGACTGAGGGAGGGCTTGGGCATCAGCGACCACCTGGGTAACGACCTCTATGATGGCGTCCGGTATGCCTGTGACCGTGTACTTCTCCCGCAATGTCAATTCTCGTTCTTGCGGCGGCGACCGCTCTGATCCTCCATTCGGCTTCGACGACTGCTTCTGAGTTGCAAGACCCCTCTGGTTGTCTGCAGCTCCAGCTTCGCCAGCCTCTTCATCATCACCCCAGCCCCAAGCATCCGTGTCCTCCTCCTCCGGATTGCCTTTCGAGCCCTTCTCTGATTTTACCTCGGCGGCATTATCCCCGTCGGCATCATCATCCAGACCCCAAGCATCCGCATCCATGTCTTCTTCCTCCACATGCAGCGTCTCTTGCTTCTCGTCCTTGGTTCCGGCAGCCTCGGATAGTTTTTCGCCATCATCGTTATCCCATGCGTCCCAGCCTTCCTCAGCCTCCTCTCCCGCCTCTGCCGCCATGATAGCGTCGTCACGAGACACCATCTGCGTTTCTACGCGCTCCACCTCTTTCTTGTGCTGGATACCCTGAGAACATAACGCCCGTACGGATGCCAATGCGTCTTCCTTTCTACGTGCAAGCCAGTTGCGCGGGGCCTTGTCCACCCATTCATGAAGTCCCTTGCATGGCCAACCCAGCTCCTCGATGTAGCGCGCAAGACTGGATACTGATGACAGGGTATCTTGAAATGGACCAAGGTGGTCAAGCGAAACGGGGATCGAAGGATCGAGCCAGTCGGCAATCAGCCGGGAAATGACAGCTGGCAGCAGTCTCTCACACAGAGGGGCGGATGCGGATGCTGGTAGCCGTTTGCTGAGGAAGTCGCAGATCTGACGGACGTCGGCCACTGTGGCTCCCACGCCTGATGGCAGCGCACCCGAGGAAATCTCAATGGCATTGTCAGCGACCTTGATGGCAGCAGCATCGGAACTGCCCCTCGAGGTCAACCGAGGCTTGACTATGGCATGGTCGAAAAGCTTCTGGAACTTGAGGATAGCAGCGTCGAGAGAGCCGAGACGGGCGAGGGCGTCAACCACGGTGGGGAGGCCGATATCTATGACGGTTCAGAACAGCAAGCTACAGGCCACCGTCGCGCACTTACTGTCGGCCTGCTCGTTGATTGTCGCGGACCGACCGGGGATGTCGGCCACAAGCAGGAGGTTCCAGGCGCGGGTTGCAGTATCTGCCAGGGTTTCGCGCAGCTGGGCCAGGCGCTTGTGCAAAATGCCGGCTACTCTGGTGTCTTTGAACGGGCCCAGGTGCGCTATGCAGGCGTCGACCCGCTCCATCTTGTCCAGGGCGCCAATGATATCGTGTTCTCTCGACGCATCCTGGGCTTCGTCCAGCAGGTCCGAGGCGTGCTTGATGCGCTCGAGGGTGGCGGTGAGCGTGTGGTTGAAGGCGAGCTCGTTCTTGAGGAGGGCGGCCTTGGCGGAGGCGTCCTGGACGGTGGCATGGAGGGTCCTGGCGGCCTCGGCCTGCTGGACAATGTCGTGGGCGGTTGCGCGGGAGCGCTCAATGTCGAGCTGCAGCTTGTTGGCCTGGGCAATCCAGCCGTCGACGTCAGGGGCGGCGTCGCGGCTTAGGGCGCGGATCTCAGCCTGCAGGGGCGTCAGCAGACGGAGGGGAGGGGAGGGCAGGGCAGGGCGGGGCGAGCAGGGCGACGGGCCTTGACTTCAGCCTGGGCTGTCTCGAGGCCGTCGAGCAAGGTGGGAAAGGCGGCAGGCGGCAGGTGGGTCGAGGCGACAAGCTCGCTGTCGGGGTAGGCGCCATGGTTGACGGACTCGAGGACGACGCGGCCCAGGGTCTGGGGGGTCATGATGGGCGGCATGGGGAGAGGAGGGGAGGGGAGGGTGTTTGCTGGTGAGGGCGGAAGAGCTCCGGCAACGAAGACGTCAGTCAGACGCGAAAAGCCCGGCCGCACGCCCGCCCGCAACGCCCGCAACGCCCTCAGCATCCTCCATCTCGCTCTCCCCCCACGACCTCGTGCCATCCAGATCTGTATGTGCCCTCCCCGCCCGCCCCGACCGTCTTCAGCTCTGCAGCTGCCCGGCCTCCGCCCTCGGCCCACGCGCCGGGTCGGCTCAAGCTGACTGGTGCGACGCGGCCCCAGCACGGCAACCGTTGGATCACGGGCGACTGCTGCTCCTCTGCATCTCCGTTCGGTGGCATGTCCCCTGGCCCCCATCGTTTGTCGTTGGCACGTTTGAACTGTGCGCCAAGGTGTTTTGCTATGTCGTTGTCGTCATGCTCCATCGTCCGCCATGGCTCCCGTCCCTCAATAAATTGCCCATCACCTGCAGACCCACCGTGCCTCCGCCGTTCTGTTCTAACGCCGCTCCCAGCCTCCCCTCCTAGACCCTCTTCGTCGTAAGAGTGCTGCTGCCCCGCTCGCCATCATGCCGGGCTTGGTCGACAGCAAGTCTCACTTCAAGACTATCCAGCAATTCGAAGCAGACTATGCCCCCGCCAAGTTCTCTCAATATGAGTCTTCGAGGACCGGCATGAGGGTCGTCGTCGTTGACCGCAAGGGTCCCAAGGTCAACGGCTACTTTGCCCTTGCTACCGAGATCCATGACGATTCAGGCGCTCGTAGGTGACGCTTGTGAGGTTTTTGCGGACAGCAGCCGCCCAGGTACTGACAGGACCAGCGCACACCCTGGAGCACCTGTGCTTCATGGTAAGCCATCCGTGCACCAGCCACCCTGCCTCTGCTGACCCGCGCCCAGGGCTCGAGAAGCTACAAGTACAAGGGCGTGCTCGACCGTCTGGCCACGAGAGCTTACTCGAACACGAACGCCTGGACCGCGACTGACCACACGGCCTATACCCTGGACACGGCAGGCTGGGATGGCTTTGCCCAGATCGTGCGTCTGCCCCGCCCTCCATTGCGCCTCGCTGACGCCGCTGTGCCAGCTCCCTGTGTACCTCGAGCACGTCTTGCTCCCGACCTTGACTGATGAGGGCTGCTACACTGAAGTCCATCACATCGATGGCACCGGCAAGGATGCCGGGTACGTGCTCCGTGATCTGATCCTGTCCATCTCGACTCTAACCTTTCGTCAGCGTCGTCTATTCCGAGATGCAGGGGGTGCAGAACACCCAGGGAGAGCTCATGGAACTCCAGGCCCGCCGTCTCCTTTACCCTGAGGGCAACGGCTTCCGTTATGAGACTGGCGGCATGATGGAGCAGTTGCGCGTGCTCACCGCAGACCGCATTCGGGCTTTCCACAAGGACATGTACCAGCCGAAGAACCTCTGCCTTGTCATCACCGGAGAAGTTGACCACGCGAACCTCCTCTCCATCCTGGACAAGTTCGAGGACGGCATCCTGGATGCTATGCCCCCACTCGACGCGCCCTTCAAGCGGCCGTGGGTTGATTCGGACCCGACCCTTCCCCTTTCCAAGACCATCATCGACACTGTCGAGTTTCCCGAAGACGACGAGTCCACAGGAGAGATTCTGATAGGATTCTTCGGCCCCAAGTGCAACGACATTCTCAATGGTGCGTCGACAGTCGGCGGCCTTGTTGCCTTGGGTTTGGATGCTAACACACACAGGTACGGCAATGGACGTGCTCCTCACCTACCTGGCCGAGTCCTCTGTTTCACTTCTCGAGAACGTCATCGTCGAGAAGGAGCAGATTGCGAGCGCCGTCTACTACCAGACGGACAATCGGACAGACACGGTCGTGTGGTTCACTCTTAGCGCCGTCGCCACCGAGAAGCTCTCGGACGTTGAGAAGAGGTTCTTCGCGATTCTCAAGGAGGCCGCCTCGAAGCCTGTCGACATGACTTACATGTCCGATTGCATAGATCGCTTGAAGAAACAGGTCATGCTCACAACAGAGAACTCGCTCGACAGGTTCGCCGACGCCATCATCCAGGATCACCTTTTCGGCGAGCGGGACGGATCGACTCTCTACGACGGCCTGCATTCTCTGAAAGTCTTTGAGATCTTGAAGAAGTGGACTGATAAGCAGTGGCGAGACTTCCTGTCGAAATGGCTTGCGGACGCCCATCACGTGTCGATCCTGGGCGTTCCTTCACGGAAGCTTTCCAAGAAGCTCAAGAGTGATGAGAAAGCTCGCGTGAAGGACCAGCGAGATCGTCTCGGCGAGGCAGGCTTGAAGAAGCTCGCCCAAAAGCTTGAGGAGGCCAAGGCCGAGAACGACAAGCCAATCCCCCCCGAAATTTTGGAGTCGTTCAAGGTCCCTGGCGTTGAGTCTATTCACTTCATCCCGACGACAACTGCTCGCTCCGGCCTCGCCAAGAAGCTGGGCGGCCTCGACAACGACGTCCAAAAGCATGTCGACCAGAACAAGAGCGATATCCCGCTCTTCGTTCACTTCGAATCGATACCAACCAACTTTGTCCACGTGAGCTTCGTCCTCTGCACGGGCTCAATTCCTCTGCACCTTAAGCCTCTTCTAACAGTCTACATCAACAACTTCTTCACCACCCCGATCATGCGCGACGGGAAGCGTTTGGAATTCGAACAAGTCGTGACGGAGCTTGAGAAGGATACCGTCACGTACCGTATCGATGCGGGGTCTGCCATTGGAAACTCGGAGCTTCTACGCGTTAGGCTGTCTGTTGAGCGCGAGAAGTACGAGACCGCCATCAACTGGCTCAAAGACATTTTCTTCAACAGCGTTTTCGATGTGGAGCGGCTGAAAGCTACTCTCACCAAGATGTTGGCCGACATTCCGGACGAGAAGCGGAGTGGCCACGACATGGCCTATGCCGTCGACTCTATGCTCCACTACGCCCCCATCTCCTCCAGCCGTACCCAGAACACGCTGGTCAAGGCTCTTTACCTGAAACGCATCAACAAGCTGCTTGCGAAGGATCCGGACACTGTGATCGGCCGTCTGGAGGACCTGCGCAAGAGCCTCTTGCGTTTCTCCAACATGCGTGTTCTCGTGGTCGCCGACGTCTCCAAGCTCTCCGATCCGGTGGCCGCCTGGAAGCCCTTCGTGGCCGATCTGGACACGACGCAGCCGCTTGCGCCGCTGGATTCCCGCAAGGACGCGCTCAGCGACGCGGCCAAGAACCCGGGTCAATTCAACTATATGATCCCTATGCCCACCATCGACTCGTCGTACGCGCTCTTCACGGCGCGCGGTCCGGACTCGTACCAGCACCCCTCGCTCCCCGCCCTCATGGTGGCGCTCTCCTACCTTGAGGCCGTCGAGGGACCTCTCTGGGTCGCTGTGCGCGGGACTGGCCTCGCGTATGGCACGTCGTTCGCGCGCGGCACCGACACTGGTCTCCTCGGCTACCGCATCTATCGGTCGCCCGACACGTTCAAGGCGTACAGCACGAGCCGCGGCGTTATCGAGGACTTCATTTCGGGCGCGCGGCCGTTCGAGAAGCACGCGCTTGAAGGCGCCATCAGCACCATCGTCGAAGGCTTCGCCGACGAGCAGCCCACTATGGTGTCGGCCGCTACGCTCGGCTTCGTCAACCAGGTTGTCAAGGGCATCCCTAAAGATTGGAACAAGGGCATGCTGAAAAAGGTGCGCGACGTGGGCGTGGACGACATCAAAGCCGTGCTGAAGGAATTCGTGCTGCCCGTCTTCCTGCCGGGCAAGGCGAACGTGGTCGTCACTTGCGCCACCATCATGGAGGAAGTAAGTGTGCCCCCAACATCGCCTCCCCTTAATTTGCCTCAACGCCTCTTCCTGCGAACCTGCTGTTTCACTAACCACTTGCCCTTGAACAGGATCTCAAGAAGAACCTCCAATCCGTGGGATTCAAGCCTGAGGTCCGCACCTTGGCATCCTTCCAGGACGACTACGGACTCAAGCCTGAGCCTGGCGACGAGGACGAGGAGGCTGAGGACGATGAGGATGATGAGGACGATGATGAGGGAGAGGATGACGACGAGGAAGAGGGCAGCGAAGATGGGACCGAGGACGACGAAAGCGACGAAGAGTAGTCGATTGCCATGCTTGCGTACAGGACCATGTGGGCTAGGTGGGTTGATGACTAAAGAGAGACCTTTGTGAGACAGGTCAGTAAAATATTCCAGCTTAGAGATTGCAGCAGCCTGCTGGTGAATAGAGTGCACACGTCGGTAAGCTTGTGGAAGCTGCTCGGTAAATGATGAAAGGGACACAAGAGTCATACTCTCGGATTTTGTGTATACTTTCGGTAAAATACAAGTATGAAGTGGGGATCCAGTGTCAAATTGACTGGAAGAATGTTCAATTGAGTGAATTGGTGGGGGTATAATTTTGTTCCTGTTTGTCTACGGAGGGGGGGAAGACAGTTCGGCTTGGCCACATGCCAAGATTTCCCATCTTATACTGCTTCTCTTGTCTTTTTTCCTTTTCCTTTCCACCTTTAGTTTTGGGTTTTGGGTTTTATTACAACTTGAACGTTATATATGAGGAGGTTTTGTTGGGCTCCTCAACTTGAGAATACGCCCCCTCTTTCCCTCCTAGTTGCTGCAATCGTCTTTGCAGCGATGGTTTGAACTTCGTTCACGAGAAGAACAGCTGTTTTAGCTGGGCGGCTGTGTCTTCGGGGCTGGTGACGCTGTGGCCGACGGTGCGGGGGTCCTCGTAGATCTCGTGGTCGTTGCCGCCCTTGTGGGTCTTGTCACCGAAGAAGTGGATGGTGGTGTAGTCGACGCCGCCAGGCAGGTTCTTCTCATTCTCGATGTGCTGCAGGCAGTAAGTCTTGTCCCAGCCGGCGGGGAAGACGTCGAAGGAGATCTGACCGCCGATGCTGAATGTGAGGCCGTAGTCGGGGAAGGCCTGGCGCAGGGCGTCGACGAACTTGGAGCGCACGCCGTGCACCTTGTCGTAGGCCTCGAACTCGTTGCGCTCGGCGACGCTAGCGTTGCGGCCGATGGGCGAGACGTTGATCATGCCGTTGCGGAACTCGATGAAGGTGCCGCGCTTGACGGGGATGTCGAGGTCGGCAATGTAGTGCAGGCAGAAGTTGGCCAGCGGCTTGTATTTGTCCTCGCCCAGCCAGCCGATGAACGAGGCCGACGCCAACGACTCGCCCAGCCGGATGGCCGTCAAACCGTTCTCGGCGAAGCAGAAGTCGAAAAGGGTCGTCACGTCGATTTCACGCGTGCCCAACTGCTCCTGCTGCTTGACCAGATCCGAGCCACCGACGAAGCCGATGGCGACCTTGTGGCGGAGCTCTGAGAGGAGCTGGAGCATTTCCGGGGAAACGTCCTGTTATCATTGAGAGGGCTGGTTAGAGACGCCCCGTATGTTTCGTTGGCTGCAGTGGGAGACTCACCCGTCTGGCGGGAGTGAGGGTGCCGTCGACATCGAAGAGGCAGACGGTGTTCTTGACGGGGCGCTGGTTTAGCGGGGGGTAGACGGAGGCGGCGGCCTGAGCCATTGTGGCGGAGATTCTTCTGAAAATGGGAAATAGGAGGAAGCTGGAGAGGGAGGAACGACTGGGAGGCCGCGAGAACGAGCGTGAGGAACAAGTGGCCGACGTGGACAAAGCTTACGCAGCGGCAAAACGATGGTTGCTAATGTGGACAGCTTGCGTGCCGCGGATAGCCCCTCGCGCCTCGCCGAGGCGGCCCCTGGGCGGTGAGCAACGCGCGACGCGGGGAGGGGGCCGCTGCCGCCGCGTCAGTTCGTGTTTGTCGCGTTTGCAGCGGGTGGCGAGCTTGCTTCCCCACACTGGGCATTGCGCAACGGTGCGGGGCACGGGGGTACATCTCCCATTTGAATGAGAACAGCGCTGCTAGAGTACATGCAGTATGGCCATCAACCGTAAACACCACGAACGCCCTCTTTCCCTTTCTCGCATCACAGCGTCAATCTCACCTCCTTCCCAACATGGACCGTCGCAGCGCATCCATTTACTTGGTTCCGGCGCTGGTGCCCGATCCAGCCCCAGCATTCGAGTTTGATGTCGCGGGGCCACGGGTGAAGCTGCGCAATGGCTATCAGCAGGCAGGTGGCGAGGATGAAGCGGCACGACTCACTCGTTCCACAACTTGCCAAGGAAGCCGGGAGCTGGTCGCTGGTCGGAGAAGCTGGCGCGAGCAGCAGATGCACGCTCGTTGCCCGCGTCCCGCTTGTGGGCCTGCAGAGAAGCAAAGCGCTCGGAGGCGGATGACTGGAGCGTGGCCAGCGTCAGCAACATCTGAAACCACAAGGCGCGGACTTGAGACATACGCGGCGGCGGTTGGTACCCGAGTTTCCGTTGTCGGCCATGATGACTGAGGGCTTGGGCTTGGGCTTGGATTGGGCTTGGTAACACGGCGAAGTTGCGTGGAGTGCGTAGAGCGCAGGACCTTCGAATGGGAGAGGCCCTCTTATTAATGAGCCCCCCTCTTCTCCCAGCGCACAGCGACGGGCCGCTGCATTTCGGGAGTCTTACTCATCCGCAGAGCCACGCGATGACAGTCTCCTGATGATGATGAACACATTACCCCGCCGCTTGGGATTCCATATTGCTTTCCATGGGGCCCCTGCCATGGGCCCCGATGCCCCGGTCCGCTGCACTTCCGCCGGCGATCGCTGCGCCCGCGATTGGCCTTGCCTGCCTGTCTAGCTGACGCCCCAGAGCTTCCCCAGAGCTTCCCGCCTCACCCGCCCAGCTCCTTCGTGCGAGCGAGCCCATCGCCATCATCCAACACAGCTCCAATGCCTTTCCCCCCGGCTGCACATTGTTGTCCGAGTGTAGCACAGCACAGCATAGCACCGCTCCGCCGCCAGAGCAAGCGAGGTGGCGGGCATCATCATCGCCCCGATCCGGCTAACGCTCCCACTAGAAGAGACCCTGTGCTGAATGCGAGCGACGTCATTGGTGGCGCGTCGCCGCGAGGGAACGCCGGCAGCAGCTGCGTTGCTCTGCTGCTGCTCCCGTCCAGTAGTGAAAGCGCTGCTGTTCACATGCCAGCCCAAATCTCCGTCTCCGTCAGTGGCTTGCCCGCTAAAGTCAAGAAGCTGTGCCGAAAGCCCCGCCCTCGACGAGGAGTAGGACGGAACAAAGCGACCAACTGCAGCTCGAGGCGGACGCGTAGTGTGTGGCACGCGATCAGCTTTGCCAGCTCCACCAGACCACGCTTCAGATGCTGCAGGTCTGGCTTCTTTCGCCTTGCCCGTCGTGTTGAGCCACCAATAAGCTCAGCGCTTTCCCCCAGGACCCATTCTCACAATCATGAAGGTAGTGGAATCCAATGTCCGGACGTAGGTGTGAGCCTTACACCCGCGCAAATCCGTCCTGACATTGGATTCCACTACGTCCTCGGCCATCTCGACGAGAATTGTGGGGGAGTTGACAGAGCAGTCTATTATCATTCGTCTATCGGAGGCTTGTCAGCGCCTCGCACGGATCGAAAGCAACAAATCTCATGCATTGTTAGGGATAAGGCAGTAGAACCATGCCCAAAGGGAAAGCCATTCCGCAATCCCCATACGGAGAGGGGAGGGAGATCTGTGGGGCTGCTACACGTCATGGCCCGCGTTCCAGCTGCACCACCCATCCCTCGCTTCCCCCGTCCGCAAACGGTCTCAGAGCTGCTGCAGCCAGGCGCAAACCCGCCAGGAACGTTCCACATTCCGGCTAGCCCAAGGGTCCATCGACCTATCGCCTGCTCACCTCTCATTTGACAATCTTGCAAACCAGGTCCTGCGCGTCCACAGAGTCGCCCTCCTTGACGCCCAGCGAACCAATCTTCCCCGAGTGTGGTGCCGAAATGACCATTTCCTACATTCGCTGTCAGCGACTCGTTGCGCCAAAGACTTCGCCTTGGCCTTCTCACTCACCATCTTCATCGCGCTGAGCACCGCGATAGGGTCACCCTTCTTAACATCCGAACCGTCGTGCACGCGCACCTCAACCACCACACCAGCCATTGGCGAGCCGACTTGGCTGCTGTCGGTGCTGTCCGCCTTGGGCCGGCTAGTGTTCTCAATGGCCGCGTGCTTATCGTCGACCGTGACCTGTCTGACCTCACCATTCATCTCGTAGAAGACCTCACGCTGGCCCGTCTGCTCCGACAACGGTCCGATGGCAAGGAGCTTGAGGATCAGCACCTTACCCTTCTCCAGCTCGACGTGGAATTCTTCGCCAATCTCTGGCCGGGACAAGAAGAAGCGAGTTGGCAGCACTGACAGGTCTCCGTACTTCTGCTGGAACTTCTTGAAGTCTTCAAACACCTTGGGGTACATGACGTAGCTGGCAATATCCGTCTCGCTTGCACCGCCGAACCTCTCCTTGAGGTCCTTGCGGACCTTGTCGAAGTTGACGGGCTCCAGGTACAAGCCGGGACGCTTATCCATCTTGCGGCGCTCACGCAGGGCTTGTGTGCGCAGCGGCTCGGGGAAGCCTCCGTATGGCTGGCCCATGAGGCCCTCGAAGAACTCCAGCACCGAGCTGGGGAAGTCGAGCTGCGGAGCTTTGCTGAGCACATCATCGTAGCTAAGGTTGTTTGACACCATGAACTGAGCAAGGTCACCCACGACCTTTGACGTCGGCGTAACCTTGACAATGTCACCCAATATGTCGTTGGCATCCTCGTACGCCTTCTTGGTGTGGGCCCACTTCTCACCCAGACCCTGTTGAGATGCCTGGAAAATGAGATTGGTGAGCTGGCCTCCGGGGATCTCGTGCTCGTAGACCTCGGGATCAGGGCCAGTGAGCCCAGCCTCGAAGGGCGAATACAGCAGACGGAGCTGCGCCCAGTAAGCGTCCAGGTGACGGATGACATGGCTGTCAAGGCCAGGGTCGTGCGGACCGCCCTCCAGAGACGCAAGGACAGCGCCAATGCTGGGCTGAGAAGTCATGCCAGACAAGCTATCAATGGCAGCGTCGACCGCATCAGCACCGGCCTGGGCGCAAGCTACCATCGAGGCAACACCAGTGCCGGCTGAATCGTGCGTGTGCACGTGGATGGGCAGATCGGGATACTTCTCCCGAATGGCGCCAATCAGCTGAGTGGCGGCTCTGGGCTTCAGAACACCAGCCATGTCCTTGATGCCGAGGACGTGAGCACCCATCTTGACGATCTTGTCGGCAAGGTCCATGTAGTAGTCGAAGTTGTACTTCTTCTTCGGATTTAGCATGTCTGCATCTGGTCAGCTACAATACCCACAAGTCACTGGATCAAGACTCCTACCTCCAGAATAGCATAGCGTCCCCTCAGCAACACCACCGGCCTTTAAGACAGCCTTGATGCCCACCTCGAGCTGCTCGACATCGTTAAGAGCGTCGAAGACACGGAAAATGTCGACTCCGTTCTTCTTCGCCTGCTCGACGAACTGCTCAATGGCGTTGTCCGGCAGCGAGGAATAAGCGACGCCGTTGGCACCTCTAAGCAGCATTTGGAAGGGGATATTCGGAACAAGCTTCCTCATCTGCCTCAGCCTGTCCCAAGGATCCTCATAGAGGAAGCGCATGGCCACATCGAAGGTAGCTCCACCCCAACACTCAAGCGCCCAGGCATTGGCGTAGGCGTGACTGGTCTCCTTGGCAATGTTGAGCAAGTCAACGGTCCTGACCCGAGTAGCGAGCAAAGACTGGTGAGCGTCGCGCCAGGTGGTGTCCATGATAAGACACCCTTGGTGTGCGCGCACGGCTTTGGCAAAGGCCTCGGGGCCCTTCTCGACTATGATGTTCCTCCAACCCTTCTGGCACGGCTGAGAGACCTCAAGGGTCTTGCCATCGTGGGTCTTGAGCTCGGGAATCTGGATGTCTCCCTTGAATTTGGGCTCACCGATTTGACCCTTGATCTGGCTGCCGTTGACAGCAAGATCGCCGAGATAAGAGAGCAACTTCTGGGCGCGGTTTTGGCTGCCCACCAGGGCGAAGAGCTCGGGCGTGTCGTCGATGAACGTGGTCCAGCACGTTCCATCGATGAACACAGGGTGAGTGAGCAGAGAAGCCAGGAAAGGTATGTTCGTCTTCACACCGCGAATACGGAATTCAACGAGAGCACGAAGCATTTTCCTCCGGGCAATCTCGTAGGTTGAGCCATGGCAAGTGCACTTGACCAACATGGAGTCGTAATGGGGAGTGATGACCGCGCCAGCAAACCCATTGCCACCGTCCAGACGCACTCCATTGCCACCCGCAGAGCGGTAGACCTCGATCTTGCCAGTATCCGGCGAGAAGCCCTTTGCAGGGTCCTCGGTCGTGATGCGACATTGGATGGCGAAGCCACGGGTAGAGATGCGATCCTGGGTCAGACCAAGCTGGGCCAGGGTGGCACCAGCGGCAATCTGAATCTGGGCTGCGACGATATCGATTCCGGTGATTTCCTCGGTGATGGTGTGTTCGACTTGGCTGTTTCAGTCAGCAGCTGCCTAAAACGGCGGTCCGAAGCTCCGGGCTCACTCACATGCGAGGGTTGATCTCAATGAAGTAGTATCTGTTCTCCTGATCGACCAAGAACTCAGCAGTTCCTGCATTGCGGTAGTTGACCGACTTGGCAAGCTTAACCGCATCGGCAAGAATGGCATCGCGAGTCTCCTGCGGGAGATCCTTCGCGGGCGCAATTTCGACAACCTTCTGGTGGCGGCGCTGGACGGAGCAGTCGCGCTCGAACAGGTGGACCACGTTGCCGTGGTTATCGCCGAGAAGCTGCACCTCGATGTGCTTGGGTTTGTCGAGGAAGCGCTCAACAAAGACAGTGCCATTGCCAAAGGCCGAGCGCGCTTCTGAGGTGGCACGTTCAAATGAGTCCTTCAGGCTCTCCTGATCGCGTACCACTCTCATGCCACGACCGCCGCCGCCGAAGGCAGCCTTGATGATGATGGGAAAGCCATACTCGTCGGTGAAGGACTTGACCTCCTCGAACCTCTCAACCGGGTCTGATGTGCCTGGAACGACGGGGACGCTGCACTTGATGGCGAGGCGGCGGGCAGAGACCTTGTCTCCGAGAGCGTCGATGGTGCTAGGAGTGGGGCCGACAAACTGCGATCACGATGTGGTCAGCAGCCAGCTCGCGACGTGTAGCGTTGCATGTGCGCGGGTTCCACAATTGTGTAGCTGCTGGGCAGCTTGGCGTGCTGAGGGCGTCGCGGCGCGCTAGCGTGGTGGAGAGCGAGCTTTTTTCGAGTCATAGGGCAGGGCGGGTGCATTTTGCCCAGTTGGCGAAATTGGTCACTTACTATCAGGCCGGCCTTCTCCACGTTGCGCGCGAAGTCGGCATTCTCGGACAGGAAGCCGTAGCCTGGATGGATCATGTTGACATCGTGCTGCAGCGCAATCTTGATGATCTCGTCGCCGGCCAGATACGCACCGACGGGCGTGTACTGCCCACGGCGGCCGATGACGTAGGCCTCGTCGGCTTTCTGGCGGTGCATGCTCAGCCGGTCCTCGTAGCTGTACACGGCCACCGTGTGCAGCGACAGCTCGTGCGCAGTACGGAAGATGCGGATGGGGATCTCGCCGCGGTTTGCAACTGCCTGCGCGTCAGCTCGCCCGTCGTCGTCCGTGGCGGGCAGCCTTACCCAGGAGCTTCTTCAGCTGCATGATGGAGCTGTTGGCACGCAGCCGCTGGTGCACCGAGTTGCGCTTGTCGATGTGGTCGTCGTCCGCATCCTCGACGGCCACGCCGGCCTGGCTGACCGTCTTGTCGGCCATGAGGTCCGTCATGGTGGGCGCAGGCAGCTGCAGACGGGTCCAATTGACAGAAGCGAGTGCGAGAGAAGCACGCAGACAGGGAGCTGGGGGGTTTGGGAGGAGAGACGGGGAAATGGAAGACGGGCGGGCAAGGGCGTGTTGCGGAGGGCCGCCTTTATGGCCAGTTGCGAGGGGCAGGTGAAGGAGCTTGGGCGCGCCAGAGCTGGCCGGGAGCCATGGCCCGCAGCATGTGAGCTCCCGCGCCCGCCACGGGATGGATGCTTTGGCCCGCGATAACGCGCGGCCCGCACCCGTGTGTCTCGTCAGGCTGTTGACCGTCGGCCCAGCGCTCGTCCGGCGGCAGCGCTTGTCCTCGGCTGAACGCTGCAACAGAGTCACCGCGAAGGAGGGGCAGTTCGGGCGCTCGGCCTTAATTCGCACGGATGCCGTAGGATCGCCGCATGGGGGTCCTGCGATGGCGGAGAACAGATATCTCGGCGCCCATTTGCTAAGCCAGCCGCCTCATTGGCCTCCGCCCGCTGCACATCCCGCTTCGTCAGGCGCCCGCCGGCCACCCGTTGCGTCAAACTTTCTGCTCTGCCAATGCCCCGGCCGGCCCCAGCGCTGCCCGCCGTTCGCCTTGGCGCACCTCAACACTTCTTCTACGCACTAGCACCGCGTACATAAGAAGCAAATGCAATTCGAACATGTCCGGCCGCAACCGCAAGATTAGAATACAGCATGACGTCTTTTCGCACGCATGCGGAACCCCGGCTTTCATCACTATTCATCAATACAACGTGGCTTGTGCCTATACCGGGGCCAGAAACTCAAAGCCGGCGCACGAGAGAGCTAGCCCCCCAGGCCCGGAACGACCCCCCCGCTCGCATGCAAATCCCTCGTAGACCCAATAACCCATTAGTAGAATATGTCGTAGCCTCTTGAAACCGATCGCGACGCCTAAAACGCACGGTAGCCCGTAGTCTGAGGTGCAATGCCGTTGGCCTGTCCGTACGGCGCTGGCGATGGCGCGCTCGGGCCCTGCGTGAGCATGAGGCGAGACGCTCCGAGTATCGGTGTGTTCTCCTCGTTCTTCTGCTGCGACTGCTCCTTCGCCTTGCGCTCCTCGTTGTCCTTCTTGAGCAGCTCGATGGTCGCCGCCTGCTGCGCCAAGAAGTTGATCATGTACGGCTGTCGACTGTTAGCTCAAGCCCGACGCTTCTGTAACCTTGCAGTACTCACCATCGTGAAGTCGTGGAGACCGTTGCGCCAGGACACCTCCAAAATAACATCCGGGCGGATCAGGTCGTAGCACGCGTAAAGCATGCCGACGTAGCACTCGCGGCTGCCGATGTCGACGAACTATACCAATGTCAGCTGAGACCTGGGAACAGTGAGTCATATTACTTACGTAGCGCAGCAATTCTTCGACGACCTCCGCCTTGGCGGACAGGGCAGCCGTCTCAATGGCGTCCTTGAACAACTTGTCCTGCTTCGAAAGGGCGATCGACTTGTCCCAACGCTTGTTCTTGCGATAGATGTTGGCAGCGATCTGCCTGAAGAAGACAAGGTCATGCTTCTCGAGGCGCTGTGCAAGCTCGACCGCATCGTAGTTGTCGTAATTCTCGACCGAGTCGCGGAGGGTCTTATAGTCCTCCTCTTCGATGAGCAGATCGTTGATCGCGTTGTTGACAGCCCTCTTATTCTGCGACTGGACGTTCAGAAGGAACGGCTTGATGAGAGGGATGTTGTCCGACTTCTCAAACATGCGAACAACACGGTTGACGTCAATCCTTGGCGTCAGCGCCTGAAGGAGATCGGTGAGCAGCGAAGGCTGCTCCTGGAGGTAGAAGTTCAATGCACGGTAGTAAATCTCCAAGTTCGCAACCTTGATGACCGTATCCTTGAATGAGTGGTGCTCCCAGGCATCCGCCGCGCGCTCCATCATGGCCAGAGCAGCGTTGTCTGGCTCATCGTAGTGAACGTACAAGAAGACGAGCTCCGGCCAGAGGTGGGCTTCTTCGCAAGCGCGGATCATCTTGGGGATGTTGATGCGAGACCAGAAGAGCCGGAGGTGCTCCATGACGCGCTCGGGGTGGTACTTAGAGAGAGCGATACCCAGCTCGGTGAACATGCCCATGTGGGCACGTTCAAGACCAAGGCCAGCTTCAAGGAGAGAAATGAGCTCGTCGAAGTAGCCGTTCCTCTCATACTGCTTGACAAGGTCCGAGAGTTCTTCGGCGTGAACAATGAGGTTGAGACCGCAAATCTGGGCAAGACGGAACTCCTTCTTCGCAACGCAGGCCTCGTTGACCTGCTTCCATACCTTGGTGCTGTTGGCCTTGCGAGCGCACTCGACAGCAGCCTGGTAATCTTCCAAGTGCACGAGGGTGGTCGCAAGCTTCGCCCAGTTGGAGATGCTTGTGAAGAAGATCTTGGCAGCCTCATGGTAGCCCTCCTCGTAGGCCTTGTCACCGGAGGCTTCCACGTCGGCGACATTGGTGGCGCGCAAGAAGTCCTCGAGCTCAGCGATCTGGTTGGTACGGGCGAAGCAGAAAGCCAGAGCGGTATCAATCGGAGGCTCACGCAGGGTCTTGCGAGCCATCCTCAAGAATTTGATCAGATCATCGTCCTTGCCGGCGTGAGTGGCAATCTCAATGACTTCGTTGTAGTTCGAAGGGTCCTGTGCCCGGATGTACGACTCGATAGAGTCGGTGACACGCAAGCCATCCAGTTGGGCTTTGGCGACCTTGCTCCAGACCTCGGGCAGATCGACACGGTCGGCATATTCTTGGGCACGGTCAATGCTGACGATGTGGTCAACGAGAACGTTAACGGCCTCGAGGTGGTTGTTGTGCTTCTTGTGGATCTCAAAGGCTTCATCGTACATGCCTAACTCGATACACTGCGCAGCGATATCTTCTGGAGTGTAGTTCTCCAGTTGCTGAATGTAGCCCATCAAACGACCCTTATCAGACTTGGCAGCAGTGAGCATGAGCAGGTTTTGCAGCGTTGGGTTGTCGCTGAATGTGGAGGGCTCCAGAATTATCTTCTCCAAGAGCTCAATGAGCTCACCAGGAAGATCGTTGCTGATAAAAGCCTTGACAGCGACCGAGACCTTGTCGGGTTCCTGGGACTCCGGCACGGCAGTGGCGATGACCTGGTCAACCACCGACCTCTTGAAGAGGTTGTTGGTGCTCAGCACGTAATCCCAGATTTCGGGGTCAGACCGTTCAAGCAGGTATCTGGCCTGGGCCTTGAACATCGAGTTCTCATTGGTAATGTTGATGAGCTCGAGATCGTTCTGGCCCTTCTGATAGGCAATGAAGGCCAGACTAGGGTCACGGGCTTCGCAGTATTTACCGACCGTAAGAGTATCGTACTGGTCGTTCTCACGCAGGAACTTCTCTGGGTTGTTGTTGCTGTCAATGTAGATCTTGGCGAGGGCGTTGTAAACAGCCTGCTGCTGATTGCCGCTAGCGAGAGTAGCCTCCAGGAACGGCAACAGGAGCTTGAGCCGGTTACGCGTCTCCACTTCTGCAACTAGCTCGTCGATGGGGATCGAAGCGGGGTTAACCGACTGCAGCAGGCCTTTGATGATGTTCTCATCACAGTCTACATCAAGAAGGCCGCCAATAACAGCAGGGGTCCTGGAGGGGTTCACACGCTGAACGTAGACCTCGATGGACTTGAACTGCTGCTGCTTGTACAGGTATAACACCAGATCGTGGATGAAGTTGAAACGGTCGCAGACAATGATGAGAGGGAGCTGCTCGGTCAACTTAGCCTCTTTGAGGAAGTTCTTGACCTTCTCCGGGTCGAAGAAGTTGTTCTCGCGGCAAATGCGTTCGACTTCATTAAGCTGGCCCATGGCAGTTGCAGCTTCGATGTACTTGAAGACCACATCCTTGTCCTCGCTGAGGTTCACGATGCCACCAAGGTAGAAGAAAAGGCCCTCGGCGGTACGATACTTCTCTAGCAGATCAATGATGCGGGTCGGGCCAAGAAGATCGGAGTACTTTTGAGCGATGCGAATAACAGCCTGCAAATTCTGGCGAATATTCGTCTTCAGCATCTCGTCCAAGCAGTCAATGGAGAGTTCGACAGTCAGGTGACCGAAGTAGTTGATGAGCCACTCCTCAGGAAGCTTGTCAGTGTGGATGATGATGCGCTTGATAGCTGTCGGGTCGTCGTTGTGCTCCAGAGCTCGTGTCAGCAGGCCAGCGTTCTCGCATAACTGGGCAATGCGCGCCTTGTCGTAGTGCGAGAACATCTCGTTGCCTAGAATAGCATCTGCGACCTGAGGAGCGTTGAGCAAGTTCATCTCCAGCAGCTTTGTCTGAAGGTGGCCTTGCTCCGGGAGATTTGGCGCAAGGACATCGAGCAAGAACGCAGTGCACTGCTGGATCATGCCCTGTGACTGGAAAATATCGACCACGCGGTCAATGTCGATCAGGGGACCGCTCTCCTCTTTAGCCAAAACAGTTGCGAACTCAGCGCCCTTCTCCGGGTTGACGCGCACAATGTGCTGGAGCAGGACAGTAAAGTCCGGGGTGTAGCCACTCTGCTTCGCGTACGGGAGGATCTCGTCAAACCGGCCGAGCTCCGCCAGCGCAGCTACAACCTTCTGAGACGAACCAGCCTGCTGGTAGATGGTCAAGGCCAGGTTGAGGTCATGCAGCCTGACGATATCTCCGAGCTGCTCCGAGCATTCCAACTTGCTCTCCCCCAGCCACTTCTCCAGAAGATGCTTACGACCCTGCTGAAGAACGGGTCTCACCAGCTCCAATGTTTCAAATTGGTTCAGCTTGCCCTTGTCCAGTAGCATGCCGAAGTATTGCAGGATGACAGACAGCTGGCCTTGTTGGGGAGGAGCCTGCTTGAAACGCTCAATCGTCTGGGCCGTACGAAGGAATCCACGGGGAGAATTGGCCGCCGTCTTTGCTGCCTCGGCATATTGGCCAGACGCCAGGAGGTTCTCAAATTGCTGCTGGTACAGGTTATCGGCGCCTGGCAGACCGGCACGCGAGGCCAGTCTGTACGCCAGCTCGGCATTGGCTGGATTCTGCAGCAGATAGGGTATCACAGTGTTTTCGTCAAGGGTGACCGACAGAACTTGCCCCTTACGATTGATGCCGATGATTCCCGCGGCGTCAGAATCGGGGGCGGTAACGAAAATGGTGTCGCTGGAAATGCGGTTCATGAAGATGCAGGTGCCCGACTCCAAGTCGTACAGGTGAATGAAGCCGTACTTGGTAACCAGGTAGATGATGTTGTACTTCTCAGAGACCTGCATGGCGACCGGAAAGTCATTGGTAGCCTCGGGTGGGAAGTAAACGTCAACGGCCTTCTTGGGGAAGGTAGGGTTGCCGGCCTGGTGATCAATCTCCACCACATGCAGCTTTGCACCGGTTGTGGTCCTCACAGCGAAAGTGAAGACCTTGGTGTCGGCAGGTGCACCTTCCATGCGAACCGAACCGAAAGCAGCAGCATGTCCCTCGATGTTCTGGCTGATACCGCGATCTCTGGAGTAGAGCTGCATGGCTCCGACGACACGGCCCTGCTGCTGGGAAATGCCGACGATAACGGACCATTTCTCTTCGTGGTTGACCCGGTAGTTGATGATTTGGCAGCCCTATCCAATGTCAATTAAGCCCGCTTCCATGGATATCACGGTGTTGTGCCCACCGAAAGGTTGGGGTTCCGGTCAAAGATCTTGACCGGCGTCGCCTGGTTCGGGTCGAAGATGTTCCAATGGTAGACGGAGTTCTCGGTGACTAGGCCGAGGCTCGTGTCGCTGTACCATTTCCAGAACACAACATCCTCGTTCATCGTAGTCGACTTCAGCTTCGCCTTCTGCGCCAAGTCGAAGATCTGCAGTGTCCGCTGCTGGGCCTTCAATGCGATGATCTGCTTGCTGTAGTGCATAATGGCGCTGTCGGCCTTGATAGGCCTCCGGATGATGTTGTTGCCATTCTTGAGGTCGATTATGATGACTTCGGGCGATGCGCTCTGGTCGGCCTGCTGCCTGACGCAAATGTACGAGTCGGATTCAAGGGTCTGGCGAGCGTGTCAATTCCGGTCCACGCGATGCGGCGCGGCTCCAAGGCGCAAGACTTACACATGAGTTGAATCCTATCGAGGTGGGCTGCTGTGCGGTCAGCGCGGCGCTCCGGCCAGACGTGTTTGCGCGAACAGGTGACGTACGAGGATGTCGACTTGCGACAGCTAGAGGCGGTCAGCAGTCAGCAATGGCTCGAGTGCGGCGCGCAAGAAGCAGGTACCTGGAGCAGCTCGGAGAACTTAATGGGAAGCGGTGCCATGGCTGCGGGTTTACGAGTGCGGTTTCGTTACGCCAGCTCATCAACAAGAACCAACGCCACTCGGGATTAAGGAGAGGGTAATCGGAAAGGAAGAGGATCTCCAGCAAGCTGGTGCGCCGAGCTTGCGGGAGCGCGATCCACAAGAAAAAGGTAGGGTGGGAGTGAGGTGGTGGCAGTTGCAAGGCCAACACTTGTCAGGAGTTATGATCAAGCTGGCCGCGACAGTGAGCTGCGGCCAGATGTCGCTGCCGCTAAGCCTAACGCGGCGCTAGGGCTGGGCAGGTCGTCATGGCACCCGCGCAAGGCTGCCCTGCACCCGCCCAGTCCTCACCACAACAGCCATCATATTGCTACGTACTGCCCCTTCGCAGACTCGCCGCGTCCACCTCGCCGTGGGGCCCCGCGTGTAGCACCTTTACCCAATGCGAGCTCGGTCAAGGGACTATACACTCTGCTTGCCCCTCTGTTCTCGCCCAATGCTGCGAGCTCTGGCCTGGACCATGGAGCAATCCTGAATCTCTTAGACGGAAGCAGTACACCTCTACCCAGTACGTCAGTTCATTACTGCTGGCTTCTAGTAAATATCGAGAGCAGCGGGGCCCAAGCTGCGTGTCGGTGTCCTCCCCAGACTTGTGCAATAGATTGCCTGGCGCGCAAGCATCTTCATCAAAACGCCTTTGGGACGGAACGGCTTTGTGGTGCTTCTTCCGGCACAGCAGTCAATAGCTACATCCATTGCTTAAGCAGGACTTTGTCACCTGTTCCCCGCTTCTGTGGGTAGCGGGGCCGCTGCTGATCGTCAAGATGAGCAAAACCAGGAGGACGGTGGTCACGGCATTTTTCAGACTGAGATTTCCTCGGGAGCATTGGGAAGCTGCAAAAACCTTGCCAGAACCAGGAGCAGAGAGTGTGGTACAACGATGTCCAGTCAGCCGAAGCTTGTGGTATTGGGTTTTGCCATTTGGGGGCTTCATCAAGTACTCTCGTCCGGGTAGCCAGCCGCTGCGTGCTAACCCGGCGGTCAAGCATGCTTGCCCGACGACGGCGCCCTTAGCCGGTCTTAATCTGGACACAGCGCCAGCGAGAGACCGATTTCGGCGGCGCGAAGATGCTGAGGTCGGCTTCCGCAGAACCGACGGGCGACGTGGAGCGCTTCAGTGGACGCTGGCAACGGGCTGCATGGTGGCTGGCTGCTCAAAATGACAATATCATTAGACGCCACGCAGCGTGGACGCACGAGCAGGCGTGCAAAGTGCTAGCTGGCGTATAGGCGGAGCGCGCAGGACGCAGCCCAGCACGCCGCAGTGCAGCCCGAGCCGGAAAATTAGCGAGGGGGGGGGGGCACCCGCCCGCCGTCAAAGCCTGAACAAAGTCGCCCTCAAGCAGCTCACCTCCAATTTCCGCATCCACCTCTCCCAACTGCCGACCGCACGCGCCTAAGAGAGTGCGTCCGACGGCCCATCCTCACCACCTCCGCTTGCACTCCGTGACACGATCTACACGCGTCCGCAACACCCAACACCATGCCGCCTTCCAAGTGGGGTACGTCATGAATCACGAACCACAAGATCTCCTGTTCGCCGGGGATCGCCTCGCGCCACAGGTGCCGGTCAGTGGACAAGGCTGACCGCTGTTGCTTACCCGCAGACGACGAGAGCGAGGGCGAGGGGGACTCGCCTGCGGCGCCCATCGTGCGCCGCGGCAAGTTCGACGATGAGGAGGAGGAGGACGATGTAGGCCCACATCCATGCTCACGTCCGTTTTCCCTGTGCGACATGTACTGACGGTGCGCAGGTCCTTGACTCCTGGGATGCCGCCGAAGACTCAGAAGTCGAACGCGAGAAGGAAAAAAAAGCCGCCGAAGCCAAGGCAAAGGCGGAGGCCGAGGCCAAGGCGAACCACAAGAGCAAGAGCCAGAGAATAGAGGATCGCATCAACGAGAAGAAGTTGAAGAAACAAGCAGCCGCGGATGACAGTGACGACGACGAGGATGAGGATGAGGCGACACGCCGTGCCCGGCTGCGCAAGTCTGAGATGGACTCCGACCTGGCGGCGGCCGAGGACCTCTTCGGCGAACTGGCCATCGGCGGCGGCAGCAAGCGCTCTGCTACGAAGCCTACCGTTATGGCTGACCCGAACGATGCGAACAACACCATCGACCTGTCGACGCTTAAGATTTTCAACCCGAGCACCAAGGACGACTTCCACAAGCTCCGTGACACGCTGGCGCCACTTCTCGCAGCCAACAGCAAGAAGCCGCAGTACAACCTTTTCCTTCAAGAGTTCTGCAAACAAATTGCGAAGGAGCTTCCCAGCGACCAGATCAAAAAGATTTCGAGCGGTCTCGCCACGTTGTCGAACGAGAAGATGAAGGAGGAGAAGGCAGCGGAGAAGGGCGGCAAAAAGAGCAAGGCGGCGAAGACGAAGACGAGCTTGAACGCCACACGCGATGTGGCGTACAAGGCTGACACGGCAACCTACGATGAGGACTTTGGCGAGTAGGTTTTCGCGGCAACATCGAAGCTTGGCTCAAACTGACAGTGCATCAGCGACGATTTCATGTGAAACCAAGTATGGCTCGCGCTTTTACACCCCACCTCCCCACCTACTCGAAGCGACGTACATCAACTCAAGATGTCGCTGCCGACGCATCGCGAGGGTGAATCTGCCTCGCGGCGGAGCTCGTCCTGCGCTCATGAAACGGCCCGCAAAGCTCTCACGCCAATCCGGCAGACTAGCGACAACATTGGACAGGGCTGCCTCGTGTGCAAGAGGCGTGCGAAGCGGCGGAATCGGAAACCACAGCCTCGTAGGGTACACGCACTTGGGGATGTTGGAGACGTCTCTGTCGCATTGCTCCCGGCGTTCGGGTATCGGCTAGACCTGCACGAACTGAATTGCGTCCCTACACACACACACACACACACACACAGCCACACGTATCCCCTTCCTCGTTCACTAGCTTTAGGGTTCTTTGGGCGCACATGGGTCTGTCCAGTCGGCACGACATTCGGTTTTCATGTATCTTACTTGGGTAGTTTCAAGGAGGAACAATGGGAGCAGCCTCTACTTCTTGCTCTGCAGTTCCAACCAGACCCTACATGCTTGAATGATCGTGCTACGTCAGAGCTCCTCGTCTCTTCCTTCCCTTCGAGCCCGTAGATCACCGTCGGTACTCGAGGCACCACTGCGTATGGTGCGGATGTGCAGCTTGTGGCCCCGCCGCGCAGCTCAATGCAGACACTACGGCCGTGATCCACGCGAGGTTGAGGATTTGAGACCGCGCAGACGAACACCGCGCCGGGTGGTCCACCACTTAGAAACAGCTGCTATGCTTTTTCAAATCAGTTTCCACCAATGACGCTGGCTACGCTTCCTCGTGAAGGCACTTGCCGAGGCGTTTGGAGGAGGTTGACGCGTTCGCCGTTGGGGGGCTGTGGCTGTGGGCTGGAAGAGCGCAACGGACCAGAGCTTGGTGCCCGCTAAGCAAATCAGCCTAGCCCCCGACATGTTTGTATGAGATAAGTTATGCAGGAAAAGTGTGTGTCAAATGCTTTTCTGGCAAGTTTCCATATAAGAAGGGCGGAGCACTGAGGCCAAGCCGTGTCTCGATGTACCGCTTTCAGCCAACGTGCGAGCTTTTTACCTTCTCCATACCACAAAGAGCCTGTGCCAATGGTCGCCCTCATCGAAAAACACGCTGTCGAACAGAAGCCGTTCATGTCATTTTCGCCCAAAGCGGTAGCTGCACAAGAGGCAATCAAAGTGCAGGGCCGGCGATACGCGAAGCTCAGAGATGAGGCCGGCACCATTGACGTGCTTCGAGACATCTTGAAAAGTATGATTGCTGAATCCGAGAAGTGAGTACACACCACCAGTCCTGCCGGGCCGCCCGCACAGGCCGTTGCTCGTCATTCTCCGATATTGTTCTCGAGCAACTTCGTTTCCTACGAGGGTTGCCGAGTGTTCAAGACGAGTCTTCGAACCGTATACCTATTTTCTCCGTCTTCTTTACATTGCTTGCGTCCCTTCTTTTTTCCTTTTTTTTTTCCATATTTAACTTTAGGCTCGCCATCTGGCGAGAGATCATCTCGGATCCGGGTTTCACATTTCATGCCCTTTCGCCTGCCATCTCACAAGCGAGCTTCTATTTTCATCGCCTACGGACGCATCGTTTGGTGCTTGCCCACATCCTCGCACCCATGGGTTGCTCCATACCCTTTGCGAAATTTCGGGGCTTCTCCACATTCATGCAATGCGCTAACTGCGACACCCTACTCAGACTCATCCATACTCTGGCCCAGCAGCAAAGCACTGCCTTGGCTGAACCCTTTGACGTCCACGAACGCCGCATCGAGACGCTGCAAGCCAGCATCGCCCAGTACAGACTACAGTCGCTGCACCTGGAGCTCGACGATGGCGCTCAAGGCAAAGAAGGCTGGGACGAGCAGGAGAGAAACTCGTGGCTGAAGCTTTGCGAATGATCATGACGGAAGGTACCGCAGAGGGCAGACTCGGCCCTCTTTCTTTTCACCTGGATTTCCTTGCTCCGCACATCTTCTCTCTCGGTTTGCGTCAGTTTTCTCCTTCATGTCATACTCCCACCCAATCTTTCTTGCTGCCCAGCGGGCCGGCGATTCACGTGGCCACTGCCTCACCCATTCTTTCCACGACTTTCAGTGGTATATTCTATTTTGAGCGGTTGCGAAGAACATCCTGCACGACTGGTCAGGTACCGTGACGACGACTACGTTCCTTGCGAACGATGAAAAGAGACGAGAAAGCGGCGTCTTTTACTACCTACCACTTGCTCAATGCCACAGCGTACGGGCAACAACAAATCAAAGACCTTGAGAAGCGATTTTGTGTGCTCCACTACTGAAAGGGCAGCGGGTATCCGAAACAAAGATGAAAAGAGCAAGCGCGGATGACCCTTTTCTGACTGCTCTCCTCAACGTAAATACCCAACGCCGTATGCCATGCATGTGTGATTCGAAGCTCCCCCGACCCCCTTTTTTTTTTGGTCCAAACCGAAACGCCCCGTTACCAGGTTCCCGGTCGCACACGGAGAGCGTGCCCGGTACCTCGAATATGTGAAGGACTCTCCCCGCGACCGATGCAGACGTGATGTGATGGGCGCCAGGGCTTATTTCTCCGGCGCATCCGGCAGTCTTTCGATCACGTACTTTCCCCGGGCTACGGACATGATAGGGACACCGGGGACCTTGCGAACACGGCGCTTAAGGTCGCGATCGTTCGTGGCTACAATGTATACCTTGTGCTTCTGGACCCTGTCGACAATGCCTGACCCTGATTCAGCCCCGGGCCGCGGTGCGAGCAGTGGAGGAAGCGACTTACAGTCATCGGCGTATACGCCCTTGTGGTCACATTCGAGGCGCTCCCATCGTTCGTCGCGAGCTATCCTGAGCGCAATGCGGTACTTGGGGCCCAGCTTCTCCAGTTCGGCCATGACGCATGAGGTGATAATTGGGGTACATTTGGAATAGAGGCAGTCCATCATGGAGGGCAGCAATTCGAGCTTGCGCTGGACGGTGTGAGAGAGGAAATTCTGAGCACGCGGTCAGCAGGCAAGGTCGGGGGCGGCTCAGGCGGCGGGGTGGCGCTTACGGTATCGACGAGGACGCTGGAGCCGCCAAAAGTCAGTACAGCACCCCCTGCAATCTTCAATCAAACACTCACGAGTACGGCGGCACCAAAGCGGTGTTGTGCTGGAACCATAACGATGACGAGACCTGAGGCACTTCTCGCACGACGTCGTCGGGTTTGGCCTGTTTTGCCTGCTTGGCATCGGCGGCGAGCTGGTTTTTCTTGAGACGGGCGTCACGCTGGCCGATGATGCGCTTGACCTGGGCAAACTTCCTGGTGCGCTTCTGGACACCCATGGCGACGGCACGGGTGGGCAGCGGAGGGCGCGAAGGTGGAGGAAAAGTGATGAAGCATCGCCGTCGCTATCGTTATCGCTGGGCGTCGGAGCAGCAGACGGGCCGGTGCTATATTTGCGCGGCGGTCCCTGCTGATCGCGATGCAGCAAGGCACGATCCGGGGCCCTGCAGCCTCATGTCCCACAGCGCTCTGCCAGACGCTGCATCCTCCCTCCCGGCCCCGTGCACTGGTCCGCAAAAGCACTCTGCTCGTGCAGTGCCGAAGCCTGAAGAATCCAGCCCTGCGTCTTCACGAGCCAGCGCATCACGCCCCGCTGAGCCACGCGCCGCGCCAGAGCCAAATACGAGCGCTGTTGCGACGCTCCCTTTGTCTCTGCCTCCTCCAACACCTGCCGGCCGCCTGTCCACCTCCCTCGCCTGCACGCCCTTCTCCGCGCCCGATCCCTCCCCTGCGCTGCTCCTGAGCAGCCTCCATCCTCACTCCTGACCTCACGGCCTATCGTCCACCATGCGGTCCGTCGATCATGCGCCTGTTCGCGCGCACGCCGCTAACCATTGCCCAGGGCCCTCTGTGCGCTCCTCCTGCTCCTTGCACTGGTCGCTCTCGCCTCTGCCCAGGATGACGCCTCGACCAGCGCATCTCGGGCCGCGACGACCGACAGTGACACCACGTCTTCGGCCACCAGCGATTCCGAGTCCAGCACACAGTCGGCCGCTTCCACGACTGCCGCCGCCACCACGGCGACGACTGACAATGCCTCGTCTACGACCTCTGCCTCCTCTTCGACCCGCAGCTCCGCTACCACCACCTTGGGCAACATCGCCTCGTCCGTTCGCTCCCTGACCGGCCTGCCAACCCTGGCTGGCGCAGGCATCCCCACCGTGATTGTGCCCAATCTTTCAAGTGCGCCCTTCATGCAGAAGTCCACCTACCCGGAGGGCACCGTGTTCATCTGCGTCGGCGCCATCCTCGGCTTCCTCGGCATGTGTATCCTGGCTTGGCGTGCTATCATTGCATACGCGCTGCACCGCAGCGTGAAAAAGGCTGCTATGGCCCAGAGCATGAGTGACAGCAAGACGATGCGCGGTCCCGGCTCCACGTATGGTCCCGGCGGCGCCATGTACAACGCAGTGGGTCACGGAAGTACCTTGTCCTTGGATCATCTCAAGTCCTCCCACGGTGCTTCCAAGTCTCCGCTGGAGAAGACGCGTTTCATGCCGAGCCAATCATCGCTCTTCTTTTCTCCTACCGCCGACAACCCAAACCGCGCCTCGCACCACAGCATCTCGGCCAATCGTTCCTCAACCTATCTCCCTGCCGGCTACTACGCTGCGGGCAACTCGACCCTCAGCCCGACTGCCAACAACTTCGGGAACCCGCGCACCCGTTCCATGTATTCCCAGAACTATCTTGGCCCTTCGCCTCCCGAATCTCCTGGACTACCGCCTAGTTCGCGCGACGGCCCCTCACACGTCCCACACAGCCCGCTTGAGATACGGCATCTCAGCAGCTCGTACAACACTGCGGTGTATCCACGCCCCACCGGAAGCCGCGGCAATGATTCGTCTGCGGGTGGCCGCAGCAGCGTCGCCGGCACTGTGGCCGGCGGAAACAGCACGAGCACGTTAAATCTGACCGCTGCGCCGCAGGGCCGCACACCCAGCGCCTACCTTGAGGATCTGTTCGAGAATGGCACGGATCTTCCAGGGGCGGCCCCGGACCACCACGCTCCAAGGCGAAGCCGGCGTGAAAGCGGCTCACGCTTCTAAGCAGCGGGAACGGTTGTCCCGTTTCCACGCGTGAAGAAGGTGCAGCGCAAGGGGTGCGAGGCAAATTAGACGCTGGTAATCAACAAGACATCAAAAATCATGTCTGCTGGCCATTGTGAATGGGCGGTGACATCGGGAAAGCCACTCTATGGTAATTGGGTGGTTTTATTCATTTTGCCTTTTTCTGCAACTTGTACTGCGTGACTTTTTCTTTTCACGACTTCTCATCACGATTTGAACGGCGAAGTCTCTGTATGCCAGGGTTAATAGGATGATGGGACGGAATCGAGCCTGAGCAGCAGCGAGTTATTTGTGCATATTTCTGTGCTCAATTTTATTTTTTCTGTCGTCTTAGGCGTACGGGCGATACGCAGTATGTGTAAGATACCATTGCTCATTCTAATTTGTACATGTAAGCAAGTAACGTCATGGGTGGATGCAGAGCGACATGGCTGAGGTAACTATCATATTTCGGTACATGCAGTGAGGCGGAACGCTAACCCGACCACAAACATGCTGGGAAGATCCGGGCTACACTCCCTGAACCAAATATCGGCCCTGTTGTATCTGTGCTGTATGTGCCAGCACGAGCGACTACGCTTAAAAGAAAAGTTGCCAGCGGACGGGCTTGAAGGAGGGGGCTTTTGTGTGATTGGGATAAAGGCACATCACTCTGTCATAATAAACCTCCATGTAGCAAACTTACGGGTGTTATGACAGCGGGTCAACACGAATTTACGATCATGCTTCTGTTGGGGAATTAGTGTCGGGAGATTGGTCACGCACCTCACATGCGAACAGCGTTTTGCCACCCTACGCCATGCTAGTCTAGCCCCGGACCTATTCATTCTTGACTAATTACGCCTTTTGTGAAGGGAAGATCTGGCAACTTTTTTACCGGTGTCCATGTTGTAATGTCATGTTCGTTACCTCTTTTTCACCGCCTCCTTTTACCAATAGACCGAACACCGAGCCACATGGCAGGATGCAAAAGAATTTGGCTCTTCTCAAACCTGTGTCATTAAAGGCATTGTACTCTGCCTGAGTCGGTACGCGTGGATGTCCCTGTATAGCTTCAAAGCCTACATTTACACCCAGTGATTGATTCACATATGCTATCGCGCCTCCTCTTCCACCTCCAAGCATTGTCTTCTTCTAACGTTTGCGGTATCGGCTTGTGGTGCCCCAGGAGTACCCAGCCACATTCTGTCTAGTAAGCATGCGTAGGTATATTACTTCGTTTCCTGGGCCCAATGGTTGTATTTTGGGCGAGAACACCAATGGAGATTACAAAATGCACTGTACCAACGCGAATTCGGTGACACGCCATTGTCCCCCCATTCTCACCTACCGCATAAAAAGCATAGGCCTGTTGGAAGTGCAGAAAGAGAAGGCTTGTGAAGCTGTAGTCCGGCTGGGCTGAGGTTACCACTGGCGTAACTGCTTGGGGTTTTGCACTCTTGCATGTTACGGTCTGGGCGCAGTCCCGGCTTACGACTTTCGGTCTTCGTTTTTCTGGCAACACCCTGTGGAGCATGTGGTTTCATCACTCCCACTGACTAGCAGAGGCTGGGGATGATATAGATGCATTCATGCACATATCAATTAAGCCGAGGAATTTAGTAGAACAGGATCACAGGCTATAATGTTCCTTTCGATGGGCATTCCAGACTATGTATCCCAGTCAGGTTCGAGGAACCCTTTCCTGGGCTTGCGAGTAGTTCAACGCTGGAATCCGTACATCTCCTGCGCTCGGGGTTTGCCGTTCAGCTAGTTTACTTGCCAACTCAATTAACCACGGCAAACGCAAGGTAAGACTCCACCTATTGCAAGGATTCCTGGCTCTCTCCTACAGAATGTCGTGTAACCTACGGATTAGACAGTTCACGGCGGCGGCAGAGTGATTACATGCCATTTCATGGTCACCTCAATATCCAGCTAGGCTCGTCGAGAGCAGATGGCGAACTCCGGCGTGGAGAGTGTTCGCTGTCGTTCAAGCCACACTATACAAACTCTTTCCAAGTGAGATGCCAAAGTTACTTTTTCTTCGGCGCCCGGGGCCCGGGGGGGGGGGGGGGGGGGGGGGGGGGGGTTTGCGGGCTGCCCCCCTCCCCCCCCCCGGGTCGTGTGGGCAACAAAAAAAACCCAACCCAAGCAC
>JAFISB010000098.1:0-141397 GCA_022560015.1 Diplodia mutila
ATCATCATCATACACACTTCTACCATCATTGGACCCAGATGCACGCATCGTGATTCAGGGTCAGCCGCCGATCCATTGATCCGGATCGACTCCCTGCCATATCGCCTCTAGCTAGATCGCGTATAATAGATTATATACGTCGTAGAGAAGCGTTTTTATACGCGTTTTAACTAGGTCGTTAGCCTTCTTAGTCTTACCGTTCTACTTAGAGTAGTAGGGTATAGATAGTTAGAGAACTATACTATTAGTATTATAGAAGGCCTTAAGCTTCGTTATACCTAGTTTACGACTCTTATCTATACGTAAAACGCGTATATAATATTCTATTTAGTTATACTATATATTTAGATAACGAATAAAAGCGTTAGCTACGTCGCTCTTATTAGCGAACGCCTCGCCCTAGTAATAGCTAGTAGCGTTATTAGTAAGAATAAGCGTATAGCGCTCGCCGTTTAAACCTCGCTACGTAAACTAGATAGTATTACTATAGAGTATATCGTCTAGTTTAGCTACTTATAGCTACGAAGTATAATTCGGCTAGCGCTTTATCTTACTTAGCGCGTAGATACTATAATAAGTCGGTATATCGCTAAGAGTAATATCTATCTAGTATATAAGCTTACGAACGACGTTAAACGTAGAATAATCTATACGTCTATAAAACGTATTAATATCGATAGATTTACTTATAGTTAAATATACGAGGCGTAGTAAGTAGTCGTTATTATTCTTCTCGCTACTACTACTACTACTATCGCCCGTGGGTAGATAGTCCGGCGCTACTAAATAATAATTATTTAGTCTAAAAGAAAGGACTTTAAGAATAAAGAGATTATTCTTATAAGAATTATAGAAGAGCTTATTCTCTACCTCGTTTATAATACGATAGTTCT
Organism: Diplodia mutila; assembly: GCA_022560015.1. Taxonomy (NCBI): domain Eukaryota; kingdom Fungi; phylum Ascomycota; class Dothideomycetes; order Botryosphaeriales; family Botryosphaeriaceae; genus Diplodia; species Diplodia mutila. The sequence continues at coordinate 894 of JAFISB010000098.1, forward strand.
TAGTATTAAAGTATATTTAGCGCTTATAAAGAACCGATAACGATATAAGATTAAGCGCGATATCTAGTAAATAATAGACTTTAGTAATATTACGAATAGTCTTCTTACTACTCGATAAAGTCGTACGTATATAAATTATATCTTTATCGACGATCTTAAAAGTATCGCCGCTTATAAAGATCGCCTTATAAGGCTAAATATTATTATAGATAATAAAAGCGTATCTAACGTTTATATAGTAAGTATACGCGCCGGTATTTAATAACTAGCTATTTACTACGTAATCCTCGCGATTAGTAGTATTTACTATTATAGTTATTACGTCTAGCTTTACTTCTTCTTTATCTTTATTCTTAAGCTTCTTTTACTTTACTTTAAATACGTCGATAAGTTTCTACTTAGAGTTAAAGCCTTTAGATACTTTCTCTAGATATAGATAGTAGTAATCGGTAAATATATACGCGCCTTTATAATAATAGTATTTAACGCCGCCGCTACTACTATTCTTATCTCTACTCTTATTCGCGGGTTTATTACCTTTATCTATATTCGCTACGACGTTATTCTTATTATAAGTCGTCGTACTTTTAGTCCTCTAGTTATCTATAAGGTCTTAAATAATACTATTAAAGATAATCGTCTCTTTAACGCGTAGATAATAGTAAACGTTATTAATCTAGCGCTCGTACTACTTACTAACGTTAATAGCGATAATAAATAGTAGAATTTAGAGTTACTCGTCGATATTAATATCTATCTTAACGTAACGTAAGAGCGCTACCGTCTATCTATTAATAAAATTAGTAAGGTTACTACTATTAAATAGTATACTATAAAGAAGGTTCGCGAGGTAGACCTACTACTAGCTAGATTCTTTATCGCTATAGCGCTTATAGAGAAACTTATACTAGGTAGCTACTATACTTAGAAGCTACTCGTATAGAAGCGGCGATATAGATAGCTTAATAAGCCTACGCGTATTAGCGTTCTTATTTATCTAGTTATTATACTTCTTTATCGCGTTCTTATAGAACTTCTTATTCGTTATATTACTCTTCTTATTCTTAAACTATATAATATTTAGTAGCGTTAGTTATAAAACGTCGTCTTTAATAAAGCGACTAAGTCGTATAACTTAAAACTCGCGTAGAATCGTACGCTACTACTATTAAAAGTTCTAAATAGTCTTTAGCTTAGATATATAGACCTTTTAATATTATTTATCGTTCTTTATTATAGTAGGTAAACGGTCTAGAGCGACGATCGTTCGAGAGAAAAGAAGAAAAAATATCGATTTAAACGTTAATTAAACGTAGATTAGACGATATCTAGTATTAGTTACGGGTTATAGTAACTAGTTAAAGGTTATTATTAGTACTATAAACGATCGTAGCGGTTAAGCTATCGTTATTAGCTGCTATTATTACTATTATTTACTTAATAAGCTATAAAACGACTTCGGTAAAGCGCTATATACGTAATAAAATAATTTAAACGCCTTTTAAAGGCCTCGTAGATCGATAGCGGGCTAGGCTTATAACTTAATAAACGCGAAGGATGATCGATTAGAGAGTAGGGTAGGTGGTAGTAATAACCACCCGCCTACCAACTACGCTAAGCCTAATCGAGCATGAAGCAAACAACCCAGCCGTGGCCTAATCGCTAAGGCACCGCCTGGCGGTGTCGATCACCATCTCTTACATGACCACGGCGGTAACTCCCTTCCTTCCCGGAAACATGCGTACCTGATTCTGGCAACCGGACGCGCCCTGACAAGATGATAGTCTGGGCTCTGCGTAGATCACGAGAGTTTGCCTTAGCGCTGACCCCCTTCTTTCGCACAAATGACGCTTGCCTAATTTCGGCACCTAGGCTGGCCTCTGCGCAGATAATAGCAAGCTTTAGCGCTAAACCCCTTCTTTCGTAGAAACCACCCATACCTGGATTTGGCAAGCGACGTCTCCCTGACGAGTCGATAGTCTCGTCCCTGGCGCTTGGCAAGCACTCTGGTGGTACCGTTACCTCAGCAATGCGGGGTCCCCGCTTCCCACGCAATCAAAGATCGCGAAGGACGCACATGTTACTGGTTGATGGAAGCTGCATTATTACCCCAGCTGAGAGCGCTTCGTTAAAACACTCTGCTTTCGGCGTTACTGGACGGCGGCACGACCATCAACCAGCTCAAAGCACCTCTTTAGTCTGGTGAAGCATGTGATGACAGACAACGTTTTCTGAATCCCCTTCTTGATGTCGCATCGGGACCTTTCAACTGGAGCATGAACATCAGCGCAAGCTGAACCATAGCAAAAACAGATCATCGGGAGCTCGGTTGCACTGGGCTTTGGCCGCAAAAACGACCTTCACGCAAACACTGGCATCTCTCATTGACTAAATGCTCCACGGCATGGTCGGCTGTCACTGTGAGGGAGTTGCGTTCGAAACGCTTGATCCAACAAGCCGGAAATGATATTGTAGTAACGTCTACAGCACCTGGACCAGCAGAGCTAAGCGCTGGACTATACTCCTTCGAGTGGCTACCGTCCCGCTCTGGCTCGAATGCGAACAAGGAAATGTGGCTAAGGGTCAGTTTGGCGAAGATAATGATACTGCGCACCCGGAAATTATCCCTGAAAAGCCTTAGTAATGTAACGTGAACCGTAACGCGCGCCCTGCTTCCATTTCAGCGCTCAGACGGAGATGATTCCAAAGCAACTGATGAAGATCAGCTACACAGGTCAGAGCTCACCACCCTCCCGAACAGGGCTGGCTCCAGAAAAGTCCGCTGGTCACGTGTCAGAAGTCCTGAAGGGCCTGCCCGCAAGCCAACTGCGGGTCTGGCTGCCTATCTCGTTACCAAGCAACTATAGGACTCTGTATCCGCTTTTGGCCATGATGGGAATTCTTCGCACAGCGTCCCGAGATCAGCGGGTGGAACAGAGGTAAGACAACTAGGCAACTCTACGATTTAGCTATTGCGCGACGGTCGTGCCAACTTCCCTACCTCTAAGGGCCAAAATACTCCCGAACTGCGGCGCAGATACAAAATCGCGTAAGAGCCCTCTTCCATCCATAGGGAATGACCATCACCTGCATGAAGGCACGCACAATAAGGTTTACAAATACACCGTCACTACGAAATCACCGGTCCTTGGCTTTAACTACCTAGGCTGCATTGACTTCCCGTCTCTATCCTGCGGGTTCGGCTCCGACAACTTTCCCGTCCGCAGATGGATGTAGTGTATCTTCGGATTTAGTGTTAGAAGTTTGCTATTATTCGACCGGTATCTGAACTCTCCTTACAGAGTCTTTAGTCAGGTCTGTCATCTAGTTCAGGCTCCGACAGCTCTCCCGTCTGCGGGTTAATGCAGTAACTATGAATTGTCTGCTTCCTTATTAAAATTCTGCTACTTTTCGACTTCGATATGGAATCAACTTACACCGTCTGCCCGCATACAGAGCTCATCACACATCCCACCCGTTTCGAAATATGCGGTGCATATGAATCCACAATTGCAATAGAGGTGGCCTTCCTTTGTGGAGATAGGTACGGGTACTGCAAGTGCCACAGAGGCGAGAATGGCGAGAATGGCGAGAATGGCGACCCTCATTGTGTAACGTAAAGGCTTTGGAAGCCTGGTTGGGGAGGGCGGGTTGAGGGTGGCTGAGGTGCTACTTTGCAGACACGGCGGCTTTTATACGCACAATCGGCACCCTGTGTGGTTGAGAAATATTTCCAAGGGACCGCATGATGCTTTGATCCATGGATGAGGTGCTGCGGCTTTTAGCGCCAGGGATCGTGGACCCCCTCTGCGATCCCGTGCAGATGGTCATGAAGTCGAACAACTGCAGGCGAGAAAGGAGTTCGGCTCTTAAGACTTGGCCGCCGTATCCTACTAGGTAGTGCAGCATAATATTTAAACGCATTTACTCACTCTAAAGGCTCACTTTTACATGCAGACATTGGATTTAACGGCCTATGTCGAGAGAGACGAATTGTTCTATCACCCGGTGTGGAACCATGACGCCGCGGGACCAGCGACGACAAGCACCAGCGCGCTGAGCCCAACGCAGAGTCGCACACCACATATTTATTATTCAGTGTGTTTTCCAGGTGTTTCATCGGGCGCACCGTGGGAATTTTAGTTTTTACCTCGTTTTGAAAGGAGATTTCTGCAACTTTTCCGTCTGGCTCAGGGTGTAGAGCACTCGTTGGAGCGGCACGGAAGCTGGAAACTCACAGATAATGGTAAGGGGGTCAAAACCGGTTGCCATTTGCGTCTTCATCGATTTTAGTATGTTCATCTTCGTCTTGTTCCGAGTCCGTGAGAGCTACGTAGAGTGGCGTGCTACTTTTTTTCCATTTAAATTTAGCTCTCGCTCGGGCTTCTGTGGAAGCAGTAGATCGTGGAAGCTAGGCAGTGTCTCGAATCTCCTTAATGTATGTAGTAAAAGCTTTGTTCAGAATAGCTACCTTCTTTCACTTAGACGAAGCATTAACTTTCCCCCGCTAGGTCCCGCGCTGAATAGGTCATACATCGTCATGTCCTCTTCTCGCATCGACTCGTCCACCGTAGCGTCAAACCGTAGAAAGAAAGCCGCCACAAGCTTATTCAGTTCCATTCTCGCAAGGCTGCAACAATCAGTAACCGTAGAATATCGTAATAAGTGTGCAACTCACTTGATTCCAATGCAAGACCTCGGGCCAATCGAGAAAGGTGTGAACGCTTCTTTGCGGAGCTCATCGCCCTCCTTGTCAAGCCAACGATCCGGCAAGAACTTGTCCGGATCAAGAAAAGCGGTTTCGTCGCGGAGCACTGTGTAGTTCTGAGACCCGACAGTCGTCTGTAGAAGAGCGGCGTTAGTGACCACATCTCCACTGTCTCTTTCCACTTACCCCTTTCGGTATCGCAACGCCGCCAACCACCGTATCCCGCAACGCCGTTCGCGGCTTGGTAGCGATGATGGTGGGATAGCACCTCAACGTCTCGTTAATAACAGCCTGCAAATACGGCAACTTCGTACACTCCCCGCTCGCCGGCACCGCCCTCCCGCCACCCTCCCCAAACGCCTCCCCCAGCTCCCCCCTCAGCCTCCGCTTCACCTCCGGCTCCCGCAACACGGCCCACAGCGCATACACGAACGAATTCGCCGTCGTCCCGCTCCCTCCGAACAAGCCGCCCATGCACTCCTCTGCCAACTCCCCATCGCTCAGCGCGCGCCCCAGAAACGCGTCCTCCCCGCCCAACGCGTTCCGCAAAAACGGCGTCTTCGTGCCCCGCGCCCGACACCGCCGCACGACGTCGACGCAGTACGCCTTCCACGCGCGCACGTCGCGGAAGTACCCGCCGGGCACGCGGCCGGGGACGTACGGGCCCCAGCGCTCGAGCCAGGGCGCGAACTCCTTGAAAGCGAAGGTCGGCCGCCACGAGCGGAGGCACCGCACCACCCAGTGCTCGCGGCCTTGCGCCACGCACCCGGGGTCCGCGTCGAACATGAGGTGGTAGACGACGTCGAAGCCGAGCCAATGCGCCCAGGGGACGGCGTCGACGACCTCGACCTCCGCCCAGCGGTCCAGCATGGCCGCGACCTTGGACGTCACGTGCGGCTCGAAGTCCAGCAGCGCCGCCTGCGAGAAGCCGCGCTGCAGCAGCTTCTTGCGGGCCTTGTGGGCGGCCGGGTCGCGGAAGCTGAAGAGGTGGTCCTCGTGGAAGATGCGTTTGGCGCGGTAGAAGGTGGGCTCCTTGGCGAAGACGTCCGAGGTGTAGATTTCTCTGGTGGCGCTGGGGGAGGCGAAAGAGAGCTCGTTGGGGCCGATGCGGACGACGGCGCCGTAGCGGGCGTGCGCGGCGTGGATGCGGAAGGATTTTTGGCCGTTGGCGTTGCCGATGCGGCTCCAGAGGCGGGAGATGCGGGCGAGTGGTGGGCCGGGGATGGAGCGGAGGGGGTGGAGGAAGATGTTGTAGGTGCAGGTGGCGAGGAGGTAGAGTGTGGTGGTGAGTAGGAGAAGGAAAAGGGTCTTCCCGATGGAGATGGCATCGGGGTGCTGAGCGGACTGGAGCGCTGACAATATGGATGAATGCATGATTGATGGAGAAAATAATAATAGTACATTCAGGATGGTGTTGGGCGTTGTCTCCGACAGTCATATACTGAACTCCGAGACCATCGGATGGCTGCAAGCGGGGTAAGGAGGTTAGCCGATTACCCCCACAGTAAGCGGGCCGCAACACTACCCAATAACAGACTTTGTATTTCCGCACTACTTACCGCACCTCAAGACTGCCGAACAATCCAACCGCTGCATTGTGACTTCCAGTAGCCGAGGCTATACCACTAGTAACAGTATCCACGTGTCGGCTTGTCAGACATCCGATGACTGGATGTTCGCCGTCCCAGCTGCGGAGGTATGACGCGGCTCAGTGCCGTAGAAAGGAGCCATTCAAGTTGTATCTTCTGACACTGCGTGTCCAATCAGATCTTGTGAGCAACGTCCACTTCTACTCTGCAAAACTACTGCAATTCCCTCCTTTCACCCCTCTTCATGAATAGGTATTTCAACAAGGTTACAAGTGCCAGTATTCCCAGCCCCGGACTCACTACAGTACAAACTTTCTTGTCGGTGGAATCACCACTTGACTTAGGGCTCGGGGCCTCCAGCCGCGCCTTGATGCGTTGCTCTAAATTTCATTTAACGATGGCCTAGTAGAGCTGCGCGTCCGGGTGCATTGGTGATGGATCATCTAGCGTGTAGGTCATCTTCCCCTCCCTGTAGTCCTGGAGGATATTCAGAATCGCTTGCGGCCATTGCTTTCTTCTACCTATCCTCTACGGATCGGTATCGATTCCGTCTTGCGTAGAACCCGCCGGGTTGCACTCGCTGGCCACGTTGATTCCTTCGTCCCGGCTTTCGGTTCGCAACCACTTCTTTCACGGGTGACGGGATTTCAACCCTCTGGGCCTCACCGACGACGTTACTCTTCCTACGTGGGTATTTGAATCCAATGTCCGGACGCAGATATAAGTGTGGAATGCAGACAATCGCGTCCAGATGTTAGATTCAACTGCCCATGAGCAAGGCGCAATACCTCTTGAGATAGACTGTGCCACTCCTAGCGCGATAAGTTCGAACGGAAGATTCCAACATAACGTCACGCTCAGCCCTCGATGCAGACGAAGCAGTGGGCGGCGCCCCCGCAGCCACCGAGTCCTCTGCGCTCGTCTTGCTCAAGTCGCGTTACCGGCACTGTGGTATGCGGCCCATCAAAAATTCTACCCTTTTTCTACGTAGGTAGTTGAATCTAATGCCCGGACGCAGATGTGGATATTAAATGCAAACAAATCCGTCCGGTCATTGGATTCGACTGCCCATGAGCAAGGTGCAATACCTCCCAATTGTTATGAAACCCTCCACTGCCGTCAAGCCATCGCGCCGTTCCCTCAGCTCCGAGAGCGAGGGCGGGCCCGTTGGGCCCACCGTCCGCATCCGGGTGCGCCACGCCTGGCGCAGCTCCTCGTTCGGCGAGGACGGCGTCAAGCTGCAGGACCTGCCCCCCCGCCGCTGACTGTCCCTCCTGCTTCCCCCTCTTCTTTTGTGTTTCTTCCGGGCTTTTGTCCTTTTTTGGCGGGGGGTTTTCCCCGCTTTTCCTCTTTTTGGCGCGGGTTGTTCCCGCTTTTGATCATGTTTTAGTGCCCGGTGTGGCGCATCCATAGGCGTTTTGGAGTTTCTTTTCCCCCTCGGGCTTTTGTCATTTCCTGCGCGAGTTTTCCCGCTTCTGTTGTTTTTGGGCGGTTTTTTTTTCCGCCGCTTCCTATCATGTTCAGTGCCCGGTGTGGCGCATTCTTAGGCGTTTTTCATGTTTTTTTTTTTTTTTTTGAGAATTGATGATGGCACCACATGCCGTCCGCCGCGTTTGTCCTGAAACCCACCCAGACCCCAAGTCTCTGATGATGCAAATGTCGAGGTGAACTAACCATCACCGAGGAGGCGGTGGACGAGCAGCCGTGCACTTTCGGGAGCTCGACGCGGCCCTACAGCAGAAAGGTCTCCAGGACGTCGACGACGGCTCTTCCATGCTCCGCGGAGGGGCTGCGGAGAAGAGCATGGCGGGTGGGTAATGGAGGTGTGAGATTCTTGGTGGTCTAGAAGGTATAGCGGGTGATGGAAGACTTGAGCCCTCTGGACGCCATATTCTGCGCCATCACTACCCTCACCACAGCCCTCAGGCCCACCGCCGGTTTCGTCGCAGTCTGGCGGCGTCGACCATGGATCAACCGGGGAGAGTGATGAGCGGTAGCCGGTCGGGGCTTCGGGCTGGGGGGACGGCAGGGAGGCGGCGAATCACGGGGCTCACGGGTAGAGCCCGACGATGTGGTGGTGGTGGTGGTAGTAGTCGTCGTCGTCGTCGTCGATAGTGATGATGATGATGGCGCGGCGAATTGTGGGGTTTGAAGGCCCAAAGGGCCGAGAGGAGAAGGGGTTGGGGGAGGAGGAAGATGTGGTGGTGTTGCTGCTGCTACTGCGACGGGCGGAGGGGGGCTGTTGCGACGCAATCGACGGTCGAAAACGACCCACACGACGGCCGAACCGAGGAGAACAAATGCCAATGGCATGTTTTTTGGTGGTTGTTGTTGTTGTTGTTCGTTGTCGTGGTCGGCTGGAGTGGTTCATGGGTAGTTGAATCTACTATCTGGACGTACATGTGAGATTTTAATGTGAATAGATAGGTCCAGATGTGAGATTCAACCACCCATGAATATGGTGTAAAATCACTGCGGAGAGGATGTGGGCGGGCTGAATAATTTTGGTACCCGCCGTGAAGCCCACTTCCCGATTTGGAGCAGAATGCGGCGGCCGCGTGGGCGATCTCGGGCTTGCCTGTGACGAGTGTAATGCGCGCAGATGACGACGCCATGGCGCGTGCTGTGCTGGAGAGAGGGTTCGTCAGTTTGGTGATCGCTGGGCGCAGTCCTGAATTTAAGCTATGAGCTGCGACTAGGTATTGACGGGATCGAGGGCCGGGCCGCCTGCCGCTGCGGATGCGCTAGTCAACAAAGGTGCGGGGTGACGTCACGGGCCGCGGGTGTGGACGAGTACAACCTCACCAACTGGGCACGAGAAACGCAAATAACCACTCATCCCCACTCGCTGGTGGGTGCGGCGCGATCGTGCTGTGTGTGGTCAGGAACGAGCCACAGCAGGTTGGACCGGCTCTCACGCTGCTACTGGAAGTACTGCTTGTGACTATGTCGCGTCAGCCACCCCCGCTGCGTCAGGGTCATGCGCAGACACACCTTCGCCGAACGGTCTCAGTCCGCTTGTTTGATGTTGCGTCCGGAAATCTGGCAGGCGACCTCCTGCGCGCTCACCGCGACGCAAACTCGCCGCCGTCACGCTCGCGCGTCATCATGAAGACAACCGTCCAGCCGCCCAGCGCGACTTCGACGCTGACGAGGATGATGGCGGCGACCCAACTGACGTACGATCGCAGTCCGCTGCGGCAGAGGGTGCACCGCCCCTTATTAACCCGCGCAACATGTCGGCCCACATTCCGCGCACAGCTTCCAACGTGCCACCCTGTCGTCCGTAACCCGCCATGGCCGGTACACAAACCCCTCGCGGCGCCGTCCTTCGCACGACCTGCTGCCTCGAATTCACTAGCCCCTCATCTACCTATCCCCGCTCCGCCATTCGTCGCCACCGCTACCGTAGGACGGCATCTTACTATGATGCCCTCCCCATCGTTTCACTGCTCCAAATTAGACTACTCTACAATTCTCGCATGGAGCAGGTCAGGCGCGCGGCGGACTGCGTGCGTGGCTTGTTACACCGGGCTGCTGGTCCACCTTCTTCGTCGCCTTCGGTTGCATTAATGACCTTCCAGGATCACTCGCCGTCTGCCGCGGCCTGGACTCCTGTGCCTCCGTTTCTCTTGCCGATCCCGCGAATCGGCTATGCGCATTACCGCCTTCGTGGTCCTCGGGCTGCTCGTCGTCACCAACCTTCGTTTGGGCTTTTTTTCCTGTCAGTGCTGCAAGCCGAAGATATCCAAGGACTTTTCTGAGTACACAATTGCTGTACAACGCTGCCAGGTGACCACAAAGCCCTCCCGCTTGGATCCTTAAGCCCACTGCTGACTGCCTGTGGCATTTTAGGTCGCACACTCTCTCGGGCCCACGTTTGTGGCGCACGGCTCCGACGTCTCCTAAATTGGCATTCGCAACGGTTCACTCGCACTGCTTGACATCCTGCTTGCAGGTCCCTCGTCGAATACGGGGCCTCGGAACTTCCTCGGCCTCGCCCACTGCATACTCCATTCCTCTGCACCTACATGATATATAAAGAAACGAGTCATGCGAGGTTTTCTCGAATTACATCTTGCGGTGTTCATTTGCCAAATCTTACACGTATTTTTCGCTGTTGCTTTCAACCTTCCCTTCACTTATTGAGGTAAGCCCCTCAGCATGGATGGCAAGTCAGCGATCCTAAGGCCAATATGTTCTGCAGCTTTCAATCGTGATCCACGATTCGTCAAGCGGCTCCTCGATCAGGGCGCAGATGTCGGTATGTCCTTCAACGATCTCAAGCCGCTCCATCGAGCCCTCATAATGGCAAACCTCGAGACCGCACAGGTCATGTACGACTACTATGACGGAGAACACAAGCTTGACGTTCGCGCTGTGAAGAAACTCGAAGGGCAAACTTTTGTATTAGTCTTACGCCCAAGCCGTGCCAAGACCTTTTGCGCTTTACAAAAGGACTTTGAAGAAGCGCACTTCGAATCCGGTCCTACTGAAAAGGATGGGGAAAAGATCGAAAACAAAGTCATGACTACAGACATTAAAGAACGCCTTAAGCGAATCAGCGCAGTCACGACAGTGCCGTGGTTACCCGCGGGACTGGGACGCCGTTGAAAAAGCGAGAAATGCCCCCAATCAACCCAGCACTACAGTTTTGTCCGTTGGTCCAGCATCCCTCCACGCGCGCTTATAAACCTTACCGAGGGCCGTCGTAGTTGCCATATGTGGCAGCTTCGCATCCCAGTTTATCATCATCACATTGTAGAGCGGGAATCCCGGAACATCCACCCTCTCCAGTCTCGGTTTTGAAACATGCGATCGAGAGAGATGATGACTTCGCTTTCCATGCCGTCTTCGCCGGCGCTGGCGCCTTTCGGAAGTGCAAATTGACCAAACGGGATCTTCGAACAAGCTGCGCATAAGCCATCGGCTCTTGCCCCGACTGCTTCCTTGGTTGACATGGTGACGTCGAGCAGATCCCCTCTCACACGTCCAAAGATGTCTCCGACATTTTCCGTCCGACGCTGGAACAGGTCTTTTGGGTTCTTCAATGTTTGCGTCCAGCTCTTTGCCCTCCCCATCATCTAGCCCGTCCGTGAAAATTGAATAGCCTTGCTTACAATTTTCAAGCTTTGTAACCCAGCGCAGAAGGTGACGCGATGTGCAAGGCTTATCGGCCGAAATGATTCCTTCGAAAGTGGCCAGTGGTAAATGGCTCACGCGGCACTTCCCCCGGCAGTCGCATGCCAGATGATATCATGTAGGGAGATACACCCTGATCTGCCACATAAAACTTACGTCCCCACCCTACTTTTGCAAATGGTTCAGCTACACGACGGGGATGTGTGATGTGCTGCATAATGTAGGCGATCCACAGGTACTACTGGGTTCTGGCGCTGGAAGCAGCCAACTGCCCAGACTACACATGTTCCTTCCACTTCAACTGTGCCGTCAACCCACAGTGATCTACCCTTAGCGTTGTCGCTCGTGCCGCCAGTTTCAACTCCGACACTGGTGACAGTCTATCTCGACACCCCTGCTCAGCGCGGGAATTTTGTTTGATCATACAAGGCTTATCTTTTGGCCCCGCACCGCAAAGGCTGTGTGCGTGCGACCGTGGCAGTTCGATCGCGCCACCGTAGATCTCGGCTGATTCTGGGAGAAGGAAACGGAAGGTGTCACAAGGCGGCGCAGACATCCACGCGTCAGCCTCAGCATACCGGTCGAAATGCCGCGCTCGCTGCCGACACAAGTAGAAGCGCCCGACCTCACCACACCGACTGCCGACCTACGTAGCAGCGCGCTACGCAGTATTGCATGCTCGGCGCTGGCGGTAACACGACACTGCTGATCCATCTGTGGGCTCAGACCAGGCGCGGTAGATCGTCTCGGAGCTACAAGCCGAAAGACGGATGTATTGGACGACGACGCGGGCCAAGCACTTGTAGCACTCAATTTTGGACTACACTTGGCATTGTTAATAAGCCCCATTTTCCCCGTATAATCCTGTACTTTAACAGCACTGGTTACAAGCCCATGCAATTGGCTACTGCTCGGCAGACCTTCGAAAAGGGTGGCCGAACCATTAATGACTACTTCCAATATACAAGTTTTAGCGTTCTAAATGGACACAAGACTAAGACCATCCTCAAGGTTGCGGCTGAGACTTGTCACCGATCGCCATGTCCGTTAGTGGTAATGGCGAAATCTTGATAATTGACATCTCCAATGCGCTTCCAGTGCAGAAAGATGTCTTGGATTGACGCCTTTCCTTCGCGAGGTACGATGAGATCTTCGCTCGTGACGCTGATGCTATTGCTGACAATTGGCTTGGCGGTGAGCTTAGCAACTTTCAATGACGCTATAGTACAATGCAAAGTCCTCGCCCACTCACCGATGGCGGGATGCTTCACGGCCAGGTAATGACGGATGAGGAACAGATCCCAGCAGCAACCTGCAGCGACCATCGCAGCCACTTCTGGTTCATATCCCGCCGCCAGGACAACAGAACACATGTCTCCCTCACCCTGCTCCACTGCAGCCTCTAAATTGAGGCTCTCTACGTCACAGCCAACTTCTCGCTGCCGTCCGCAAAAGTGCTTGCATCCACCACTCCGCAAGTCCTCCAGGACGAAGGCCCGGGAGTCTTCCGCTCTGCTGCGCCCAATGCGACCGCGCGGCCCTGGAACGACGTGACCCGGTTCCTGAGCATGCTGGTGAATGGCACTCGCCGGATGCCTCTGGCGGACTTTGTCGGCAAGGCCAACATTGGCGACTTCCAAGCAAGGTTCGAGGATCTCTACGCCATCTATATCGCGCAGTTGCTGCAGTCCCACTATCGCCGAAGCGCCCTTGGCGATGGCGGAAACAGCGACGGGAGCAGTTGGACAATCGCAAACGATCCGGCTACCGGGCATTTTGCCGGTGATCCAATCAATGGCACCGTCGTGGACGGGGCCGAGGCTGATACTGATTCAGAACGAAGTCTCGACACTCATCTTGCCTAAGGACTGGGGCAGCATTGCGGCGAAGATGAGCTTGTTTGCGGATGAGAAGGTGATGGCGGAAGTGGCGGAGGGAGAAGAAGGGGGAAAGAGAAGAGAGGACCATTTTGAGGGGTGGGTGTTTCGGATGGGTTGGTGGGATGAGGGTGAGGTTGGAGGAGATGGGGATGAGAGGATTAGAGAGATGAGGTTTGGGATCAATGCTGCAAGAGTCATGTAGCTTCAAGCAACGAGAGAGTACCTGTCAATCAGGACTCTTTTGTTGCTTGAACCTTGCTTCGAATTACTCTATTTCATGAAATATTAAGGTACTACATTGTTCGCAGCCGGAAGTGATTCCAAATTGTACCTTATGCTTTGAGTGGTGACATGTATATAGATTGAGGGTGGCTCAATCTCTTGAGCTCGAATCCTTGATCGTTGGAGCTATGCTCCCAATGAAGGTGGGGATCGATTTCTTCGTCCTTTCCAAAATAACGGGCATCTCCGGGTCTCGCATCGCATCATCAATGGTCCATCGGTCTCTGCGAGTGACGTTGAACACCAGACGAACGTTGTCGGAAGACTCGCTATCTGACGACGGTATGCTTACTGGCTCTGACTCTTTAAGCCTCTCGGGAATCCTCGCCAGCGTCTCGTTGCGTACCATACCGTCTTCCCGGAGTGTCCTAAGGATGATAGCGTTTTCCTCCTTCAGGTGAGTCAGCATCGACATTGTCGCAACACTGCTCCCATTGCGACCCAGGAGGACTGAATTGGATGTCTGGGTTGCCGGAAGCTTCTGGTCTTCGATTTTTCGAATGCTTAAGTCTCCGCCGTCTTGACTTTGTGTTGGGATGTCGGTCCTTCCGGATCGAGTGTGCAATTTTCGTTCGGCCGGCAAGATTTCGTTCAATTTATCAACAACCTTGAGCTGGAGGAAAGAGCCTGAACTGTTTTCTGCGTGAAGATAATTTCCGCATGTGGAAAAGGACAGATGGCTCAAACGTTCTCGATCAACATTAACCACTGTAGTTTAGAGTCAGAAAGTGCCCACTCCACATTCCGTGCGAAACTTATTTACCTGCTCCGGCATCGGACTTTTCGAAATGCCACATGCGGCAAAGCTTGGAAGTCGAAAACGCGAGTACAGGGAGCACTGGATGAAACGTGCAGAACTCGTCGAGCTTGTGAGCTGCATTACCAGTAGTGACTGGGAACTCCAAGATGGTCTTGTGTTTCCAGGTAGACTCAAGTAGGTTCGAGAAAACAGTGAGCTCCCACTTGGGCTTAGGCTTCTCGTGCTGCCAATCCCGGGCGTAAAGTGGATCAGCACTCTTCTCGACATTGCAATCGAGGGTGGGCCGCAGCAGCAACAGAGCGTTTCCTGAGGGTGAAAAGAGTGCTCCGAAGTGATATACACTGAGTCTTGCGTTCGCCTCTTTCTCCACCTTCTGCTGAGCTGAAGTGTATGAGTTCAGCTTCATCTGCGTCGGAGCTGAGCTGTTGTATCTTCGGCCTCGCTTCGAGAACCACGGCCGGAAACACTTGACCTTGAGTTTGCATCCATCAGACGTGCCATAAGAGTGCTCAGACCGTGTCCCCGGAGTGTCCTGATCTACCACAGCGATACATCCGAGAACCAAAAATCTTCGTAGGTCAGGAGCGATTGCGCACGGCATGTGCAAGAAAGACGATGTGAACCACCAATCGCTGTAAGAATGCCATCCTTGTGTTGCATTCGAGGCAGAAGTTGTGACCGTAGTTGCCCAAGTGATTAGCCAGGGCTCGATGTCCTCGGAAGGAAGCTTCAGTACGATCCTAAGCTTGACCGTGTCATCTTGGAGGGACCAAACTTCGAACGTGGAGGTCCAGCTTCCCGCACAGATAGATGCCCAATCTGATAGGCTGACCTTTCCCCGCACCTCTTTCGAAAGTCCAGTTGTAAATGATCTGCTCATGAGTGTCAGCTACAACAATGATCGACAGAAATTTGATCTCGTTCACAAACCGTGGAATACATAGCCTGAGTACGCCAAATTCCTTCCCATCTGCCGAGACTTGAGATCTGAGAGACATAGTGAGGACGTTTCCGCCCTGCGTTGAAAGCTGTAGTTTCTTTGTATTTGCATCTTTCGTCTTCATCCACAGCGGGAAATCATTGAAAGCGGGTATGCTAGGCTCCCATATCTCATTCGGCGCGGCACGCAACGTTTTCCCCCACTCTTGATTGAGCTCCAACAAATCGCAGTCGAGTTGAGCCAGATGTTCGGCAATGTGTGACAGACCGTGGAATACTGTTTCTGATACGTGGAACTTAGAAAGGGCAGATCGAGCGAATTGGGATAGTCCGGAGACTGTGGGTGGTACATCGAAAAGCCAAGATGCCTCAATCCAGGTGGTGACTGCTACCTTGTCTAGGGATAGTACGGAGAGGTACTTCACGAATGTTTCCACGGACAATCCCATGGTAGACACAGGCCATCCGATCTCCGCAAGCGCTTCAATTCCTCGCATTGAGTGTTGGTACCAAGACTCCAGGCTGTATTTGACGAGCGGAAATTTTGCTTGGATGACTGTTTTGTCGGGGGTTGTTTGCGAACAGCCGCTCAGGGGGCCAGATGGAACACATTTGGTCAAGTAAAACAGACAGCAGGCTGCCATGTCTAGTTCCAGGTCGGCACCGTGTCTGATGAACGGGTTTTCTATCCGTGAACTCAGATACTCCTTGACCGAGGTATGTATGAAGTGCACAGTCCTGTCTTGGGCGAGCTCTAATAGCGCTCCGGATGCCGGGCCCAGCGACTCTTCAAATCTTTTGATTCTTGATGTCTGAGAAATTTCCTTGAACCCAGATATACTGACAGCAGCTTCCAGTTCATCGATATGGAGTGGACGATGAGAAAAGGTGACCCATTCAAAAGTGCGCTTGCTGTTCTCTCTCGCTGGTCCAGTACGTCGCGTGTGAAGGCTTGAGAAAATAGCAGCATAGAGAGCGTCTAACCCTTCAAGATGGACCAGGTTCTCGAGAGCAGCTGAGACGTCGTCATCGCACAGGAAGTCCGACTCGAGGTATTCGACCAGTAATTTTGCCCAGAGGAACATTCCATTGGCGTGTATCGTTGCTTTCCGGACAGCGTCCTTGAGATCAACACCTTCCAGGGCAGCCATCGTTGAAAATTGCTCGCGGAGAAAGGTGCCAACGTCCTCGGAGTTATGGGAATCTTGAAGGCTCAGGCGGTGGTATGTCTCACGGGAAAGCCTCGACAGTGCCGTATCTGGGCGCATGAATATTGCTACTGCTGGAGTTCGGTTATCGTCCCCAGTCTTCCCTCCGCTTTTGGTCGCGAACAGGGAACCGTAGGTAGGAGTGAGGCCAGAAAGTACCTCTTTGGGATCTTCGGATTCGTCCAGACCGTCAATGACTATGATTGTCTGGGGGTATTCTTTCAGGTACCAGTGCAGCAAGTTCAGGATCTGCATCTTTGTTGCAGTTCTCTGTGACCCCTCGGTTAAGAATATTGATGCCATGTCCAACGTGTAGCGGTCCTCGGAGTGGAGATGGATCAATTGAGTTAGTATGGCCCTGAATGCGCTCATCGCATTTCTCTGTGCTTTGTCTCCCCTGCGTTTGTCGAAGAAATAGAACACAACATCGGGGGACGGATCTCCTTGTCCACCGGGATGCAATGAGTGTTTTGCCTCTCGATACTTCTGGATTAGCAGTGCGCAAAGGTATGTTTTCCCATATCCAGGCTTGCCTGTAAGTTAAGTTAGTTTGACAGATGAACGAAAACAGTCTGGGTCGCACCTTGGATGAACAAAAGTCTTCTCCCCTTGCCGCCCAAGGATGACCAGGCGGTTCGCAAATCGTCTTCCCAAGTTTGAAACGCTGGTTCGCAAAATAGCCATTCTCCCGTCCCTTCGCATCTTCGGTTGCAGATATCTTCGTATGGTAACTCCCAATCTGGAGGGTCGATCCACTGCTTGATCTCCCTAATCCGTTTTTCTAATTTCTGCATTAGCTAAACCAATAGGCCTCTGCCTTGGGAAGAATACCCACCAAGGGCTCTCTGTTCTTTCTCTTTGCGTCTGTAGTCGTCTTCTTGACGGCGCCTTTCAGCTTCGAGTAGTTCCCTTTGGAAATCTACGTAGTGAACCGCAGTAATCTCTATCTGAGTCACTCTGATCTCGTTGTCGATCAACTGTTGATGTTCTTTGAAACGTTCAATAATCTGTCCGAAGCGAACATCGAAGGGTCTCCAGCTGAGGTTCCAGACGAGTTTGGTCTTGGCACGGATCCCACGCTTTCCAGACAGGATATTGCATGCCTCTTGGCAGAATTGCAGGATGTCGACATAGATGAGAGACAACCAATCTGGTAAGCGAGGACTGAGTTCGCGGACGGGCGGGTTCGTGGCGCGTTCTTGCTCGAGCCACTTCATCCACTCGATGAGGGATTCATAAGCAGGTAAGAATCTGGTAGCATGCTCAAGCATGGTGCAGAACTTTTCGAGAAAAGCAACGTAATTCATGCCCAACACGAACATCAACCGAATGGCACCCCACAGAAGGGCGGCATACTCTGGATGCGAAGACACAAAGATGTCTATCACTTTGAAATAGGGCATCAACTTCTGTCCCACGTTGTTGACTGCTTCACAACAAGCGGTGATACGGCTTTCGTTGACGTGGTGTTGCTTCGCAACTGTCTGAATACTTGCAACCAAAGCTTGTGAATCGGCGAAGTCGGTAAACACCTTTTTCTCCTCATCAGATAATCCGTTACGGAAGTTCTCGTAAGCCTTTGCGAACATAACAGCTGCCCCGCTTTGGCTTCTGCGCAATTGTTAAAACCTGATATGAGCATTCGTCATTGATTTTGTGCTCACTCTGGGGCATTGCGACTTGGAGATGACATCTTGTGGGGATGTACCGGTCCTGGGTCGGAGAGAATCAAATGCGACGTGGCGAGGCTGAGAGGCGGGGTTGTGGGCCCTGATTTATACGTGATTGTGTATCGTGCTTCATGAGCGGAGGGACTCAGGCCCGACTGTCCAATGACTGCAAGATCCTCGCTGAACAAGGGCTTTAGTGCTGACTGACCATGCTTTTTGGGTAACGATGCCCCGCATTCCCGTGACTGAGCAAATCGAGACGTGTCATTCCCCTACTCGACAGCAACACGTCATGCGCGAAGAACTGTGTGGCTGTATTTACCGCAGCACTGGACTGACCCTGACGTATTGGAGCAGGCCTTATGCTACTTTGCAGCCTAGCCGCCCACTGTGTGGCTTAGCCCATGGCCGTACCTAAAGTTTTTCAGCTCTTCCATTTTTCTCCATTTGGATTCCCAAATTTCATTCAACTTGAATGACATCTCAGACCGCCGAGCAAAATCGCCGCCCTCCTCGCAGTCACTATAAAGTCAGGTAAATTTGCGCCCTACAGGCCGAGCTTGTGGCTGCTCTCGAACTCCTTGACGAAGAATAACTTCCACCATCCTCGGTCAGCGTGAAGCACCTCACCGACATATTTGTCATCCATGTCTGAGCCACCAAGTAGGAAACGCCGTTGTGGTCCCCACTCACGGTCTCCGTCTCAGACGTTCTATCCACTGCCGGGTCTCCAACGTATCCATCGGCAGTTGCTGGCCGAGAGTATGATCTACCCACATCTGCCTCGAAATTTTTTGTTCCTACGTGGGCAGTTGAATCCAATATCTGGACGCGATTGTCTGTATTTCACACTTACACCTACGTCCGGAGGTCGGATTAACTACCCATGTAGAAAGAGTCTGTCATCCTCGGTGGAGCTCAGATGGTACCAGTACTGGTCTAGCAAATTTGCAACGTCTGTTTGGCGTACAAGGGGATGGAATTTCAAGACTATGCTACGAGACAGGGCATGGCATAAGTCCAGAGCGAGGTCTTCTCCGGTTCGGCTTTTTTGGCCAAGTGCGTTTGGAGAGCGTGGCACGACGCTGGCTGGCTGGTGTGATCACGGGTCGTCGAGATGGGGTGGTACGTTGCCTGTTTCTCTTGCTCCCCAGCCAAAACTGGGGACACAAGTTCGCTATCCCTCACGAGGGCCAATCATGGCAAGCCGTCTTCACTGGCAGTGTGAAAAACACATGGGTGATATGTTGATGGCTATTACGAAAGGAAATCCCAAGTCTAATCCACTACAGACACAATTAACCACTCGCTATTGAATGAAAGGATATCTCTTCCCATTAGTTGTCAACTGTCATCCTCATCTCATTCGGAGTGATTACTCCGTTGCCATCCTTGTCGTGCCTACAAACAGATTAGTATCTCTTGAACCTCATGAGCTCACAATTTCCGCAGGGACGGAGAAAGATGACTTACTTGTGGAAGCGATCAATATACATCCCCATGCTGAGACCAGGCCTCATATACGCCATGTATTGAGCCATCGTGACGTTGCCGGACGAGTCGACATCAGCTGCAGCAAACGCCTCGTCATCATCCACCGAAGAATCATCTCCACTCGTGGCGTCTCGTTTGGTCGTACCGGCCCCACGACATCCTGTGTTGGTAGAACAGTAAGCACGGTGGGTTGCGAATGAATGGTATCGTGTCAACGAAACCATGTGTGGAGAGGGGAGTCAGAGAGATTTACCTCCGTCACAGTTGCAGCAGAAGATGTTGCAGCCCTCGACACTACAGCAGGGAGTCCCATCAGTGCCGTCGCTACACTTTGAGATGCATGAGAGCCCGGGATCGGGCAAGCATGGACCGACTTTGCAGCAATCTGCGAGGGCCACGGAGGCCGATGAAAGCACGAGTGAGAGGTAAAATAGGTAGTGCATTTTCCAATGTATGAGATGAACCGAAGCCGTGGAATTTCTCGTTGTGATGCTTCGAGTCTTGTGGCAACAGGCAAGCTGCAGATGTATATATACCAACAACAGCGGGCGATTCTCTAATAATAGCAAAAAGGCGTACGTATGGGCGCGTTATGAGTTCTGCCTCTATCAGACTTCACGTAACTTCGTTGTCATGAACGGTTGTTGCAACTGCTGGGAGGTCAACGGATGACCATTTCAGACGCAGCACGGAGGTGTTGGTATCACTCTGGGCGTCGTTGAAAATAGAACAACAAGCCACATAGAAGTTCGAACGCGTCTGATCGGACTCAAAGTAGACACTATATTTTTGATTCGTTAAGCTTCCTACAACGCCACGCGTTCGATTGGGAAGAGCATCAATCATGAGTAAAGGCGCCTGGACTATGAACCAATGTGTAATGAAGTCAGTCTGGCAAATGTTGGGCTCGTGTTTCTGTGGAAGCGAAAGACCGGGATCTCCACACGAAAGAACTGTAATAAATTCTCGAGGAATCGGCCCCCTGTCGGACAAGAGAGCGTGTCGGATGACATACGTCTGCGCAGCCGCAGGGCACTGCACTGCTGGAGAGAGCCGAACTGCAAGGCCGCGGCGACAAAACACCCTCCACACTTGACGGAGGCCGCTCGGCCGAATCATTGCAGCAAGATCACATAAGCCGTGATAAGTAAGACACGTCAACGATCGCACCAATCAGTTCTTGTGTAAAACAGGAAAATTGTAGATCCTCTTGGCGCTTACGCCGAGAAGACGGACCGTCAATGTTTTGTTACGCTGCCCGCAAATTCCAAACTTTATTCGGTGTGCGAAATAAGAAAACTATGGAGGAAAGGACCGGAGGCTCCGGCCAGATCAAAGACACGTACAGAAAGCGCTCAAGATAAGAACTTTTATCGCACTGTTTCCTATTTGTGCGGTTGTTGCTCTCCAGCATCTGGAGAAGTCAGATTCCAGCAGGATCGCGACCCCGGTGGGGATCATAAGCCGTAGCTCTTAACATAGAAGCATGGTAACCTCGAGGCCGAGGAACGATCGACATTAGTCTTACATACATAACATGCACTCGCACGGAGTGCGGGGTAAAAACTGGCCAGAAAATAGTTGTGCAACAACATGCCGCACGATGGAACTTCTAAGCAAGTACGCGTGCACTGAGGCTTTGGTGCTGTAGACCGTGTTCGTGGTCCTACCAGAGCAGTGGATCTGTGCCACAGGAAGTGCGGAGCGGATGAGAAGACGACGACAACGACGGCAACGACGACAAACGATGACAATGTCGATAAAGGCGAAAAGGAGCGTCCAATGGCAAGGCTCAGTCTGGTGTACACAGCTGCACGGCGGAACGCTGAGGAAAGCGTCAATGTACTGTCTGACAAGAGGCTGATGGCGGGCACGGCGCGAGGCTCAGCTGTGCTCCCCGACCCAAGAGCTACGTCTTCAACGTCCTGCACGTCTTCAGGGTTGTCTCTGAGAGAATCATCGAATGTGGAAGCACCGTGACCAATATATCCGCAGGTGCGCCGGAAAAGAACCATGACACCGACTGGATATCGCATTTGTTTGCTTCTGAAAGCTATACTCGTGTAGGTTGGTCGATGCCGCCCAAGTTCATGAGGGAATGTGGGAGGTGGCCAAGTCACAAAGCAACCTAGTCATTGTCATGCTGAAGCGAATGGAATGAAAGAGACATGATGTGTTAAACTGAAGGCGGTAAAAGATGGAAATACATTAAAACCCACGTCTACGTCCGTATATTTGCTTGGACTGCTCACGTAGGAAGGAGGCTCAAATCTCCGGGACCCAGAATCCGCAGTTTCATCAATCCACGATGCCACGAAGAAACAAACGGACTTCCTCAACACCCCGTATCCACGCCTACAGCTCCAGATAATCAACCAACCGCCCCTCCTCATCCAACAGCCCAAACGCCACGCCCGCCCGAATCGCCACCTCCCCCACCTCCCTCACCTCCTTCCTCACCCCCTCCCCAACCATATCCGCAAAGCTCACCACCCGCACATGCGCCTCCATCCGCGCCGCAAACTCGCACACCTGCTCCACCAACCCCATCGTCTCGGGAAACGGCGCCGCCGCGCTCTCCCCCTTCGCCGCGAACGCCAGCACCATGAACTGCCAATACAGCGGCACCCGCACCGCGCCCAACCCCAGCCGGCGGCTCTCCCTGGGCCCGATCCGGCGGCGGTGCGCGTAGAAGCGGACGTAGAGGATGACGGTCAGCACTGCGCGGCGCTGGACGAACTCGTCGCCGGCGTAGATGGTGAGGTCGAACAGGGCGGCCAGGTTGCGCACGTCGCCGAAGAGCGAGTGGACGGCCTGGTAGATCTTGAGCCGGATGGCGGCGGCGGTGGGTGCGTCGAGGGGGTACGCGTCGTCGCGCGGGTTGCCGGCTTCGGCGTCGGCGGTGGAGGGGAGGACGCCGGCGCAGAGCTGCTCGAGGGGCTTGAAGAGGGTGTTGAAGCGGTGCTTGTTGAGGCGGCCGCGGATGGCGGTCTCCTGGGGGTGTATGAGGGTGTGCATCAGCTTGAGGTTGTCGATCTCCATGCGGAACTGCTCCGGGGAGCTGTGGATCTCGGTGATGATGTGGTAGGATGTTTGCCAGAGCGAGAAGTGTGCGGTCTCGATGTTCCAGTTATACCCGACCGTCGAGCGGATGGCGGCGCCGACGGGGTCGCCGAGGGACTCGTAGTCGATGCGCGGCCAGGATAGCATGGGGAATGCCATTTTGGGTGGTGTGGATTTGGGAGGGGCGGGATCGACACACACGGTAAAAATGAGGATGCACAACGTGAGGCTGGCTCTGCATAGTTAAAGAATGAGCGGCTGTTTCGAATCGGCATGTACTGACAGAGAGCCGAGGAGTGCATACAGCATCCACGTGGGAGGCTGCAAGGCGCACTTGGTACTTCTTCACCAGGCAGGATTGGTACTTGTTAACCGAAAACGTGTTCAGCCCCATCGCTTATAACAGCGTTCTTACTTGTTTGGCATATTGTAGCGAAGCGACAGCTACTTAGTGCGCCTTGGACTCTTGGTACGGCAGTCCGGTACAAAAGAAGAAAGGTGGAGCCACCCCGGCCCGAAAAGGGTTGTTGCTATTCATAGCAAAATGGGGGCCATATGGCAAATGAGCAGCTGGTTCTCGAGAGATTCCATCGTGTAAGACTTCCCTACAGACTGATAGAGGTGGCATGCATTGTCGACGAGTATCAAACTACTAAAACCGATATACGTACCGAGAAGGTTAATGTTTTTCCTCTTTACTCCATCTCCCAGCATCGGAAAAACTTCACTTCTGGAGATGAAGATCAATTGAAGTAAAAAGCGTCATGCATTACTATTATCATCCCCCCGTCCGAAGCTTCTAAACCTCTATATTAACTTCAAACAGCCCAAACCCCCGCGGGACTCCAAGGAGAACCCTCCAAACTTTTCCCACCCCGTATCCCATCCCATCTCATCAACCCATCTACACAACCGCGCCATCCGCACCGAACTCGGTGCAGCTGTGCCAGCCCTGCTTGGTGCAGCACTCGACGCGATCATGCAGCGTCGTCTCCACGCTGGCCGAGCCATCCGCGCCGGTGGAAACCTTGTACTGGGCACCGGTATCGATCTTGGTGCCGGACGGCGCGACGGCGGTGAAGGTGTCGCCCTTCATGACGTACACGTCCGCGCGGTCCGCCCAGGGCGCGTCCTGGATGACGTCGAAGTACTTGAAGTACACGGCGTTCTCCTCGTCCTCGCGGAACTCCATGCTGACGTGGGTGCTCTGGTGGCCCCAGCTGATCGTCCCGCTGTACCACGCCAGAGTCAGGCGGCGCGAGCCGACGGAGCCGCTGACGCGGTAGAAGACGCCGTGGGGGGCGCCGGGGTAGATGTACAGGCCGTTGCCGAGGTTGCTGTACGCCGAGATGGTCACGTCGTCGAAGGAGACGTAGGCGTCGGTGCCGACGCTGATGACGTCGGTGCAGGAGCCGAAGGCGCAGATGCTGAAGGGGAGCTGCGCGGTGTAGGATTCCATCCAGTGGGCGCCGGTCGGGTTGCCGTCGGGCTGGCCGTTGGTCGAGTCCCACGCGCCGGTGAGCGGGGTCCAGGAGAACAGACCGGGGACCTGGGTGGGGACCGTGCAGGAGCCGACGGAGGCGGTGGCGGTGGCGGCGACGGTGGTGGTGAGCACGGGCGCGGTCGAGGTGGCGATGATGGTGGACGTGCCGGTGGCGACGCGCGAGCAGGCGGCCGAGATCTTGGCAGAGGCCCAGCCGGAGATGGAGGCCGGGGTGGCGATGGCGGAGCGCTTGTGGTGAGCGGCGGCGGCCATGGAGGACAGGGTGTCGTTGGAGGGGGTGGGGGAGACGGTGACGGTGGCGAGGATGGCGACCGAGTCGGTGGGGAGGGAGTCGACGGTGGTGTAGTCGGTGGCCGTGGCCAGGGTCGTCGTCGCGTTGTCCTCGCGCTTCCAGACGGCGGCGCCGGTGACGGTGCCCGCGACGGTGACGGTCGAGGTGGCGACGGTCGTGACCTTGGTGGTGAAGCCGCTAGGGGTAATGACGGCAGTCGAGGTCGTCACGGGAGCGCTGTAGGCGAGGTAGGAGGTGCAGAACTCGGCGCCCTCGCTCTGGAGGTAGGACAGATCGAGGTCGCAGACGGGCTGCAGGGAAGACTTAGAGTAGAAGAAGCTGTCGCTGTAGGTATATTTGGCTCCAATGGAGTCATCGTAGGAGGCAGTGTTGACAGCGTATTCTGAGCCCCAGGCAGAGGTGTACATGGTACACATCTGGCCCTGAACGTAGGAGCCGGTGGAGTTGGTCATGGTAAGAAGATAGGTACCGAAGGCAGCACACAGGGGAGTGTAGCCGTTGGAAGGAGGGTGGGCGACGTTGTACTCGGTCTGAGTGTCGCAAGCGGCAGCGCAGAGAGTAGGATCGAACGGTCCATCCTGGAAGAGCTTGTAGCCCATGTAGGTCCAGGTACCGGCGCAGTCCCTAAGAGGAGCGTTGAGAGCAGCATTGCCCAGGTCGAGCGGGTCACTCCACCCAGCAATAGGCCCACCAACCTCGTAAGAGGTGTAGGCGTTGGACCCAGCGATTCCGACGTGGAAGTCGGCGCGCCACTGACCATAGTTGTTGGCGGTGGTGGCATCCAGAGCGCTGCCCCAGAAGGAACACTTGATGTTAGCGAACGCCTCGGGGTCCCTGCAGCCATCGGCATCACCCGGCTCGACGGTAGGGTCGCGCTCGAAGTAGATGTTGAAGGCGAGACATCCGTCCTTCTTGTTGCAAGTGTCGGCACAGGCGTTCACATCGTATCCAGTTTCGAGAACATTGTAGCCCAGGTAGGCGTAAGCGCTGTTGGCGCCATCTTGGTTCTTAAAGTTCTGGAAGTAGCCCTGCGGCGTGGGGGCGGCATTGGCGACAGAGGCAATGACGGCATCGGCCTTAAAGGTGTCGTAGGTCGAGACGTCGACGTTGTAGTAGTTGGAGATGGTGGCCTGAGGAGCACAAGCGGTGCGCTTCTCAACGAGCTCACCATCCAGATCACGCTTGGCAGCGGTGGCGGTGGCGGTGGCGGTGGCGGTGGCAGCAGCTCCGTCCTCGCCGTCGGCGTTGATGGCGACGGTCGTCACGGCCGGGAAGACAGAGAGAGGAGTCTCGCTCTGGTCAGCCTTGACTGCGGCAATGGCCGTGGCCGTGGCGTAAGGAACGTCCTGGGAGGAAGAGCCTTCGACGGTGGAGTAGGTCGGAACAGTGGCGCTCCTCAGGAAAGCGAGGTCGAGGGCATCCGGGGTGGGGTTGACATCGGCGGGGATATCGGTAGCGACGGTGGTGGATTGGGAAGCACCAAGCGCTGCGAGCGCAGGCAAAACAATGAGGGAACGCATGGTCAAAGGAAACGAATGAAGACCAGAGAGGATTCTTGCTGCTTGCTGGATGGTGATTCTGAATGTGCATGATGGATGCTACTTATACATTTCACCGGATCAAGACTTCGCGGCGAGACCGACAAAGGTGAAGCCACGGCGAAGCCATTCGGAGTCTCCGTGAAGCCATTTCGAAGCCACAGTGAAGCCATAGTCGAGATGCGTGTCCAAAATCGTGGTGGGGGCACGTGGCGGATCGACGGTCGAATCCGGTGCGAAAGTCTGGATCATGGACGGGATGCATCTCGCTCCTCGATTTAGGAGAACAGCGGTGTGGCTGGCTGGGCTGGCGGCAAGCTAGCCGAAAGGGGAAACGTTGGCGTCAGGCGTTGGGCGCTTCGGTGTTTTTCCCCCGCGCCACCACGTTGATCTAACCCGAACGGACATGCTAGCTACCGACCCGTCCTGTACTTCGTGTTAGCTTCTGAACCCCCCTTTTGGTCTTTCCCCTTTGCTATCGGCTCGTACCGCCGTCAATCTCAGATTCCCCGTGGAGGCGATCGACAGAGCTGCTCCAGACCTGCTCCAGACTTCTCCTACACCGACCCCGCCACCATCTTCGCTCTGTCTTCTCGCATTAAGTTGTCACGCGGAGTATTGAAGGATTGCCGCCAAGATGCGGCTGTGGCTCCACAAGTCGATTTCCACCGAGAAGCCACACGCCAAAGCCACAGCTGAGCCAACCGACCTTTTTCCCGCTACCATTCTACTTTGGACTTCCTCAATTTCCTCAACTGCCTCCTTCAAGCCACTATCCATCCGCCTATCTTCGATCAACTGCCGCGCCGGCGTATCTTCTCGCATTGAAAAACCGACGCACAGCCCGTCTTCTACGTACCACAGCCCTCCCGCAGTCCCCGCCGCAACCGGTCGATGAACAAATACTTCTACGTGAGGTAACGATTGTGGGTGGGGATGTGGAACTAGACAAGTAGATGTCAGTGTCATGACCAGCAACCTCACCAACTAACAAGAGGCGCTGCTCAAGCAATGTGACAGATCCCAAACGACCTTCTCGTCTAGACAGCGACGGCTGACTTGATGAGCGAGATTCGTCGCGTACTCGATCCAGAGCACTTTCGCGAGTCATATCCCAAAGCCGCACGTGTGGAGGAAGGGGCTGGGACGTAAGACAGTCGAGTTACTGGTGAGCATCTGGCTCGGCGGACTGGAGAGTCGTTTGGCTGCGTTGATGCGCTTCTTCTTTCCCGGTGCTCACTGGCTCACAGCTCGACCGCAAACTCCTTACACTTACAACGACAAACGCGTGAGCGGAGTTGAGTATCCACGGCAGGGCTTTCGTAACCGTGGACAGATCTCCCCATCCACCGGAAAAGACTGCCTTAGAGTCTCACGCAGAGTCAGACCGCACGTGCGAGGAAACGCAAACATTGTGGCGCAGCCTTGCGAAACTGTCACATATTCCCCTGAAATGACAAGGTATAGCTGTGGCCCGTTTCAAACCAAGGCTGCATTCAAGACCAACCGCAATTGACGGTCTAACATACGTAGGGGCAGCTTTGAAGGAAAAATACTTGGCATGACACTTACTGGCTCACCTTCTCTTTTCAAGAAGAACCACTTGAGGAAATCAATTCGTAGTGGCATGCAGGCACCGTTGGCATGGCACCATGGATTACGTCGATCAGAGTGTGTTCAGTGAGCCTCTCTTAGTAGCGGAATTCAACACCCGTCATCCTGCTTTGTTCTGTGCCCGAGTCCCCTCGGTCATGATCAGACGCACTTGGAGCAAGCCAGCAGCACGGGAGTTCTACCCGACCCAACTACCTCAGACCAGGTCTCCACGATCCCGCCAACCCTCCCAACACACCTACCACCTCACCACCACGTCCGCCGACCCCCACCCTTCGTTCCCCTCTCTAAACTCCGCAGCATGCTCTTCCACCCCCCACGCCGCAACCGCCTCATCGCTCCACAACACCGGCGGCATGCACTCCCACATCAACCGGAACTCCGCTCCACCACCACCATCCATCTGCCCCCCCTCCTCCCTGTACACGTTCAGCGCGAGCTTCACCACCTCGTCGCCGTCCCTCCCCGCGTGCATGTCGAGCACCATCGAGCGGAGCCGCGGCATGCGGCGCGCGGCGCGCCCCGCGGCCGCGATGACGGCGTCGACGGGGCGCTCTATGCCGGGGGAATCGAGCCAGCCGTTGTGGCCGTCGTCGTCGTTGTCGTCGTCGGCGGCATCGGACGGGCGGCGTTCGCGGCGGTGGATGACCATGCTGCGGGAGGGGCCGTTGTCTTCTCGGTTCCATGCGTACCAGATGCCTGTTGATTTCACATATCGGGCGTTAGCGAATGGGGCGGTGGTGGATGGGAGGGTTTGCTTACCGTGGGGGTCTATCGGCGCGAATTGGAGGCTGAGTTCTTCCAGGTGCGGCCAGTGCGGCAGCAGCGGGGTCGCGTTCGGCTCGTCGGTTGCGTCGTCGGCGGGCCAGAAGAGCGTGGGGGTTATGCAGATCTCGTCGAGGTGCAGGCGGCGCAGCTGCATCGATAGGTCGCGGAGGGTTACGCAGAGACGGTCGAGGGTGGGGGAGGTGTGGGAAGGGCGGTGGGCAAGCCTGCGGGGGATGTAGTTGAAATTGGCCTCGAAGGCGGTGACGGTGTCGGGCAGGAGTGTGATGGTTGTATTCAGTTCTGAAAGACACGGATGGTATTAGCGTAGTCGTCTGATGAAAAGAGGTGGGTGGTCGGTACCCTCATGATATTCCTTCCAGAGTGTCAAGTCAGCGGCATCGGGGTACCGGAGAGAAAGACAGCCAGCCTCTCTGAGTCCCTCTATCGAGTTTAAGATGTCGCGCAAGAGCGGTGGCCAAAGGCGCGTCTGATCAGGCATCTTGAAGTCGCTTATGCAGCGCAGACGTGGGAGCGGGCCGCCAAGCAGATTGAGGTATACGCCATCTTTATTGGTTTTGGCAGATCCGAAAGGGTCGCGTGTTACGAAGGCAGCGTGGCGATCGCTGTATATGGATCTAAGGTGCAGTCCGTCGGCAATGGCGATGTGTCGAATTTCGAGTTCGCGGCAGCGATGATCCGGGAGCGTCGGCCAGTCCTCCAGCACCTCCCAGAAATCCCGGACTGATGCAGAGAACGTCCGGTTGTTAGCCTCTCGACCTTCTTCGGTCTTCGCTTCGTCCGAGTCCAGGAGCGACCGGTTGCTTGCGTAGTAGACGATGCGGCGTGGAATCTGGCGGCGACGCTCAGAATCTCGGCTCATCATCTGCTTGAATCGGGTTGTGGTGATGGGGCCGCCACGTAGATAGTCGGGAATGTCATCTGAAAAGACGTGGAGGGTCTGAAGAGTCTCGGCTTCGGCGGCAATGTTCCACGTTTTGCTGAGTGTTGCAAGTGGCGAGAACTTCAGCGGCCGCCAGTCGGATCGCTTCGTAACGTAGCGACGGCCATGTTCATACTGCGATCCATTGAGCAGCTTCAGCTCCTCCACGATCTGGACAATGATGTCGTATGGTAGTTCTGGCATTTTCGGGTGGTGTTGGGATGAGAAAACTCCAGGCAGCAGCGAGACGGTTAAATACGTCAAGCGATGGGCATCACGTGCACCGTGCACCATGAACCGCGTTTCGCGTTTTGTTTAGGCAGAAGTCCAAGGGAACGTATATCGGCCACTGCTTCGACTTTTGTCGTTCAGTTGCCATATACCGACCCAATTGTCAATCAAGGACGCTGCTCTTTTCCCTACGCTTGTGATTACCATGTACAATGTTCCTCAGGTGTGTATCCGCACGTAATCCCTTACAATCCTGCCTATTCAACCCCCAAAAATACATAATTATTCAAAACGTAAATAACGAAAGTTCACATCTACTCCGCGATACCAAAGTCGGAATGCAGCCAGTTGCCCTCCAGATACTCTAAACTCCTTCGTTTCATCGTCTTCTCTCAGTTCCGTCCCCGGCAATGACAACGCGACAGCATAAGCCCTACACGAGGGCCGGTTCCGGTACGTGTCGATGATACCCCAACGAATCCTGGTTATGTCTTCTTCTCTCAGGTTGCGAAACCTTGCGGTGTTCTTTTCGGTCTCGTACTTGAGCTCAATGATGGCAATTGACCCGTCATGTTGTTGAATGACCAGGTCTGCTAGGTTCTTTGGGTAGTTGTTGTAAACGAACACCTCGCGCGTGACTTGCAGGCCGCACGTCTGCTCGAGCATGAATGCGATCTCCACTTGTGCCCACGCCTCCCATCCTCCATCTTTGTCTCTAATGTATTCGATCTTCTCCTTGATCGCAGGGATCGCGCCCCATGCTAGGATCGCGCGAAGAATGTGTACTTCGGACGGTGGGACTGGAACCTGAAGAGTGTAGGGTAGAGGGGTCATTCGCTTGGGGTTGATAAGTGGCTGGCGTTGATATTCGTACATGATTTCTCTGAGAATGTTTGATAGTGAACCGACGACGCATCAAAGAGATGTCGAAAAATGTAGAGCATGGAAAGTAGCCTGGTCTGTTCCAAAGGAGCCCTTGTAAATCCAGGTTGTCGGTCAATATATCATATAAGTATATCCATTGGTCTATTCGTGTAGCACAGAACGGAGATGGTGCCCAACTTGCTTATCCTTGCAAAGTTCTTGCGAATGTAGTTGGTAGATAGAGAATCACCAGGCTGAACGGTTGGGTATGCAAACGTAGCGAGGGGTTCGGAATCTCACGTCAGTGCATTCCCTGTCGTTAACACCACCACTCTACACCGTCGATAAAACCAATGATAGCTCGACACGTACCAATGCAACGTCGCAAAACAGTACGACCTGCCTGCTGAGGACGCGCGTCCACAGCTAAGACCACATATCGTCAGTATCGAGACTATCATACGCCCACGGTGTCAACCCCGCCTGCAGGTCGCAGCTGTCCTGATGCCCCCGACGCCACGACCATGTCTGCTTATCTGTCCACTTCCTCGCCGGCGTCGCAACTCGACAACCCGGCAGCATCGGAGCGA
This sequence comes from Diplodia mutila, assembly GCA_022560015.1. NCBI lineage: Eukaryota > Fungi > Ascomycota > Dothideomycetes > Botryosphaeriales > Botryosphaeriaceae > Diplodia > Diplodia mutila. The sequence goes on from JAFISB010000098.1 coordinate 31,970, forward strand.
CGGTGCCGTCAGCTGCTTCGCTTTCCGAACGACTACTGGTTCCACTTAAGAGAACGTCTATTGCAATGCTACCCAAGCAAGCTTCCATCCCAGTGGAAACATGTAGAAAAACTGTGTTATCCGCTGGCTAAGCTGGGCACGCTGTTCCTTTGACACGCTTTCTCAGCCAAGCGGCGGAGGTGTTGCGAAATTCACCTCATGGATCACCAGCCCCAACTGCTCGCCCATATTCCGCGCCGTCCATCCTTGCCTCTATCCACACGGTAATCTGTCGGTCGGTTTCGCAGTCATCCTGCTAGGGCCCCTTTCTTTGGCTGTCTATTGGCGCTGTGGACGGGAAGGAAGCGTTCTCTAGATGGTGGATACTGGCGTTGGCTCTGGTCTGTCGAAGGAATGAGATTATGGTTGACTTTGCTAAGACACGTGAGCGATCCGCACCTTAATGTTTCTCGAGGCTGATACTGGATCTATGGCATGACATGATACTAAAGAGTTGTATGTACAAGAAGCGATAATGAGAAAAATAAGAAGAAGTAGTCGTAAGCGTAGTAGAAAAGCCGCTTAAGCTGAGGCCAAAAGTGTATCTCTTCGGTGGTACCTTCCAGCGTAGCCATCCCAATCAAATGAGCCAACATAGAACATGAAATAAGGAGATGAGCTCAGGTAAAAGAATGCATCTAGGAAAAATAGTGAGTGCCATATGGCCCGCAGTGGAAATCCTCAGATGATATTGACTTCTTCGATTTGAGTCCCTTCTACCCAGGCGAGGAATTCTCTTTTTTTTTCGAAGGAGTCCCACTTTAAAGGGGCCAATCCGATTCTCCGGTATTCATTTCCCCGACTGGACTGGATTCCAGTGGTGCGTGAAGCGGTGCCAGCAGCCTCAGTCGTACCGCTTGAAACTAATAGTAGACAGTATACCTCCTTTTTGTCTTCCTCATGGAGAAGGGGAAGAAGATATGCCGGCATAAATCGTATGCCCCCTATCCACTCAACCGAGGTATCAAAGATAACATGAGATTCCGATAACTTGCGTGGAAAAGTAGTTTCATCAAGTTGATTCATCCACACAAATCCGCCGAAGCCCGCGCGTTAGATTCGAATTGGTTGAAGTTAACCTAACAGCACAATCCGTGATCCTTCGAGCACTTGCCCAAATGGGTTCTCACCGACTAGCTTTATATGAGCAACTTTGAAAGTTGAGAGGTATTTGATTGTCGGTTGCGGAAGGAGTGATCCGTACTTGATCGGTGTGGCAAGGCTTGCCCAAGACCAGGAAAGGGCTTGGTATTTTTCTGGATATTTGTCGGCAGAATTGTCGTCCCTCCAGCAAAGATCGAAAAGTAATGACTGTCTCCAAAGCCCGGCAAGATACTCATCATGCAAAGGGTATTGCATTTCTTGCGCCATTCCAGATAAGGCTAGGAGCTTGTCGCTGCCATATGTGAGATGCTTCCTGGAATACTGTTCCACAATCTCTCTCCATGCCATCGTGCGGTTGGCCCAGATCTTTCCTGAGTACGCGGCAAGCGGTCTGATAAAACCAACCCATGATCTCCCACCAGAAGGCCAAACCTCGTTGACTCCATGTTGAAGGTTTCCGCATTCCCAGTACTCTTCATCCCGCGCGAAGTACAGTATCCGGTGCGAGAGACTACGTTCTTGAAATACCCAGGCGCGGTAGGCCAAATAGCCCAACTTCCCACCCCTTGCCTCATGAGATTCTCCATATCCAGTGTCGATGCTAACTTTTGTTCTGAAGAAGGGGCTGGATGCGAGCTCCAATGGTAGAATTCTGTGAACTTTTCGAGTGCGGAAACATCCGCCCTGCTCGTTCCGTGAACACGCCGCAGATATGGTACAAAAGGCAATTTTGTACACTTGTGCCATTCTCGATGATTCGTGGGCCCAGTCGCTTCTGCGGTCCTGGAAAATACACAGTCTGTCAATGCAGATGTATTTCAGCCCCAGGCGAGATGTAATGATGCAGGCATCTCGAAGTGTTTTCGGGAGCTCCTCGACAGAAGCACGCTCCTTCATTTGACTATAGGTGCCAGCTCTTAGCGTGTATGATTTATCGGAGCCCCATCGGTAGCTTAGAGCTGCGTACTGAGAGTCTTTGGGGATGTCGATTTTCTCCTTCAAGCAGAAGAAGTGACCCCCTGCCGCTATCTCTATCAGTCGCGTTGGTAGTTCATAAGGCAACCTCTGTTCCATTCGGCATTCGTGGTGATGCTCAGTGCAGTCACGCATCCATTGCGAAATCTGGTTGAAGGTCTCGGTCGAAGCGGTACTGCTTCCAAGTTTAGGTAATGGGCCAAGTGCGATGCCGTCTAAGAATGCCATTAGACGATGCGTAGCACCTATATAGACCAGATTGAACTTACCCTCTACAGTCACAGAGATCTCGAAATGAGAAAATAGAATGAGGCAAATGTGTTTCCAATCATCATCCCTCATATAGACCTCCAGCTCCCATTTTTGCCACTCCACCGGGAAATCTTTAAATGTTGAAAACCTCGATATGAACCTCTGCAAGGCCTGCAACAAAAGTTGGCAGAGATGGCAACTACCATTGAGGCTGTGGCAGCAATCGAGAAACTCAAAAAGATCCTTGTGGTGTGGCATCAAATACTCCGCAGGTGGTGTTTCGCATTGGTATCTCGGGCGTTTGAACCACTTTGGAGGATTCTTCAACAAGTTTCTGCAAGGTCCGCAAAATACCGTCGGTGGGTGGACGCCAAGCTCGCTCCCAGCGGTTTCAAAGTCACTGTAGTCGTCGACGGATGGGCTCTGCTCGAGCTGCTCGAGCTGACGGTCGTGCAAAAGCGCTCGGAGGAGGGAGATTCGAGACTTGGATGAAGGAAGGGATGTCGCCGCATCGCTCAAAGGCTTCAAGCATTGTCCTGCGAGGAGGAGCGCCTCGACTGGCATGGCGAGCCAGCGCACAGATGGCAGAGAGCGATGTGGTTGTAAGGTTGAGGTGGGAGGAGGCTGACGGAACCCCGCTCGATCCACTTCAGCTCCGGTCAGCAGGGCTTGGCAACACCGTGTAAGCTTGATGCACCAATCGTAGAAGGGTGAACACGAGCTGACGTGCCGTCGTAATAAATGACGCCTGCTCACGCCTTTCGACGCTCTGGTGTTATACTGGTTCCATGTCGTTTTACAACCTGGTAAATTCCATGAACTGTGAATATTCCTACCAAATGCCGCCACTTTTGACACGTCTGACGTTAGCATAGCATTAGCAGATAGGTGATCTCATAGTTAATTCAATCAGGGTAAATTATGGTTTACTACTTCTTGAAAGTGGGGATGAGGCTATCTTCCGGCGCTGAGACCGAAGTGTGTTGTGTTTGGCTCGAAAACCGGATGTACCCGTCACGTGACGACATGTTCCAAGAGCAGCCTCCGCAGCATCCTCACACGTTGCTTTGAGAGACCAATGAATTGATAGGTGTAATAAAAATAAACTTGGTCAGGTGCATTGGCAAGCACTGACCCAGCGAGACCCGGTGCCAGTAGCCAGTGACGAAGACTCATGCAGCGCTCTTTGTACATACCCATGACACAATCATGCTTAGCCCTCTATTAACTACCCCAGCACTGCATAGTCTACATCGCCTTGCCGCAGCTTTCTGCTGATGGGATCAATTCTCCCCGCGCTGCATCGCGGCTGGCTTATTTTTCATTGCATTAGACCGGACACAGATCATGTAACTGAAGCTCTAAGTCAAACTCTGATATTTGCTTCTATGTAGCCGGCACAATCAATAAATATGGGTGCTATCCACTGGCCTCGGTCTGCTCGGTTCGGCTGCCCTTTAAGAAGGAAACGTCCGTCGACGAGTGCTTCGGCGATTCTTCGCCATCGTCTCCGCCCTGGTTGCTGTAATCCGCTCTTATGCTACCATCCAGTGTTAAATTTTCCTCGCCTTCGCCTGTCTCTCCCTATTTCACCACACCACCCTGGTGATCAAATTGTCCCGCATCGACGACGACACCATGCAAAGGCAACACCCTCAGACTTGGGCACTCCAAATTCTCCAAATCCAGAGCCGCCAGTCGTTCCCCGCCCTTGAAAACGGGCACGCTACTTGCGCACCCTTCCTAAACGCCGATGCCCGATTGCTCATAAACTTGGCGTTGCAGCTGCAACGTTTCGTCTGTAATCCATTCCAGACGTGCGTAGTTGGGAACGCCGCCTGATTTGTGACGCTTTTCCTGGAAGCAGTTTGCGAGAGGCTCCAGTGTGTGTGATAGGCAGATGATAAGAGAGCCGAGCGCGAGGGTAAAGGAGAAGCCGAAGACAGAGAAGTTTGAGTGGTCGGCGCTGGGGATCTTCTGCATGGTGAAGAGGGATGTCAGTGGTTTGAACGGTAGTGATGGGGGGCAAGGTTTGTTACCTGGTTATTGCAAAGGTGCTGCTCATCCGTGCTGTTTGGGGTCGTCAGGAAAGGCTTCAGATTGTTGTCCGAAGTCCCCTTCGCCACTTGTGTAATGCTCCCTTTCAAAACTACGAGAGTGGCGGCGTGCCAGTTCTCTACTTTCAGATGCCACTGGTTGTCTGAGAGCCCTGCCGAGACACTAACTTGAGCTTTGTACCTTGCAAGAAGAGCATCTTCTCTTGAAACCACGTGACGGACCGGGTTGCAGAAGCAACAACACACCAGCACAGCAACTCTACCAACACAATGGATATCAATTTTTAAGAACAGTACTACAAGGAAATGTGTTCAGATTGTATTGTGCGCATGTCTATATACAAATGAAAGCACGCAAAAGCACTAAGAATAAAACGTTGAAGAGAGCGTTGTTCAACAAAACCACTACTTGCCCGACAGAATCCACCCGTAGTGTCCGGCGTCTCCTGAGAATACACACCTACAGTCCTCCGACTGTAACGATCAGAGACTCCGGATCACTCGACTGCACCATCCCACTCTGATCCTTGCCGCCAGCAGGTGTGACATCATCGTAGGGAAAGGCATAGCCCTTCCCATCAGCGGTAGTCTCATGCACGATCTTGGCATAATGGTTCGTCACCGCGTCCCTGTAGTAGTCCTCGCGGCCCCTCGGATCCGGCGTCTCGCGATTCTCCAGGAGGGTGGAGCGATTGAACCCCGCACACAGCGGCGGGACGACAGCCAGCCTCTGCGCGCTACTCTCGTTCCTGAACGGCCCGGAGTCGTTGTCGAAAATGTCCGCCGTAGACGGCTTGCCGAACGCCTCCCCGCCGACGTGCAGCACGCCGTCCTCGCCCACGCGCCCTTCCAACGCCGTGTTGGCATCCGTCTTCACCAAGAGCGTCTCGTCGCGGTACTTCTGCCACACGGCGTCGACGTACGCGTCGTAGTACCCCGCGAACAGCGCCGGCTGCAGCACCATGCCGTTCCACGGGCTCAGCGCGCGCACGTACTCGCCGCGCTGGCCGTCCGTCGTCTTCATCACCAGCTTCGCCCAGTCGCCGCCCGCGCTCTCGAGTTTCTCGCACACGCTCGCCGTCCCCCCGTCGGGGAGACCCGTCATTTGCGCCGTCCCGCCCGAGCTGCTCGTCAACGCCAGCGCGATGGGCAGCCCGACGAAGTCGACGAAGCTGATGTTGGCGTACATTTCCTGAGCGTTCCACGTGAATTCGGCGAAGCCCCACTTGACGTCGCGGTGCGTGGCGTCGGTGGGGGATGGCTGGACGAGGCCGGGGCGGCCGTCGTCGCCGTGGTTGAGGGCGAAGTCCAATTTGCCGATGGCGAAGTAGATGCGCCCGCTCAGGAGGTGAGGGATGGAGGCCGGGGTGCTTGAGCCAGGGTCCCCCAGCTTGATGGCGCAGTCTTGAGCGAGGGGTGTGCCGTTGGAAGAAGGGTTGGCGGGGTAGTAGGGGGTCGTGCCGTCGGCCTGGAGGAAGAAGAGGGTATTTTGGTCGATATCTGTGCCGGTGATGTAGGCGTGGACGTTGGTGGCGGCGATGGTGTTGCGGAGGTAGATGGTGAACTGGTCTTCGGCTGCCGCGTTCAACAGGTCTTGTTTGTCGATAGAGCCCATCGTGTAGTGTGCTTGTTGTAGAGGTAAGTTATGGAGGAAGAGATGGAAATGTGAGGGGAGACGATGATTGATGATAGGCACGGTGATGTTTGAATGAAGATCAGTTTCGGAGCAGACCAAGACTCCCTTTTTGTATGCAATTGAGGCTCATACCCAGCTTGAAAGAGAAAGTGCATATGATTCCCCGTTGGCTGACCACCCTTCAGACTTGCATTGGCATAAAAAGGATTGTAGATACTCTCACTACCATGGTATGGACTGGACGTAAGGACTTTTGCTTGTGACGGTAACTGGAGATGATGATCGACACTTGAGCTGATGCGAAGTTGTGCGGCCTCCGATTTTCAAGGCTACCCTCCGATCAGGTGGGAGGATAGGCGCTACGTCAGGACGATATGAGCTGGTGGCCCAATGTAAGCACGCTCATCGACCCAACCGGGTTGTTACTACGTGCTTGAGAGTGTGTTGTCAGAGCGGTGTGATGTTAATGTAAAGAATGCGCTCTCTTCTATCAATGAGCGACATATAAAACAGTTGTAAAAAGGGTCCAACGGAAGATACCAAACCTTACAACGTAAGTAAAAAAATGGGTGACGCCACATTCCTCTCAGCCCTACTTCCTGCATTTTGACCGTCTTCGCAAATGACTTGATCCTGCCAGGCAAGCCCCGCACGATTCCTTAAGTTTACACGTGCCTTTTCTTCATGGTCTCTGCCCAGTTAAGCTACCCCATGGGCTGCGCAAAAATCGACATTATGATACCAGGCAATGCAGAGGGCGAAATGCGTCAGCCACGTAGGAACAAGCACATCCAACCGACCCGAGTAAGCATGGCAAAAGGCTTCCGCACTAATCGAATCAGAAAGCGACGAATCACGATTCGTCAGCTTATATGCTCTGTTGTCACACAAAGTGGCTGTGGTTCGCTGATCTTGGCACCTCCGCAAGGCTGAAGAGGGGGTGTAACACTAAGGCCACGAGGAATCTCATGCATAACGGTTAGGTCCAGTCCTTGGCGAAATCGTCACGCCATGTCTACTTTAGGAAATTCCTTGCGTAGTGAGCTCGAAGGATCTTAGGATTCTGCAACGCATGACAATCCCATCAACCAATGCCCCCATGCTTGTTGACCCCGAGACCAAGGCTGCAATGGAGCTGTGTCTGGATCCGACCGTTCGGAAGTAGCGATGAAAAATCGGTAATCGAGTTGCGTCAGGCTCACGACCATGGTACTTCCCCGCCTTCGGTTTCTTCTTCAGAGAAAGTCATTTGACAAATAGCATGCATGGTTTTGCCAAATGCGTCAAGTTTCAATGTCCCAAAAAAGTTTCATTCTGTTTCAATCCAACTCCATCGCCCACCATCGACATGCGGGCTAAAAGGTCACTCTGCTTCCTTCTTTCTACTTCGATATCCCTGTCCATGCAGCACAGCGCGGATCCGTGACACACCGTTGTCTTGACATAGAGATTGACTCAGACACGGACTGGCTTAGCCCTACACCAGAGCTCCGGCTTCTCCCACAGAGAAAAAGACTTGTGATTAGCCCAGTCCTGGCTTTCCTCGCAAAGCTCCAAATCAAAGTGCCAGAGCACCTTGGACAAAATTATCCGCATCTCGTGATAAGCAAGACTGCCCTCCAACATCAGCCAATGCACACTTTTTAACAAGGATCGGCGGTCACTTACTTCTTTCCCAAACAGTTGCGTGGCCCAAAGGAAAAGGGCTGCAACACTTCCCGCCGGTCACTCTCATACCCTTCATTTCCGGGAAGCCACCTTTCGGGGACGAACGAGTCCGGATCCTTGAAGTTCAACGGCGACCGGTACGCCGACCACTGATGGAGCGAAACTGCCGTCTAGCAATCAATCAATCCAAGTCAGCACACTCCTCCACGCCAAAGGACATGGCACACAAACCTTCTCCGGCACCCACTCGCCACATATCACGTTCCCGCCCTCGGGCACCTCGCGCGGCAGCCCGATCGGCACGGGCGGGTAACACCGCAAACCCTCCTCAAAACACGCGTTCAGGTACGGCAGCCGCGGCAGCAGCTCCACCGTCAACTCGTCCTCGCTCTCCATCGCCCGCACCTCCTCCACCACCTTCCGCATCTTTTCCGGATTCTTCAGCAGCTGGAACGTCAGCCCGCTCAGCAGCGTCGCCGTCGTCTCCGAGCCCGCGATCATGAACAGCGACGAGTTCGCGTGCATCTCGCCCAGGTCGATCTGGTCTTTGCCCTTCGCCAGCACGAGGCCCCAGATGTCCGGCTTGTCGCCCTCGGTGCCCTTCTTGAGGCGGCGCTCCACGCGCTCAGCGGAGTTGGCGAAGTGGTCCTTTTGCTGCTGGATGAGCGCCGCGGGGATGAAGTAGCGCATGATGGCGCCGAAGAGGGGGAAGGTGAGGGCGAGCCGTTGCATGTGCTGCGCTTTGATGTTGGCGAAGACGGCGGCGACCCATGGGGTGTACTCGGATTGCTCGAGCAGGCCGAGGGGCTCGCCGAAGGTGAGGTCGGAGATGATGTCGAAGGCTGGCGGATTTTAGCTCGTGCATTGGCAAAAACAGTGGAAGCGGCGTGGGGTAGATGTTTGGTGGGTTGGTTGGTTGGTTGGGAGGGATCATTTCATGTAGGCTTACTCGTGAGATTGTACAGCTTCACCATGCCGAGACTGCCATGCGGAGTCTCTTTGGTCGCGCGGTACATGTTCCAGATTAACTTGTCGGTATATCGCTTGATCAGCGGCCCCTGCAGCTTTAATGCCCTGTCGCTGAAAGCGTTGGAGAAAATCTTGCGCAGGCTGCCGTGCTCTTTGACATCCGGCGTGTTGAGGATGTGGTTCTTTTTGTTGATGTCCTGGGTGTAGAAGCGGCGGAAGTCCTTCCCGTTTTCCTTTTTGCCGGCGCTGCGGTGGCCGTAGATATCCTTCCAAGCCTGGGGGTTGGTGTAGCTGAGTCGCTCGGGACCGAGACGGATGACCTCGCCGTAGATCTCGTGTTGTCTGCGAGTCCAGGGTTCAATCTTGCCGGTGTAGCTGATGATCCACCACACCAGATCGGTCGTCCAAGTAAACTTTGGGCCGGGGTCTTGGTCTTTCCATCAACGCCTATTCTTCAAGTGATAGGCGGGCTTCAAGGGACTTACATTTACTCAACGGGTGAAAGTATACGTTGTATATTACCGTTGCCATAAGCTTCAAAATGAACTGCCAATGGTCAGTTGACGGTTCTCGACAGACGGCACCCAGTCAATCATACCAGAGATACCAAGGTACCAAGCAGGAATGGGAAGCTGCCAATCTTCAAGCTTTGGGGAGAAAATTCGTGGATTGCGTCACTGATAGGATGGGCGGCGTTTCGACCACCGAGGCTGTTCATCATTACGACGGGAGCAGGGGATTCCATGGTGGGGAAGGTGTGAGTGATAATGCCCAAAACATGAGCGCTTGCGGCAGGTTATATAGATTGTCGACACAGAAAATCGGCGTTCCCATCCATCGCCACCATATTACGCTCCTGCATATTTTGTTAAGACGGAAGACGGGAGACCATGTACCCGATGGACGTCTTGCCTGAGAACGAAACAGCAGGCATTGAAGGCCGTATTGTCTCGACGCACGAGACGAAAGCCAAGTGCTTCCAAGGAAGTACCCCGAGGCGGGAAGGATGCTGAGTGGCTTCGGGAGATTGCCGCCGGGGCTGCAGTGCCCACTCATTTGAGACATGCAGTCGACTCGGCGGCTTCCTGGCAGCAAGATGCAGTCTTTGCCATTATGATTCATAAGACAGACGACCCCGCATCTAGACGCGCAGCAGCGGACTCTTCGTCGGCCTTACACGAATCACTGACCTTCGGATCAAGGGCATAGTTCGTTCCGGTAGACCAGGACGTCGATGCGCATGTGGCATGTGGATCCGGGTAGGGGTGGGTGAAACGGTAGTGGCGAGAAGGTGGGCCAGTCAAGCTCGGCTTATTCTGGCCTAAGAACGGACGAAGTAGGGGCGAAAAACCGCATATTAAACCTCGTAGCAGGCAGCAAACAATCGAGTACTGGATGGGGACTTTTGATCGTCGAGTTATAGGCAGATGGTAGCGTGGATAGCCGTGATGTAAATACTTTAGTAGAGAAATCCTTAATCGCCAGCGAGCTGACAATTCCGACATGGGCCGGTACAGGCCGATACGAGCCGATATGAGCCGCGAAGTAGCCCGCTATAGGTCTGATAATTTGCGGGGAATCCGAGACACACGGTGCGGGTTGCGGGGCAAGTGTGCCGAAACCCTGTCGGTTTCTCGCCGAGTACTAGCTCATTCCCACTCTCTTACCTCTACTGCGTACCGTCGTCTTCCTCTTCTTTCTACTTCTTGCCAAATCGGCCTTTTTCCACCACCAATGTACCTTTTCACAGTGTAATGCAATTTATGACATGACTGCGGCGTGGAGTGTTGTTCCTGCCATCGTCGCTCTCCGTACAGAATGCGGTTTCGCTGTGATCGCCATCTCCCCTCATCCACCATCTATATCCGTCCGCTTTCGTCCGCAAACGGCTTACAATCAATTCTTGCCACGTCCTGCTTAACTAATTGTCGCTCCGTAAATCGTCCGGACGCTACGGACTCCACCCCTCCCTGCTTACCGCCACCTTCCCCTCACATGCTTTACCAGTATCGGAGGCACAGGCCACATACGGTGGTGAGGTTAACCATGCTATCACGAAAAAACTTCCGGATGTGGACATTGTGGCGCTGATGCGCAACGAAGACAAAGGCGTCCGGTTGCAAGGTAGCGTCCCCACAATCACGACAGTCATCGGCGATCTTGATAGCTCTGATGTGATCGAAAAACCGTCGAGATATGCCGGCATTGCGATCAGTAAGCCCCTCCAACACCCGTCTCGGTCCTCTCCTGCTCTCTTTCTCCGAGCCACCCATACACCCTCTCATTTCTCAACCATTTTTCGGCTTACTTTCGTTTCGTCCCATATACCTCACACCCAACCCAAATCCTATCACAATACAGCGCTCCTTCCATACACCATCTCAATCCGCAGCCCAATCAGCCGACCCCCCCTCCCTGCCTCCCTCCAGACACAGCCCCGGACGTCACCCACCCTGCCACCACCGTCGCAATGCCCCGCGGCCTGACCCACCGCCACCAACACCCTCCTCCCCCTCTTCCTTAGCAACCTTCCTCATCCACACCTCCAGCGCCGGCCTTACCCGGACCTCTCCCCCTCCACCCCCGCATGGTCCTCCGACACACACTCCATCCGCAGATCCTCCCCGCGCCTCCCACCGCCACCCACGCCGTCGAAGACGCCGCCATGCGCGGTGCAGAGAGCGCTCCAGGCGGTGGTGGGCCGCTGCACGTCGCCATCGTCGCGCCGACGATCGTGTACGGGGTGAGTGCCGGTCCGGAGCATCGCGTCCCGGCGTCGTTGCCGGATGTGATTGCGGTGGGGAGCGGGTTCGTGGTGGGCGAGCGGAAGAATCGAGCGAGATGGGTGCGTATGGTGGATTTGGCGGGGATATACGTCGTGTTGGTGGAGGATGCGTTGGGGGCGCGCGGCGGGGGAGCGGGGGTTGATGCGAGGCTGTGGGGCGAGGAGGCGTGTTCTTTTGGAGTGGATGAAGAGATGAGTCTTCGGGAGTGGATGGGACTGTTGGTGCCGGTGTTGAAGAGGTATGGGGTGGCTGAGGGGGGGAGGGCTAAGGGGGTGGCGTTGGAGGATGTAGTGAAGGATTTTGGAGGGTTGGGGATGGTGAGCGATCATGCGGGGTATGTCGCTTCACTATATGGAACGGAGCAGAGGTGTAGGAGTGATCGCGCCAGGGGGCTGTTGGGGTGGGTGCCGAGGGGATGGGTGGATTGGAGGCGGCGGTGGAGGAGATGGTAATGGCTTTTCTGGAGAATTGGCGTAAGGATCGTTTGGGTAGATGGCTTGAACCGCTCGCCCGTCTCATTGGTACTTGTCAGCTATATGATGATCGATTAGGAGTAAATGAGCTCATTTAATTAACAATGAGAGACATCGGAGATCCCCTTGTCTGTGCGATGCGAAAAGTACGTGGAAAGTTGCATCAGGTTATAACCCCTACCTACGTCTTTCAGTCGACAAGCTTCTCGCTGAGGCTCCACAACTTTTCTGCCAGCATCGGATCTTTGGCATGGGGTGCAATGTTGCTTGCGATATTGCAGTCCACGAAGTAATCACCATTGTGTTCCCTGACTTATTAGCAGGCGTCACTCTCGACAAATTTACAGAGAATACTCCTTTGAAAAAAAGGTCAAATGCAGCTACTATCAGAGTTGCAGCACCTTGTTACCATCCTGGAACAGTGTTAGTCGTTCTCCTTGGCTTGTGAAGCGAGAGCACTTGCCCATTTTTTCCAACAAGTCCATCGGGATATCGCGATTGATGTTGGTTTCGGCAATGCCTTTTTGTTTTCGATGTCAGACGCAAGCCAGAGATCCGATCAGGCATACTTACCTCCAGGATGAATGCTGCAGGTCATCAGACCATTGCTTCCGTACCTTCTGGCCAATCAACCGCAAAAAGGGCGTTGGCAGACTTGGACTGCGCATACGTGGCGAACGGCTCGTACGATTTCCCATTCTACCACAAATGTAAGCACTTCGAAGTCATCGCTAGACGATTCCAGTACTCACGTCAAAGTTGACATTCTCCTCGCACGCTGAGCTCGCCACACTCACCACCCTCGGCTCGCTCTCCGCACGCAACAGCGCCTCCATGATCGGGGTGGTGAACAGAAAGTGGCCGACGTGGTTGACTCCAAGTTGCCACTCGATCCCTTCCGCAGTGGTCTGGTACTCGGGCGTCATCATGACGCCGGCGGTGTTGATGAGCATATCGACGACGGTGTCAGTCCCAACACTTTGGAGGCAGCGATGCGGACGGAGGACTGCCGCGACAGGTCCAAGATGAGCGGCTTGATGTTCGCTGCGGCGGCGCCGGGAGAAATGGACGCGACCACGTCGTCGAAGGCATTCTGCGAAACTTCCGTCTCGGAGAGTGGGCGACGGCGTTATACACACGTGGTCCCTGTCAATCTCGTCATTGAACAAAGCTGATATAGCATCTGACATACAAACGAGAAGACATCCTCGTGGGAAATCGGAGCCCGTCAGAACTTGGGTGTCTGTTCATTGTAATGTCTCCCACGACCGGGGACGAGGTGTACAACCCCGACAAGCACTGGAACTACCCCACCATCACCGGATCCAATTCGCATCCCGTCCGCCCCAACAATTCTGGTAGAAGCAATCGACATGGCAGCTCAGGCCACGGTAATCGGCAAGGTAAAGACGGCAGCGTGATCACCGACCCAGATGTGCTGATCAGCTGCTGGTCTGCTGCAGCGACTACGGTCAAAGACGCCATGGCATAGATTGAGCCCATGACATTGATCTGTCCATGCTTCCGGGAGCTATCATCTTGAACAATGCACAGTCTTTCGACCCAGAGATACCGTTCTCCGAGGTCCTTTGCAAAGCCTCATGGCGTCCACTATCACACCCGGTAGTGCCAATATATCGATCCCACCGGACTCCTATGACGTCGTTCTAGCACAGCTACAAGTCCTTCCGACACAGGGAGCTCACCTACATGTAACTCAACGCAATGACGGGCAGTGAGTGAGGAACCTCGGTAACACAGAGCTCTTCAACATCGATGAGTCGAAACGCAGGCGGCAATGCCGCTGCAATGGAGTTGCATTGATGTCCATGTTGATTTTTGCAGATGGCTACCCAGTCATTCACGACATGGGTGGCAAAGAATGGTGTGTCCCAGGTCTTTACTCACATCAACCGCGTTCTGGCGCTCTGGTAGGAGAGTGAAAGCTGGACATCAATGGCTGGAGGAAGGCAGTGCCTGCATATGAAGGGCCGAGGCTCGGGATCCGTCCGGATATCTTGGACTTGGAAGAATATATTCGATGGAATTTCCACGCCTGGCGGCTTTAAAGATGTACCTTTCTGCAAGTCGTCGATTACTGTGGTTGAGTCTACAAGAGCAGTCATATTTTTTTGTGAGATTTCTTCGAGGTTGATCATTTTGAGTGAGTTATCCGAACATCATTTGCCGTGCACTCTTCTCTCAATGTTCAGCCCCAGATAGTCATGATGTCTAATTCGAGATGTGTTCGAATGCTGGAATGAATTGATGGTGGAACTCTCTACCCATGATCGTATACATTTGACTCGCTCGATTCCTCACCCGGACTTTAATAATCTCGTCGAAAACGACAACGTTTTAGTGGGGTTCGGATAGTAATACGAACAAACAGCAATAATCAAGTAAGCCACCAGGCAGAGAAAGCCCCTGAGGTAATCACTCTTCCCGTCTCTTAAAAAGCCGCCCACCACCAAAATGGCAAGGATAAGAACAATAGCTTGAAAGGGCTCAAAAGCCAAGGTCATATTCTTCCCCACGCCCCAACCGATAAAGATGATGATGGGCGTGATGAGCATGACCGTCTGAATGCAAGACCCGATGACGTGAAACAACGCAAAGTTCATGCGGTTGTCGGAGGCGTCGCCGATGGCTGTGAGGTGCTCGGCCGCCTTTTCGATGACGGGAACGAGGATCAGGCCGACGAACGCGTCCTTGACGTGCCGCTCCTCGACGATGAAGTGGATCTGGTCCACGAGCAGGTAGGCGATGCAGCAGACGCAGGTGATGGAGATGACGAGCGCCAGGAGGCATTCGGCCAGGCTGAGCTTTTCGTCCTCGACGGCCTTGTCCTTGTTTTCGCCCACTATCAAATCGTGGTTGAAGACGTCGGAATACAAGCTGCGGTGTGAGTTTGTTTGATACCAGAGGTAGCTGGGTGGGTGAGTCAGCAGCTGGGCGGAACGGTTTGCGGTAATGACTTACACCATGTAGGAGGCTAGGAGAATGAAAGCGGTGCCACGACTGATCTTAAGACCGTCTACGTCAAAGTCTCCAGTTCCGCCGTATTCGGTGTCTTGAAGGGTGTTGATATAGGCAGAGGGAAGGATCAGCGCCACTATCGATGATGATTAGAATCAGCCAGCTCAAACAACTCGGACTGAAAGGGCATTTACTTCCGGCAACCAGGATGAGCCCACCACCAACTTCTCCGATCGCGGCATGGAACTGCTGCTCTTCCCGCTTCATGCCGCCGATGAAGAAGCACAGACCAATGCAGAACAGCAGATTGGCCAGCACAGAGCCGAGGATGGCCGCCTGGATGATCTGGATCGGATCGAACGTGTCCGTGGCAGTCCTGGTGATCAAAATCGTAAAGACAACCATCTCAACGATGGAGCCCAACGTCGTCTCTATAATCAGTCCCACCACGTTATAGACCTTTCGCACGATCTGCTCGCCGCCGAAGCCGATCAGATTGGCCGCCGGCACCATGGCGATGTAGTTGAGGATGAAGATGGCGAGGTGCCAGCTGCCCGATTCGTCATGGCGCTTCACGAAGCCCTGCCGTCGAAACCCTGCCGTATCAGCATCGCCCGAAAACTTCAATTTCCAATCTCTTTCTTCCGTGTTGGACGTACAATGACGATGGCCGCAGGCACGACGACCCAGAGGATGTTGAAATACTTGCACGGCGCCGAATGGTTGAAGCAGGTGCGCACGAAGTGCCGGAAGTGAATGCCCCGCCGGCCGCTTTCGCCGAAAGCATGGATGCCGAAGGCGGTCCGTGTTCTCGTGCCGCCGCCGCCGCCAGCTTCGAGCGTGCTCAGGTCCGACGCGTCGAAGGGCTCTTCGCCCACGTCTTGAGGGCACGCCATCGGTTTTGGCGTTTTGCGAGTTCAGTTTGTGCTCGGTTGTGGAGGAAAGAGATCGAAGAAGCCTAAATATACTACCCGGATAAAGCGGGACCGGGATGCTGCAGATCAGCCGAAGATCTGCGTCGTAGGCGGTGTGGTGTTGGCTGCAGCGTATTGTGGCAAACCTGCGTCCCGGCGAGTTGTTGGCGAGAGCGTCGAGTGCATTCGCGGATACTTCGTCGAGGCCACTGGCGACTGTATTAGTGGGCAAGTAAAGGGGTTGGACGGACGGATGTTCGGTGCGACTTAACCGTGAATTGGGGCTTGTGGGGTTGATCGGTATGCCGTGTGGCCGTCTACCCGTGAACATGTGGGCACTGTTCCACTTTTTTCTACGTCAGCCGGAGCCCCATCAGCTGCACACCGCGTGCGTTGTGTCAGTAAGCTTTGCTGTTAGGAGATCCAGGGGTTTGTGTGCTTGAACCCGGCTTCACTTCTTGTCTGGCGGAGATTCTTGCACAGTATCTCCCCGTGTTCGCGACGAGGCGTATTCTTCCACACTCCACGTGCTGATCGTCTCCGCGGTGATCATATGCGCGGTCCACGGGGTCGGTGGGATGCCTTTCTGGGGGTCGTTCGTCACGCAGCGCGGGCACGTGGATCTGCAGATCCTCGTCGTAAGGGCTGTGTGCCTCCGCGTATCACCTGTCGCGTGGCGTCAGTAGTTAGCCAGAAAGTTGACTAGTAGTAGTTGCTACTCTCGCTTCACATCGGCAAACAAATCAGTGGGAGACGGAGTGGGGATTTGCAGGTCTTCCGAAACGAAAGTAAGCCGAATGCATGACTATATTGTTGTTTAACACATTCGCGGTATTCAGGATTCCATTTTCTAAATGCGCATCTCTCAGAGCCCAAGTCAGGTTTCTTTGAGAGTTCAAGTTGTAGCAAAGCTGGCGATGACAAGCGCGTTTAGTCAAACTGACTAAAGCTACGAATACAGAACATAACGATGGCGAGGAAAAGCACGTGAAAGGGCGACTGGGTGGCGCAGCCCATTCGAGAGATGAGTCCAGAAATAAGTGCGGTCGTTGATGTTAGTGCTGGTGTTGCGATCTATACCACCGCCCGGCTGACCATGCACTGTTGTCCGCGAGAGGAAGGGGCCAACTCTAAGCGAGGCATCGATGTTTCTTTCATTGAGGCAGTGCCGTCAAGGGTAAGACGGCTAAAGCGGCTAAAGAATCGGCGTGAGGGGAGCAGCACCGCTGGTGGAAAATCAGTCTCCATATTTAGAGCCGTTACACTATAAATATCACTTGAGATGCGAGTTTGACTACTTGGGGCTGCTGCCTGCCGAACCCACCCCTGTGCCCCACACCAAGTCGTACGGCTGACTGGAATCGAGCGGATTTGTACGCCTTGCTTCGGTCGCGATATGACCACAGGCTTTCCAGTCTTATTTGCAGCACTTGAAATCACTTTTCCGTCCTGAATGTCTTTTTACGTTTGTCTTCCGAAGTTTTGATGAGGAAAAAACGGAATGAAACATGGAGCCTGATCGAAAGTTTTATTTCAACTATCAAGCGGAAGGTATTTCGTTTTCCGAATGGATCTCGTTGTTAACATTATGCCTCGCACCCGTCTTCACTCATTTTTTCACCGGCGTCAGTGAGCCCGTCGTGCTCCACGGCTCTCCTCCCAAGTTTGCAGATCGGATCTTACTGTATAATCCGGCGTCTATTATTTGGAGGTACTTCGCCATACTGGATCGTCGAATTCAGATTCGCGATTGGAACATAAAACACGCGGCCGCAAGCAACGCTATCTTCTGGACCGGTTCTAGCTGGAACGGCTCCGAGGAGCTGATGGTAGGTACACACGAATAACCATGGTTCACGCCTTGATACTAACACTGCGTTCCGCGCGACATAAGGTTACGAGCAGAATTTACTGTCGAAGACTCCCCACATACAAACATGTCCCGGTACTCTCGGGCAGCTTCGGGAAAACCATCATTGCTGCCCTCCAGGGTGCGCAGGCAGCATATTCAGTCGTAGCGGGCACGCGAAACAATCAATATGGCTGCCAGCTATCGGTAGCACGTATTTTCACTCCAGTGGCAATGTTCAGCCTTTTTCGACTGCCCATAGCGTTTTGGTTGACCGAGGACTACGCTTATACGGAACTGGACGCTATCGAACAGTGGTCCGCATCAGACAAGTGTACAAGCTGCAATAGAGACAGGATATCTTCGCAGATATTTGGAACACAGGAAAGCAACAGTCGCGCCGAACTTCGCTCCCCATCCCGCTTTCGAGGGTCAATTGCCTTCGCAATCTTCTTCTGTTGTTTCGCAGGAGGCATTGTTCTGGCAATCGTCAATGTGACGCCGTATAGCATGGATGGTCTTGCGTGGAACATGTCCAACGTCATGGAAGTGGCGCTCTTCCCCGTTCTTTTCTTCTTTACGGCTGTCTCATTGGCGTGGTACTTCTTTACCGACCAGACTTCCTCATCGACGATTCCCTGTATCAATTCCTCGTGGTACAGATTCTATACCTACTTCATTTTCTTCCTGATGGGTGCTACATTGGTGTTTTCTGCCGTCGAGACTCGAAAGGACGACCATGGGGGTTATACATCGTTCCCTCCGGGAGTTGACGCATGCGGCGCAGCCCCATAGTGTTGGTCTCTCTACGGCGTTTTGAGAATCATGATTGCCAAGAAAAAAGAGTGCGAACTTCATCGTTCGATTGGAGCAAAGCTCTCCCCGCAATACTATCCCCACCGCCGCTCTCCCCACCTCCTCTCTACAACTGATACCGAAACCGCCCCGCGCCATCCCCTTCCCCTTCCCCATTCCCATCGCCATCCCCCTCCCCCTTCTCCAACCTCCTGTTCCCCCACCAATACGCCCCCATCACGCCCCCCGCGACCCCAATCGCCGCCGCATACAGCCCCAACACCGCCGCAAACGCCCTCCGATACCGCGGCGCGTCCCCTTCGCGGAACAGCTGCCCGCCCGCCAAACCCCCCAAATTGCTACCGATCACCGCCAGCGCCAGCCCGACGCTGCGGCGCTGCGGCGACCGCGCGTTCGCGCTCAGCCACGCGTCGTTCAGGCCCTGCGCCAGCGCGTTGCCGCTGCCGAGCAGCGTGAACAGGGCGTACCGCGTCCACCGGTGCTGCCCGCCCGCGGCGGCGGCGGGCATCCCGTACAGCCCCGCCGCGAACGCGATCGACCACGCGAACGCGACGACGCACCACGGGCCGCGCAGCCTGGTGGCGTCCGACGCGTACGAGATGGCGAAGGAGAGGACGACGACGAGGAAGCTGCTGACCGAGTTGAGCGCGTTGGCCCCCGTCGTGGAGAATCCGAAGGCTTTGATGACGGTGGGGCCGTAGAGCTGCAGGCCGCCCTTGGGCGCGAGGCTTACGAGGTTGAGGACGAGGTGGAGCCAGAGGAGGGGGTCGGCGAGGGCAGCGATTATGTGGGGGAGGGTTATGGGGGCTTTGTCGTTGTTGTCATCGTTATTGTTCGTGGTGGTGGTGGTGCGGAAGGCGAGGATCGCTCTGTCTCGGGGCGAGAAGGGGTCCCAGAGGCCGTGGATGGGGGCGGTGTGGGTGGGGCTCCGCGGGAGAAAGAGGGTGAAGAGGGCGAAGGCGAAGAGGGTGATCGTGCCCTCGACTGGCAATGGTGTGTGTTAGAGAGATGATGCGGGTTGGAAGAAGTGCAGGAGGGCGAAGTTAACCGATGAAGAGCCACTGCCAACCTGAGAGACCATGCGATCCGCTGAGTTTCAAGACACCGGCGGCGATCAATGAGCCCGTTGCGGTGGCGAAGTAGTTGCCGAAGTAGAAGATGGCGGTTCGGAGGGCCAGTTCCTGCCTGGTGTAGAAGAGAGACAGCATGTACTGGCCACCCGGGACGTATCCGCCTTCGAATGCGCCCAGGAGGAATCGTGTGGTGTAGAAGGAGCGGATGTTCGTGCACCAGGCTTGGGTCAGGGCGATGGTGCCCCAGACGCCCATCTGACCGGTGAGCCAGATTGGGGCACCTACCTTCTGCAGTAGGATGTTGGAAGGCAGCTCGAAGATGATGATTCCCATGAGCATCAACTGGTTGCCCAGATTCACATCATCTGAGGTGATGCCAAGGTCTTCCGTCAGTGTGTCCGTGAGGGCGTTGGAGATGTTGCTGCGGTCGAGTTGGAGTACAAAAAAGCCGAGAACAAGCAATGGCATCAAGTAGAAATCGAGCCTATAGTGTATGAGTGTTAGTGCCCTGATATGTTCACTTTCCAGCCACTGGATGACTTACTTTCGTAGTACTCTTCTCTCCTCTTCGACCGTCCAAGAGAATGTTTCTTCATCGCGTTCCGAAGCGGGCAGCTGAGATACGATCTGCTTCTCGTCTACCCGTTGAGCCGAGATTGGATCGGAAATATGGGTATTCAGCTCTGGCATCTTCGTCTCGATGACAGGAGTAAGCAAAAACTGGCATTGCCGAAAACAAAAAGACCCAAGGGGTCAACATATATCTCGTATCACGCAACCGGCATGATACTTGACGTGCGAGCACGTTATCGAAGTCTATTTGATATCTCGGACCAAGATACGGGCATTCGGAAGTCGCCAGGTCGGGAGCGCAGAGCACCGTGTAGAGTTGCGGGGTTTCCGTGAAAATGCGGAGGTGAGCGACGGAGGTGAGCGAACGGCCCGAATCGGAGCACCCAGCCGCGACGACAAAGCCTTCAAAGACGCGCGGCTCTGCTCGGTCTTCGATCTCTTCATGCAGCGTTTTGAGTATTATCGTCGTCTTTCCTCTCACGTTGAGCTTCCAAACAAGCCCCAACCCTCATCCCATTCCATCCTTCCACGACCAACCGAGCCATGTCCACCGATCCCGCCCGTCCCAACATCATCCTCCTCCTCGCCGACAACCTCGGCTGGGGCGAACTGGGCTGCTATGGCGGCGGCGCCCTCCGCGGCGCGCCCACCCCGCGCATCGACCTCCTCGCCACCGAGGGGCTTCTCCTGCACAACTTCAACGTCGAGAGCGACTGCGTGCCGACGCGCTCCGCTCTCATGACCGGCCGCCATCCGATCCGCACCGGTTGCCGGCAATCGGTCCCCGCGGGCTTCCCGCAGGGGCTCACGCCGTGGGAGAGGACGCTGGCGGAGTGTCTGAGGGACGGGGCGGGGTACGCGACGGCGCACCACGGCAAGTGGCACCTGGGCGACGTGCAGGGGCGGTATCCGAGCGATCGCGGGTTCGATGAGTGGTTCGGGATACCACGGACGACGGACGAGAGCCAGTTCACATCGGCACTGGGGTACGAGGCCGAGGTTGCGGAGCTGCCGTACATCATGAAGGGGGTTGCGCGGGCGGCGTCGGAGGAGGTGTGCGTGTACGATCTGGAGAAGAGGCGGCTCATCGATGAGATGCTTGTCGAGAAGAGCAAGGAGTGGCTGTCGCGACAGGTGAGCGACGCGGGGGGGAAGCCGTTCTTCCTATACCACCCGCTCGTGCATCTGCACTTCCCGACGCTGCCGCATCCGGATTTCGCGGGGACGACGGGCAATGGCGAGTTTGCGGATTCCATGGCCGAGATGGATTATCGTGTCGGTCAGATCCTGGATCATGTCGACGCGTTGGGTGTGAGGGAGAACACCGTCGTCATCTTCGCGTCCGACAACGGACCCGAGTTCCGGCCGCCGTATCGTGGGACCGCGGGGCCGTGGTCAGGGACGTATCACACGGCTATGGAGGGCAGCTTGCGGGTGCCGTTCATCATCAGGTGGCCGGGGCGAGTCCCGGAGAATGTTAATTCCAACGAAATGGTGCATGTCACGGACATCTTCACCACCGTGTTGGACATGGCGGGCGTCGAGAAGCCCAGTGACAGGCCGATTGACGGGGTTGATCAGACCAGATTTTTCCGGAATCCGGAGTCGGTGAAGTCCGAACGGGAAGGGTTCCTCTTCTACATCAAAGATGAGCTGCGAGCGATCAAGTGGAGGCATTGGAAGCTGCATTTGGTGTGGGAGCCGAAAGTGAATCAGTCCTCAGGGAAACTGGAGTCTCCCTATTTGTTCAACGTCATTCGCGATCCGAAGGAGGAGTCCGACATACTAGCGTACAACACGTGGGTGTTGCAGCCGATGATGAGATTGAGGACAGACTTTCAGAAAAGTCTGAAGAACGATCCCGCGCCACCAGATCCTCTCAAGGATTTGTAAATAGCATAATCTCATCTCCTAATAAATATGAAACGGCTGTTCAATCATCCTTGGTACATTCTTCATTGGCCTTGACGCTATTATGTAGTCCACGAGAAGAGGTCATCCGCGTTGAAGTTTTGCAGCAGGAAATCATCAGATGCCAGACCGAACGGGTCGTCTTCGCGATGAGTGGTCGCCAGGTCAAATGAACCTGCACATGATGTTTGGGGACGGGGAGTCTGCTCAGGGATAGGATGCTGGAGAGATTGACAAAGCGTCTCAAATGTGTCCCGACAAGGCTTGCCCGCCGGGTAACGTTCGACCATACCCCAGAGAACGGCGGAACAGGAATTGACCGAGGCGTTCGTTTTTCCCGTGTCAACATTACCACGGTCACCTGGCCAGTTCTTCAAGCAGTAGATGAGTGACACGCCAGAGCGAAAGAGGTTGTGAACAGTGCGCCAGTAAAAGCGCAGCTTTCCATCTCGGAAACACGAGCGGTATGCTTCAATGCTTTTCTGAGCATACTCGGCGAGGGAAACCAAGTCGTCGCTGGAGACGGTGGGCATGTGTCGAGAGGGAGAATAGAGTTGTAGAAGAGAGTTGTAGAGGCAACCGTCGAATATCTCCATCGGAGCCAGTTGAGATGGAGCAACATGGGGAGGAACGGAAGCACGCCACTCGTAAAGCTTCCGACGCATGTCATGCCGCCATAGGTGGTGGTCGAAGGTTGTTGAGACAAGTGGCGGTTTTTGGTGCAGCACCTGGGTGATCTCCGATTCGAGTTGTCGATATCTTATCAGGTGCAAGGCTAACTCCTTCCGTGAAGGACCAGCCTGCGGTGAGATGCCATCCTCGGTGATGTACTCATCATCTACACCGGCTGGAAGCGAGACGAAGATGGCCTCGTCCGGAATTGAGACAGGGCGACCAAGGACCGCGCATAAATTTCTTTCAAACGTATATGTTGCCCAGAAAAGCCTTTTCCTGCGGTCCAGCGACAGCGGATCAAGTCGAAGGTGAGATGGAGGTTCATCGTGTAGTCCCAAGTCTACTGCCAGCCTTGTGGCCAAGCCGATGATATGCCAGGTTCCAGAAGGTGTTGATGAAAAAGATGAATATTGAATCAGGAGGAGCAGGTTTTCCAAGTGCTGCAGATCGCCAGCAAGCAGGTCAGTTGGATGAGCAAGGAGGGTTCGCGAGGCAGCGGAGAAATAGGCGTCAGCTCTAGTGGCGGGAACGGATGCATCTGTTCGGTTAAGTAGTTGAATGGAGATGGCCAGCACCATGAAGAGCTTGTAGCGTTCCTTCACGTGGGATCCGTCATGGGCAACGACCAGCATGGGCAAGACGTCAGCTCGGTATAAAATGGGAGAGAAGAAGTCGCAGTGTTCAAAATAGGTGTTGATGAGGCGAAGCGAGACGTCGTCTGCGGGAATCTGCACGGTGACTTCGTGCGGCAGCATATCAATGATGGACGAGGGTGCTGGATCTCGGGTGGCGACATGGCTAAGGCGTGATGCTGAGGCCAGGTCAAGAAGAAGCAGGCGTAGCAGTGGAACGCCGCAGCCAGGGCCCATGTATCTGGGGCTTGGGAAGGTGGAGGAGTAGAGAGAGACGAAGCTGGCCTGGGAAAGCACATGCTCAAGGTTGAAGTCCGTGGGGGGTTGGTGGTTGGTGGGGCGATATTGTTGGAGCTCCTGCTCCAGGTGAGCGACGCGATCTTCCAGGCTCTTGAGATAGCTTGTTCAAGTCAACGGGATGTCTCGTAAGCGCTTGTTTCAGAGGGCACCTTCGCGGAACTACAGAGCCGTCGGGATCGTGACTGACGCAATCGGCGCCCGCGCGTTCGCAATTGGCGCATGCCGGCAGGCTCTGGTCGCAGCGTTGCTTTCGGGCCTTGCAACGAGCACAGGCGGTTACGTTGGCGCGCCGCACGCTGGATCGTCTGGGAGCGGCGGGCATGTTGCTGAGAGTGATGGATGTTGAAACGGTCCGACAGAGGCTTCTCTCACCCGTCAGATTCCGACGGATTAGTAATCTGCGCTAAAGGCTTAGGTAGGTTTAGCGGGAAATACAACAACTGCGGCGCTGGCAAAGGCTGGCAGACGTCATGGGACTGGCACAGGGAAGGCGCCGGCTTCCCGCTAGTCGCAGCCGCGATTCCTCATTCCATTCCTGCACGACCGCGTCGGCCACCATCAACACCCGTCTCAAGCTATGCCCGTCCGCTCAGACTTTTCCTCGCTCCCCTACATCGGAGTTCAGTCTCATGGATCCGACAAGCCGTCAGGGAGCCTGACAAGCGATCAACTCCTACATTTCGATGTTGTTTGGCGAGACGAAGTTGTGGTCGGACAGAAGTGGGGGCCATGCACCCCACCTCTCGTCGATCCCGCCTGATATCGCCCCTCCCAGCTCCTTGTTCGAGCTCTTATCGGACCCCCCGACATCTGCACTTTATCCGCACACCACACGAGCCGCACGATAACGGAACTGGCCTAACCTCTTGGCCTTTATTATGACCGCAACAATGTCACTTGTTGACTATGCGCATAGCTGCTTTGGATAGTTTAACAACCTACATCAGTGGAAAGCAATCCACAGCGCAGCAATGGGCAGCATGGAAGAAAACGTCCAGCATGTCGACGTCCTCATCGTAGGCGGCGGACCCGTAGGTAACACCCCCAACACCCACGCCACGGGAGTCTTCCCTAACACATTGCCAGGACTCATCAGCGCATACCAACTCGCGCGCACCCTCCAATCCCCCAGTACATCCATCAAGATCATCGAAAAACAGGCCAAGTTGGCCCAAGACCAGTACGGCCGGGCCATCACCCTCTTCCCGCGCACGTCAGAAATGCTCGACCAGCTCGGCCTCGCCGACCAGCTCGCGCAACACTGCTTCGCCTGCCGCGAAACGGCGTCCTACGACGCCTTCGGCAACGAAGTGCAAGGGCGAGGCTGGGCCTTCATGGAGCAGATGAAAGACACAGCGTGGGACTTCGCACTCGTCCTGCGGCAAAAGTACCAAGAGGAAGTCTTCCGGCACGCCCTGCGGGAGCTCGGCGTCGAAGTAGACTCCCCCTCCTCCCTCGTCGCCGTGCAGATCGACGAGTCTATCCCGCCAGGCGGCTACCGCGTCTCAGCCACTCTCCAGCGTGGCTCTCCACCGACGACAGCAACGACGACTACGATCAAGTGCAAATACCTCATCGGTGCCGACGGCGGGCGCTCGACAATCCGCCGCCTCCTCGCCATCCCCTTCGACGGCAGCACGACGGACGACCGCTGGGTCCGCATCGACGGACACGTCTCAACGAATCTCCCCAAACCGCGGTCGTACGCCGCCATCGAGAGCCGCACGCACGGCAACGTCCTCTGGGCGGCGCTGGACCACGGCGCGACACGGATCGGCTACGCGCTGCCCCAGTCCTCGGCCAACGGCGGGGTCTTCGACGAACAGACGGCGGTGGCGGAGGCCGTGGCCGCCGTGAAGCCGTTCGATCTGTCCTTTGACAGGGTGGACTGGTGGACGATCTACTCCGTGGGCCAGCGCGTGGCGCGCTCGTTTTTCGTGCGGGATTGCGTGTTCCTCGCAGGGGATGCGGGACATACGCACAGCTCGGGCGCGGCGCAGGGGTTGAACACGGGCGTGCACGATGCGGTGAACCTGGGGTGGAAGATGGCGCTCGTGCTGCAGGGACGGGCGGACGCGAGGATGCTCCTGCGGACATACGAGACCGAGCGGCGGCCGAATGTCGAGAAGCTGATCGCGTACGACCGCGACATCGCGCGGCTGATGACGATGCAGCTGCCCGAGGACTGGACGGGAGATCCGGACGCGGACCCGAATGTCGTGTTGGGGGTGGTCATGGCGGAGGCCGCGGGGTTCAGCTCTGGTTTGAGCATCGCGTACGAGCCGGACGGTGTTTTGACAGTCGTCCAACCCTCGTCGTCATCTGTCGCCGTCTCCCCCGGCCAGCGCGCCCCCGACGTCGCACTCCGCAAACCCGGCACCCTCGAACCGACGCGGCTGCAGCGCGAGATGCCGAACCGCGCGGTGTTCTACGTCGTCGCTTTCGTCGGCGAGATCGCGTCGTCCCCGGCCACGACGGATGCGTATCACGCGTTCTGCACCGCGCTCGAAGCGTCTGCTTTCCTCTTCCCCGCCCAGCAGCATGGCGGCAACCAGACGAGCGGCAACCAGACGAGCGGCATCCCGCCGATCGCTTACGTCACCATCCCCGCGTCCGCCGGACCGTCTGTGTGGGAATTGCTCGGCGGGCGCGGGCCGCCTGGGGGAGAGGTGGATGGGGTGAGCAGTAGGGTTTTGTACGATTCGGCGGAAAAGGCGGCGCATGCGAGGTACGGGGTTGAGCTGGCAAAGGGCGCGGTGTTTGTGCTTAGGCCGGATGGATGGGTGGGGACGGTGTTGGAGATGGGGGCGGAGGCGGTCGCGGGGCTGGAGGGGTATTTCGGGGGGTTTTTTTGGGGACGGGTGGGAAGGGGGTGGAGACGTGAGTGAGGGAGAGGGTCGATGGGGGATGGGGTGGTAGTTATGGGAGGAATACTTCGACGGCGAACTGGTGACTTCCCTATCTTATAATACGCAAGATTTCTCCAGCAAAGCCGAATTGACATGCCTCCAGATTCCGGTCCAAGAGGGAAATATGGCTATGGTCGAGTTTCTGGTAGATCAGGGCGCAAATTTCAACAATCCGCCAACACCACATGGGAGGGTGACTGCTGTACAGGCCGCAGAAACAGGAGGCTTCCTCCTAATCGCCAAGAAGCTACTCGAACATGGGGCCGACGTCAATGCCCCAGCTTTTGCTCAAATAAGGGGCTGATGTCAAGATGCCCGGTTACGGACTTCAGCAGTACAACAATGCTGTGAGCATGGCGAGACGAAGGGTACAATGCGTTGGCCGATCTGATTGAGGAACATCACTCAAAGATACAGTGAGCGTCAGGGCCACGACTTTTACCGCGTTGGTCAGCCAACCGAATTGTTGACATTTGAGCAGGAATGGACAGCTCCGACCTCGCACCAGGGTTCCCACTTGCCAAGCGCAAACAATTCAAGCGATTCTGAGTCCCAGATTGCAGGTATTTTAATGACGGCTTGATTTACTTGAATTGGAATCTCGCTGGTAGATTATAAAATTGGATTGCAAACTCGGTGGATAGATTGAATAAGTAAAATGAAAACATGGTTTGAATTGCGAAATTGTTTCAGTTTGCAATCCCAGCTTGGTAAGTGGTAACCCTGCCTCGCACCTGGCCCCAATGAAACGTGATTTTTCGTCACGTCTCCAAGGTTCGGACGGATTTACCCTCAACGGTGGACATGATCATTGGAGACACTGGGATCGGCTGTCTCTTCATCGTGCAGCTCAGCAGTGACAATTAACAGACTTGACAAACTTCAGAGGGGTTTCACATACTTTCCGAGCCCCTCAATGGATGGGCGTGCCTCGCCGACGCAAATAGAGCCGCACTTCTCTATTCATATTGCCACCGTGAGCTCTTGCCGCTTTTAGACCACAAGAGAACTCCTCCCACTAAAAGGTAATTGGTGTCGGAACAACCTTCGCCTGGACAAAGCTTTTTTCATGGATACGAGTAGAAGAGGCTGGCCGGCGGCGACTCCCTCTCCACCACATCAAAAAGGCTTTTGGAGCCAAGCAGAACCAGCCTCAGCTGATGCCCGAGCTGACATCTAAAAGCCTCGCCAAAATAACTATCGTTCCGCGCCTCGTTTTGTTCTCCTTCAGCCGCTCAAGATGAGTGCGCTGAAAGTTTTGTCAGTCGCTGTGGCGTCAAGTGACCTGTCATCTTTATGTACGCTCATCCTCATCCCCACGCCGCGTACTGTTCGTCAAGTATACGTTGGAATTACAATATGTTGGGCGCTCAGACAAGCCCTGTCATCATATGCAAGAAGCTGCAGTCGGACGGAATCTGTTTGGTTGAAAAGATAAGGAGAGGGAAAAGATGCCGCAAGCGGATCAAAAAATCGCCAGGGTTCTCCATATGCCGGAAGCCAATCATCGCGATCGCTGGGCTGGCCAAATATTCACATGCCGGCGACGCGGAGGCCGTGGAATGCGATGGCGTGGCCGTTTGCGGGCTGAACGGAAGGTGCCGCGAAGCTGAAATCAGCTATGATGCGCGAGCTGACAGGTGCCCTTCTTGTTGGCCAAACCAGTAGCAACGGCGACGCGCACGTGAAAGATTATCGTCAGCCTGTCTGTTTTGGCTCCGGTGAAGAGTCGCCATCGCCGTGTCCGGATCGCAAGGGGGCCACGGGTAATTTGTGTAGTTTATTTATTGTCGGCGTGGTCTGGCTGATCTTCGTCGCTCCCATCTATTGCCAGATCCAGTGCTTCCTTCACACTTATTCCTACTACTCCAGTATATTCGGCAAAATCGGTTACGACCAAGTTCTTTGAGTACCACCAATCCAATAATCAAGTCACGGGCACTCTCCAGTTGCCGCACCTTCCCGCACCCATGGGTCTTCTTGGACGCGTTTTGGAGAAGACGGTGCAAAAGGGGGCACAAGCCGCCATAGATGTCTCTAATGGTGCGGCGAACGTGGTGCTCGGTGAGGAAAGGAAGAACCGGATGGCGGCCGACTTCATGACGAGCCTCATCAAAGCCCCCGGAGCCGCCGACAATCTCATGATTGCTGCGGCAGGCATGGTCCAGAGCATCACATTGAAGCCACTCAAACGGTTTATCGATGGCCTTTCCGTGGCCCTGAAGAAAACACCAGGAGCCGTAGACGTTATCATCAACGCCACGGCGGACATGGTCAAGTACGTCACGCCGGGAGCCATGGGGAAGCTTCTCAACGCCATCGCCGACGCCATGAATCTTCTCGAGGCTCAAGTCCTGCTGGGTTCTCTGATAAAGATAACGCGCACCGTCACCACGGCGATACTAAAGGACGCGAAATACGTCTTCACCATCAAGGAGGGCGTGTTCAGCAACCCGCTCACGGCGGCGACGATCCAATTCCTGTGGAACCAGCGGCACACGGTGACGAACTTCACCATCGATGTGATTGAATGCGCCAAGTGCTACGTCAAGGCCGACTCGACGACCGGGGAGCGCGATCCCAGGGAAGAGCACGGCCAGGACAACGAGCTGGACCTCTCGGACCCGATGAACCGCCACGCCCTGCTGTGCCAGGTGCAGAGGCTGGTCAAGTCCATCGTCTTCATCCTCACAAACGTGGCGAACCCGCTGCCGTTCGACCAGATCGACATGACCAGGGAGACCCGGCTGTGCACCGACATCGTCGACTTGGGATCGACCATCGAAGTGACGCCTTCGGGACGGCAGAACAAAATGGCCATCTCGGAAGTATCGATCAAAGACGAGCGGAGAGACTCGGCGGTGGAGGAGCTGCCGAACGGGCACACGGCAGGAAACAACAAGAAAGCGGGAAAAGCAGTCAACGGGAATCCGGCCAACGGCCAACAGCACGAGCCATCGCCGAACTACGCCACGCCGGGATACCAGGGCGGTCAGGACCCGGCGGCGGTGACGGACGAGAAGTGGTTCTTCGTCAACGGCATCGGCACCGAGCTGTACTGGCTGCACCTCGCGTGCCGGAAGCTGGCGAAGCGCTACTCGCGCGACGTGACGGGCGTGTACAACCGCGGCGACGGCATCCTGTGGGACTTGATCGAGTGCGCGGGCCAGCGCAACGGCCGGGACCAGCTGAGCACCGCGAGCCAGACGCGCATGGTGCAGACGACGTCGAGCGGCCAGGCGGCGCAGCGGGAGCTGTCGGACCAGCTGGAGGCGGCGCTGCTGCGCGGGGGCGCGTACAAGAAGGTCGTCATGATCGCGCATTCGCAGGGCTGCCTCGTGCTGCGCCTTGCGCTCGACAGCCTGCGCGCCCGCCGGTCGGCGCCGCTCGACGAAGCCATGCGGGAGCGGCTGTGCGTCTTTACCTTTGGCAATCCCAGCGTCGATTGGTTCGGCGAGCCCGACGGCGAGCCCGACGGCGTGCTCCGCACGGAGCATTTTGCGAACGATCGGGATTTCGTTGCCCATCTTGGGGTCTTCCATGACGACAAGCCGAAGGAAAGGGGCTTTACGAACGTCTTTGTCAACAAGGAGGAGGGTTGGGTCGGCCACCTCTTTGGAGCCCAGTATAGTCTCCACCGCAAGCACTACACGGACGAGTTCGGGAAGAGGAAGAGCCAGAGGTCGTGGCTACTCAACTGTCGAGAGGGCGAGTCACTCACTGCCGCCAGTGTAAGTCTTATTCCAAGTCAGCAGAACTGTGATACAATTTTAACAAATTGATTATAGAGGCGCATACAAGGCTGACAGCTATACTTGGCATGATGAAATCCCCATATGGAGTGGCATTCCCATTACGGGACGGAACAAGAGAAGCACTCCCCGTAGCACGATGAGTTCAGTGCAGTCTGAGAAGACTATTGGTGGAGGCACGCCTGAGGGAGCTGAACGCCCCCCGTCCGACGGAACCGTATAAGAATAGTAAATTGTGGACACTGGACTTCGTCCGTCTACGAATAAAGTCGTCTGATTTCTCTCCCTGATCAAACTCAATCATATACCGCGACGGCTCCTTACCAGAGCTTAAACTCACCATATCACTATCCAACACCCACGTCCTCGTTTTGCGTTTCGAAATGATGAAGAAATATTCCCTACATATCAAACTTTTTCCTTGAGTGACCGGCTTTTGTCAGCCCGCGTTGCCGTTCCAATACAACGATATGTCCTCCAGATCGCCATTGGCAGGGACTTCGCATTATCAACTTACTTCTCTTGTCATATCTTTCCTGTTTGCGGGGAATGGTGCAAATGACTGAACTCTCAACATACAGCCGAAGTTTGCCCTCGGCCGACATGTGTGCGCCACGCTTCTAAGGGATTCTATCTCCGAAGTCTGATCCGAATAGGATTAGTAATGACGGCATCTACAGTGTGCATCAAGCTATATAAAGTCTACATGCAGCCTCTCCTTCAATTTGCAGACTAAGATTTTCTCCCACGACCCTTTTTCTAGTCTTCCCTCGCAATCGTCTCAAATAAATCAACCATGGCTGAGAACCAAGCGGCATGGCTCACCGAACCGAAGGCGAGGCCTCTGAGGGTTGACGAAGCCCCGAATTGGAAGGCAGGCCCCGGAGAGGTAGTGATCAAGAATGCTGCAGTCGCCGTTGTGAGTACCAATGCAGCCTGTCATGCGCGTTCCTTTTCTTTCCTTCCTTTCTATTTGCAACACCAACACTGATGGTCATGGCAGAACCCCGTTGATTGGAAGATCCAGTAAGCGGTCCATCGTACCCCGCCGGCAACGGGCGAGAACGTACTCACTCCTTAACTCCAGAGACTCCGCACTACTCCCGATCTCATACCCCAACATCCTCGGCTGCGACCTCGCCGGCACCGTCTCGGAAGTCGGCGAAGGCGTGACGCGCCTCACCAAAGGCCAACGAGTAATGGCGTAAGCCCCTTCCCCCTCCCCGCCGCCCACTCTCCGCCCGCTCACACACCCACCCCAGCTACGCCCCCAGCATCGCCACTGGCAACCCCGCCCACGGCGCCTACCAGCAATACACCGCCGTCCCCGAGCTCCTCGTCTGCCCCATTCCGGACGACCTCCCCTTCGAGCAAACCGCCGTGCTCCCGCTGGCGCTTTCGACCGTCGCTGCCGCCTTCTACGAGGACGCGCACTTCAACCTGCCGCTCCCAACCGCAGCCGGCGGCGAAAGCGGTTGTAAGGGCACCATCCTGATCTGGGGCGCGGCGGGCTCCGTGGGCGTCGCCGCGGTGCAGTTGGCGCGCGCGTCCGGCCTGCGTGTGATTGCTGTCGCGTCTGCGCGGAATCATGAGATGGTGAAATCCGCGGGCGCGCACGTCGTGCTGGACTACAAGTCGCCGAGTATCGTGGCGGATGTTGTCGTTGCAATCAGGGATGCTGAGAACTTCGTGGGCGTCCTCGACGCCGTGTCTTCGCCCGAGACATTCAGCGCTGTTGGGTCGATCGTTGATGCGGTCGGCCCGACGAAGGTCGTGGTTCTGATGCCGCCGCCTACTCAGCACGTGGAGAACTACAGAGTCTCGCACAGTAAGTCAGGCCCATGATGCGAGTGGCATGAGGATCAGCTGACGGTGCGAAGGCGTCTCCTTTAGCATAATGAAGCCCCCGCACGAGCACATCGCCGACGCTCTCTGGCGGAAGTTCGTTCCGGAAGCATTGGCAAGCGGGCAGATCAAAGCCAAACCGGACCCTCTCGTTGTTGGATCGGGGCTTTTCAGCATCCAGGCTGCCATGGACAAGCAGAAAGCGGGCGTCTCGGCCCGGAAGATCGTGGTTACACTGTGAGAAGAAGAGTGCCTACGTGGCTGAGAGCCGTCGGGCGGAGTCATGCACCTGACCCTGTGGATCCACGGCTGAATATCTCACGGCTGACTAACCCGGTTCGCTTTTCTACGGGGATGTGTTTCCGGCCACCTGCTCTGCGGCCATTCTGTGTATCTGTCATGCCCGAACCCTGTAATTGGTCCTTCTCCACAAATTGAGTGAATAGAAAACTACGATAGGCATACGTCTCTTAGCGGCATCCGTTAGCGTGACTGTTACGCCCGTATACATGTCAAAGATCGACCAAAATCCCACGCTGTCTCGGGGGACCCACTACACTGCGGCTGAAAGATGCACGCTGCACAGGCAGCAACGTCCCATACCAGTTCAGGCAAAGCTGAGCGATCAGTAAGCAATCCAACCCCGTCTAGATATATAAACGCCGAGCAGGAGAATTCCATGTTAAATTACCTCTTGCCTTAATTTCTCTGAGCACACTCACTGATTCCCCACGTCGAAGACCAATTTCAGGCCGCTACTTTGATTGATTCATGCAACGATGCCTTTTCTGCAAGGATTATTGGCGAATGATCTGTTCATACGGTTGGATGGTCTGTACAGAGCATTTATACATGCTGCAGGCGCCGAGGTGAATGGGCCTGCACCCGAAGAAGACGCCAAACCATCCCAAGAGGAGCTTGAGCTTCAGTGTGTCACTCCGCGCGTGCTGGAGATTATCCGGCAGGCCGAATTACTTGTTTCAGACGCCGATCTTCTCAAAGCTGTGTACGAAAGCGATCGCTTGGGTCTTCAGTCTAAGCTCACCGAAGTCTTACGAGCTTTGAGAACCGACATTGGCTCCTTCTACTCCACCTTACTCAAACAGCACCACACTCCTCTACAGGTCAATGGGCACGAGAAATACCCGGATTTGATGAAGGAGATTGAGGAGGCGGAAAAGAAGATCATACGGTTTCGCATCCCAGAGCCATTCAAGTTGCTTCCGTTGCCCAGCGGCTCGGGACCAACGCGCAAGGAACATGGACTTTACAGTTACGATGACGTTCCACTACCTACAATCTCCTCGATACGCCTGGTCAGCATGGAGCCAACGCCGAATAAGGATATACACGTCTCCCTGCACACCGTATATCTGCGCGACAATCCCAAGTACACAACGCTTTCGTACACCTGGGGACCACCTCTGAACATTTTCCGGACCAAGGAAGAGCGGCGGGAAACGCAATCACAACTCGATGATCCTCGAATGGTAACGACGGTGCCAATCCTCTGTAACGGAAGCCCTCTACGCGTCACCGAGAACCTCTATAGATTTCTCTGCCATTGGAGAGACGGATCCATTCATGCTCGCTTCGACGAAAGCTCAAAGGGAGCACGAGAGATCTGGATCGATGCGATTTGCATAAACCAGAATGACATCGAAGAGAAAAACTCACAAGTTGCGAGGATGGGAGAGATCTACAGCAAGTCCCAAGGAGTATACATCTGGCTAGGAGACGAGGATTGCTTCTCACGGCTCGCGATCCCGCTGATCAATGAACTGGCCATGTTCAAAGGCGACTGGAACTCACTTCGAGAACTGGGT
Organism: Diplodia mutila; assembly: GCA_022560015.1. NCBI lineage: Eukaryota > Fungi > Ascomycota > Dothideomycetes > Botryosphaeriales > Botryosphaeriaceae > Diplodia > Diplodia mutila. The sequence continues at coordinate 65,983 of JAFISB010000098.1, forward strand.
TCCGCCAGAGCTGAACAGGAGCTTTTGGATAGAGGCTTACCGCCCATCCTATCGTGGGATTACATGTCTCTCTTCGCATTTCTGAAGCGCGCATGGTTCCAGCGTGCGTGGGTTTGCCAAGAGGTTGCGTTTGCGCCGGAGATCTCGATCTTCTGCGGTAAAGCCAACATTCCTGACTGGAGGATCCTAACGAGCGCCGCCATGTACCTCTTCTTGACCTCTTTGGCGAAGGTCATAGACTACCAAGCGGCCGCAGAGATCCTAGGGGAGGGGTTCGGAGATTTCACCGACCATGGCCCCGAAAAATGGTACGATTTTAGCCACCCTCGCGGTGACCCATCTTCTCGGAAACTGTTCTACTCGGATTCTGTCAAATCCGATTTGCCGTCCGGAGTCGCCGTTCTACATCTGAATAGCATCAGAAAGGCGGATCCTTCGAAGGCGCCAGTCGGTGCTCCCGTGACGATCATCGAACCGGCAGCCGCGCAAGAGAGCATCTTGCAACTATTCACCACCGCCAGAGGAATGAAAGCCACAAACCCGCGGGACAAGATTTATGCCTTTCTCGACCTCGCAAAGCGGCCTTACTACGACACCATTCAGCCCCATCCAGGAAGGCGGGGTCTACAACCAAAATATCAGCTGGAAGTGAAGGACGTGTATCTGGAAGCCAGTTGGTACATCCTTCTCACGGAACAGGACCTCGGACTCCTGGCATACTCGCAGGAAAGGGAAACGTTGAATGAAGATCTGCCATCATGGGCACCCGATTGGGGATCATTGACTACGACGAACAGCTTCACAAGGCCTCTGGAAGAGGCAAGTTGGACGGCCTCCGGTAACTCGGCCTGGGAGGTCCCAGAACAGAAGCTCTATCAGCCGTGGCTGCTCGTGCATGGATGGAGGGTTTCCAGCATTTCCGCAGCGGCGCAAGGCGACTTCTGTCTCAGCAAGGCGGCGCTGGTCGCCGCCGACACCCCGGATATCTATGAGTGGACTCCCGGCGGGCAATCCAGAGTCGAGGCACTGTGGCGCACGCTGGTCGCCGACCACGTTGACCGACAGAGTCCGGCTCCCTCATACTGCGAGCAGGATTTTCGGAGGAAATGGACGTTTGAGCTGGATGCCGCGCGACGGTGCGAAGAGGGGAGGAAAGTCTTCGGATTCTTCACATTGCCGAGATCTGAAAAATCCAAGACGACTCTGCGGCGCTTTGAGCGTGCCGAAGAGAAGCTCCGCATCGGCCTTGAACAGATTCCAGACATGGACCAGGAGATAGCCCCTGCGAATATGTTCAACTTCCTTGCCCGGTATAATCAGACCAGTTTCATGAGAACGGTCTTCCGAACGGACGCGGACCATCTCGGAAATGGCCCTCGACAGCTCATGGTCGGGGACCAGGTGTGGATCTTGGCTGGTGCAAATGTTCCCTTTGTCCTTCGCCCTCGGTCCTGCGGTGGCTACCAACTTATTGGGGAAGCTTACGTCCATGGAATTATGAGAGGCGAAGCCCTTGACAAGCCGGGCGCGAAGTCGGAACAGATAGAGCTCATATAGCGACATCATATGGCACTTTCAGTACCGAGTAGGGTAGAATACAATCCAGTCTGCCTAGCGAGGGTGGCTCCGACAGGCGTCACAATGAGGGCCATCTTTCGGCTCTCGGCGCCGAGCCTGAGCACGAAAGGGGGTTGAGAAATGAAGGTTTTGGCCAGTCTGAGGGGGAGGAGCGGCCTCTCGGTGATGTTCGAGTAGGAAGCTGCTGTTTATGTGCATCCCGGCAGAGAGTTTCATACAAGGGTTCCTCTCAGTGGCATGAGGCTGTTCTTCATGCCGTAATCAGTACGTTACTGCTGAAAATTGCCCTGGTCTCCTTTCACGCGTCACTCCTCGCGCATATAATAGCGGCAACCGGAATGAAGAAAGGCCGGAGTCGAAGAGGACGGTATTGTCGCAGTGTGGGGTGTGGAGGTTTTTTGTCCAATATCCGACAACATTACGTACAATTCATTCAAACTACCAGCTGGCAAAACACGTCTAAAGTATGGATACATACGGTTTAAGTTTCCCCCACAATTCGGTGACTTTCATGTAGCAGTTACTGAGGTTTTAACATAAACCGTTGTTATTCGGGCTGGGCAACAGTGTTTGACGATCGGCGGGGACTCTCGTCAAGCCACCCCCTTCCGGGTCGACGGCATCTTTTGTATTCGACACCATCTCAAGAGCCTTCCTCCGCAGACATGAAGACCGTTGCAGCAGCCAGATATGCCGGTAAAGGATCTTTGCCATCGAGATCCTTTTCCTGTGCTTTGACGCTCAGCTCGGCGGCTCGAGCTACGCGGAACACTGTGGAGAAACCGTTGCTGTATGACACGCCGCTCGAGAAAATTCCGTAGAGTCCCATGAGAACAGCGACGAGCGTGGATGCAAAAGCTGTACCGTAGGCAGCCCAGAGTTTCCTCGAATCGTAAACGTAGACGGTCTGGGCGGTGAATTCGGTAACGTTGACTTTGGGTGGAGCATCGAGGGAGGAGTAATTGGGCCTATTGTCCTTGATCTTAGGCAATCCCAAACCAATACGTAGTGTGTAAAAGACTTACTGCAATGCTTGCGAGCTCATAAGGCTGATTACAATGTTCTGGAACATCGTTTCAATAGCGTTATGGAGTGGCTGATCAGGTGTTTGTTGCTCCAAACGAGACATGCCGCTGGTCACCAAAGGAGTATCACGTCGAAGTTGCTCCCGTGACTTCGCGGGCTGCGGATCGGCAAATGTTGTACAGCGTTTGATTCACGAAGAAACGAGGCAGGATGAGTTGGCCGCAGAATATGTCGGCACCCGAGTGGCGTTGCGCCAATCTCTGCCACCACCGTTTGCCGTCACGCGCGCCCGCATACTTAGCTCTACCCGCATGCATTAGACTGCATGTCGTATTGGAGGGTTTTGAGTGGTTGATGGCTATCCTGACGCGCGGCCTCTCACCCGGCTGGCCGCGAAAAGAGATCGATGCTATCGCCGACGAAGGCGTCCCTGCTCGGTGTAGAGTCGGGCCGTGGCCAGTGACTGTACCTGTCGGGCTTCCGCCGGACAAGGAACACATGCTTCGTTCGCAAAATCAGGGTGTTGCGGCCGGCGCAGCGGCAGCGGCAGCGGGTGGTGGGGGTTGCCAGACTGTCTTACAAGACTTTCTTTGTCTCTTCGTCAAACCTCTTGCGCAAACGAGCTCGAACCTTGATTTTATACGCATGAAGATTACTTAGGTTTGCGTAGTTGAACAATCTCGCTACTATTATTTATTCGGTTCCAACGCTTGCAAAAAAGATCTCCGCTGGAGTCTTTCAAAATTCCGGGCGCTTTTCGCATTGATTGTTGCATCATTGCAGGACGAGCGTCACAGAGTGTTCTGTCTAGCCATGCATCGGGCCCACTTGTTTTCCTTCAACGTGCGCATTCAGCAAACAAACAAGCTCGTTGGAAACGGGTAGTGTACCTTCGCTTAACCCTTTTCTACCTAAGGCTCGATGCTTATTTTGAATAAAGGAAGATCCTGCGTTGTGTTTGTCTACCATACATGGTGCCAGGAATCTAGTTGAAGGTGCCTTGCTTTTGCATCACTTCATCTCAAAAGAATTACTTCTCTATCTCAGAAGCGTTCGCACAATCACACACCTCACCTAAACTCAAGTGTACTGCCAAGAATATGTTCACTCTTATTAGCACCGCCGGCATGGAGCTCCTGTACCTTTCCTTCTTCTCCCTCTCAATGGCCATCCGGCTTGTCAAGCTTGTCGTCGTCGCACTGATGACGCTGGGAATGCTCTTCTCTGAGCTGATCATGGCGCTTGTCGAACAACAGCGTCTTGCCTTTGGTGGTGGACGAGCCCGTTCTCGCTTCGCGATACTGGAATAGCTGGTGAGACAGTCGCTGCGTATGTTTGGTGCTTGAGGTCTTACTCTGTGATAGCGGCGGAGGACGGCCATTCAGGATATTGGCCCAGAGACCATCGATATTCTGAGCTGGGCTTTCTATCATCTTCAAGAGGTCACTTTAACAACACCACGTGTCAATGATGGGGTCCATGTCCTCAGACTCGTTTTACGTGGATGGATATCAAGGAGGAATCTGGTTTGTCTGAAGTTAAATTGATATGGAAAGCAGTACGAAATTTACCTATCTAAAGTGAGCGAGTCTACTAAGATGGCATTTTTGAGTACCACTATCCACTGGCCTACTCGGAAGTAGCGTCACTAGGGGAATTGGTCATAGATACAAGTAATGCGCGGTAAATCAAACTTCCCTGCTTCGAAAAGCTGTTACATGACGACCGCAGTATCATTGATCAATTTATGGCTATCTTTGGGATCCTATGGGACACTTGTAAAGAAAATTGTAGCGGCGATTGGGAGAAGAAGCGAGGCGGGTTCGATCAACAGCGTTTTGTATCGCGTCGCGGAGGAGAGTATTAACGCGAAAGTGGATGGAAAATTAAAGGAAAATACCGATTAGAGAACGAAAGTATTGTCCACTACTACAGAGATGGCAATTACCAGAGAGGGAGGCCAAAATAGCATTACTTCTCTAAAGTAGCTCCTGCCTTCTCCAACCCCCCGTATCCCGACTCTTCAGTCATGTCTTTCAAGACGTTATCCGGCCAAGGTCCGCCCCAATCTCGATCTGCACAACTGGCGACTCAAACTCGACACCCCCAATAATCTGTCTCGCCTCAGCCATGAAAGTCGCCTGCGTGCGTAGCACCAAGCTCCCCGGCTTCGCCGCCTTCATCACAAAGCTCTGCCTCTCTCCGTTCGCGAACACCAGCCCGAACATCCTCACCGACAACCCGTCTTCTTCGGGCCTCGGCTTTGCTCCCACATCTTCCAAATACTTCTCCACCTCCACATGCTCATTCGCCGCCGCCTCAACCAACGGCGTCGCTCCCAGCCGATCCTCTGCATCAACCACCCGCAGCCCACCACTCGGCAGCAGTGCATCAACCAGCATCTTCACGAACTCCAAATTCCCCTTCCTCGCCGCAACATGCAACGGTGTCTGTCCATCCCCATCAGGCCACGCCGCCGGATGGCCTCCGCCCTCCTCTCCTTCCCTTCCCTCACGCACCACCGCCGCCCCAACGCCCTCGAGCAACCGCCGCAGCACCTCCACACCCCCCCTCTCCGCCGCCTCATGAAACACCGTCTCCCCACCCCCTCCAGCCTTCCTCACGCGCCAATCTGCACCGCGCTCCAACAGCAAGCCCACAGCATCCGGCTGGTCCATGGTAACCGCGGCTTCCAGCGGTGTGCCCCACTTGCTGATGCTCCTCGTCTTTCCCTGCGGCGAGGAGGGCGAGGCGGCTGAGGAGGAAGAGGAAGAGGCTTCGCCGTTGACGTCGGCGCCGTGGTCGAATAGCAATTGCATCTTGTCGAGCGCGCCGTAGCGGGCGGCGATGGCGAGGGGTGTGCCGTAGGTCTTTTCGGAGAGGTTGAGCTGGTGGAGGGAGGAGGCGGCGTGCGGGGAGGTGGGGTCGAGGAGTTTGTGGAGGGCGGGGAGGTCGCCGAGGAGGACGGCGAGGTGGAGGGTCGTCATGGTGGTAGGTGGAGGGAGATGAGGTAAACGGTCGTCGTTATTGGGGAGCTTGGGGTGTTTGAACTGGAGACGTTCTCCACAGCGCGTTCAGTGGAATGTTCTCGAATTTGTGATTCTTGTTGATTCGATCGCTTGATGAGGGGGGGGCGTGCAACATCGACGTTCCTTCTTTTTGGGGTGCTTATTTCTCACCGTCTTTTCTGTAGCTCGTGTTAAATGGAAGAGGTGGCTGGAAGCCGCGCGAATAAGAAGTGCACGTCAGTACAGAAACATTTCGGCCCCCACGCTAGTCGGTGGCTGCCTGACGAGTGGCGCAACCATCACCAACGCAGATTTGTGAGAAGGTAAGCCATCGTCCTGTGATTGGTGGCTTCTCGTCAGATCCCTGTCGAGTGGGCGGCGCTTCAATTGACGGACCAGTGAGCGCCATTTCCAATATCTTCATGATCTATTTCGATCCACAGAGTCAGCAATTCTGTCAGCCACTGCATTTTAAGCTTTGCTGCATACGAATACAATAACGAGCAGACTCTCTTCCACTTCCCGACATCGCCCATCTCCCGTATCCAATCCAAAATGTACACCCCACTGGACGAAACCAAAAAGGAGATTCGTCTCCTCCACCTCCTCCCCGGCCAGAAAGACGACCCCATACAATGCCACCTCGAAACCATCTCCCTCGCCACCCCCTCCCACCCGCCCTTCGAGGCCCTATCCTACGTCTGGGGCGCCTCCACCGGCTCCCACCACCTGCACATCCTCGACCACGAAATGCCCATCACCGACAACCTCTCCGCCGCGCTGCAGCACCTGCGCCACCCGCACTCCCCGCGCACCCTCTGGATCGACGCCCTCTGCATCAACCAGACGGACCTCGCCGAGCGCCAATCCCAAGTCCGCATCATGGGCGCCATCTACCGCCGCGCCGCGCTCGTCGTCGCGTGGACGCCGCAGTACGGCGGCCGCGACATCGTCTCCGCCATCCGCGCCGTCGGCGCCGATCAGGAGCTGCACTGGATCGAGGCGCACCGGGGCGATCGAGAGGCTGACCGCTCGATCGACGTGTCGGCCGTCAATCTGAAGCTGTTTTTCAGCGACGCGTGGTTCGCGCGCGTGTGGACGCTGCAGGAGGCCGTGCTGGCGAAAGATCTCGTGTACGTGTGTCGTGAAGACGTGCTGACGGCGGCGGAGGTGGACGGGATGATGCAGAGTTTTCGTGTGCATTTGGGGACGCGGCGGTGCTGTTCGGTGACGCGGGAGGAGGGGGGTGGGGACTGGCATAATGTCGGGCGGGAGGTGCAGTATGTGCTGGACGAGGTGCGGCAGATGGACGAGATGAGGAAGAAGTGTGCTGCGGGTGAGTCGGCGGCGTCCGCGGTGGGGGGTTTTCTGGACGTCGTGGCGAAGACGCGGCATCGCAATGCGACGGATCCTCGGGACAAGATATATGGCCTGTTCGCGTTGGCGGGAGACCTGGATCCCGGATTGATCGACTACGGGGCGCCGGTGGCTGAGGTCTATGTGCGGACGGCGTTGTGGTGCATCACCTCGACGGGGACGCTGGATGTGTTGTCCCACAAGCTGCCGTCGCCGACGGCGCGGGAGGTGCGGGTTAAGGGGAGCATTGTGAGCAAGGTCGATGGGCTGCCGTCCTGGGCGCCCAACTGGGAGGACCCCGTGCGGTACTACCGGTTGATGCGGTTCCACCGGAGGCAGTCGTTGCTGGGCTTCTACAAAGCTTCCGGTGACAGCATTGCACAGCCGATTTTGCAGGATGAAGGACGACGGCTGGAGCTGCGAGGGGTGTTCTGTAACAGGATCGCGGCGGTGGGGAAGAAGTACGAGGACCATTGGGATCAGGAGTACGACGTCTACGAGAATTGGAGAGACATGGCAGGAGTCGACGTGGATCCCAACAGGCCGTATCCGGATGGACGATGCACGCAGCTGGAAGCGTATTGGCGCACCCTGTGCAACGACATCGACCCGACTGGGCTTCAGAAGGACGTGGATGGGTACGCCAGAGCGGATGCGACGGTCCGCTACGCGCACGACCGGTGGTGGTGGAGCCATCTGGCCGAGAAGCTGGGGGAGCCCGCTGAGGAGCAGCCGGGGATGCGTGTCTACGAACAGTTCCATGGCCTTCTCGAGGCTCTGGCGACAGGCCGCCGCTTCTTCCTGTCGGAGAAGGGGTATATGGGGATGGCGTTGGCCGATGCTCAGCCCGGTGATGAGATCTGGGTTCTCCAGGGCGGTAAAGTCCCTTACGTCCTTCGGCCACAGGATTTGACAGGAGTGGACGTAGGAGGAGGCAGGACTTACACTCTCGTTGGAGATGCATACGTTCATGGCGTCATGGATGGTGAGCTCTTTGGTGGAGAGCATGGAACGATTGGGACCCTGACACCCATTTATTTGCAGTGATATCGCGAGAGATGAAAGTGAAACCAAACATCTAATCTGCCAATTACAACACTGTCCCATATCATCTGAAACAAACATGATTCAGCCTTCTCAGCATTCCGTCTATGATAAAGCGCTTCCGAGGGCGTAGAGTCGGCGGTGTCTGCAACATGATACTACCCAGAATTCACTAAAGCGCATCTGGAGATCTACTGGCGGAACGAAAGAAAGGAAAATATCAATTAACCTGCTCCAGAAGCAAAAATTGCCGCAACACAAGCTGAGGAGACTCGCAATCGTGAATAGAATACCGCTCATCCAATATCTACGCCGGACACATATACTCTCTCCAACAACATCATGAACAGTGGTAGCACCTCGTCAGGGTCATCGGTACGCGAGAACACAGCACAGCCATCGTTAGTCCGTTGACTCCGCGACCGCGTCGTCCACGTAACAAAACGCTGTTTCCAGAGAACCCAACAACCGGCTCAGCCTCCTTGACAACCATCGTTTCTTGCGTCGCAGAGGTATGTCGAGCGCATTTCAAGGTTTTTCGCTTCGTAAAATTTGCTAGTTAAGCTGAAAATACTGCTGTTTTGGATAGTCACAATTGCCGTGACTAGTCCCCTATGCGAGGATGAAAGACGTGCAACACATTCCTGAGGCCCTATAAGCGCGTGAGTGTCCCGCTCACACCAGATGAAGAGGGTAGAGTGACAGTCATGTGGCCTTTACGATCAATGTGGCTGTGGTTGGACGCGGCAGTCCTCGGAGGTTCAGCGTAAGTGGCCGGTGCGCCCGCCGTAGAAAGTGACCGTCGAGGAGTGGCAGGCCCACCTTTGAACCAGCTGCGCGCGGCAGATTGGGTCTAAAAGATGCTTGCACAGGGAGTCACTGGCAGCGGATCCTGTCCGTCACCGACGTTGAGGCTGTGCACGAGAACTTGAACTCCCCACATACTCCCGGGTGGAATTTTCACAACCAGGATACGCAATCAGCGAACTTCCAAACCTGCACAGCTCTCGCCATTCCTGTCTCACCGGGACCATCAATCGCCAGCGTCTCGACTTAGCTTCCAAGAGCTGATACGTGTTGGATCACACAGATGGCACGTCAACGCACCAATCGGAAGGCTGAGGCAAGCAAAAGCTGTCCATTCGTCATCGTTGGGAAATGTTGACAACCCCGGGTAAGGCTCCACCATACGCATTACTCCACTGTATTAGTCCCCCGGCCGAAGCATGATAGGTTTCTTCAGCCCTTTTTGATCGTCTGCGGTCGACCCAGAGTCCACATGTCCGGCTGAAGGGAATGCCGGCCCCAGTGGCGGCCCACCTGGCACGTTCTCGATCATCGGGGACTATCCCGGTACGGAGATTACGAGGCTGTTCAGGAATAGCGGAAGCGAGACAGCGGCTGGGGCCCGGAAACCCCACTCAACGGGCAGGGGTGTTCGTCAAATGAAGAGGTGGAGATGAGGGTCGGTACGGGGAAAAGCCTGGCAAAACAAATCAGTGCCGCAACGATGTAAAGAGTGGTAGGTGCAGCCCACGGAGGAGGAGAGACGGCGATAGGAGAACGGAGGGTCAAGGGATGGCAGACTGGAGAGACTGACCGCGGTTGAGACAACGCAATACAGAGACGTGGTGGGCAGAGAGACGTGTGCGATGGGGCGAGTTGCTCGGCATTTCTCCACAATCGGCATTTTCGTGTGAAACCTCAGCTGCAGATTTCAGCTGGTGTGTAAGAAGGCTACGGAAAGATCTAGACCCTGTCCAAGGTTCCGGTGAGCCTATCTTGGTTATAACCAGAGATAGGATGCATCGGCGACGTGGGTAATCACTAGGGTACCAACGAAACGCAGATAATCGCGCAGGGGTATACTTTCTATGTATCCCGCACGTAAGTCCTTGTAATTACACATATTTTAACACGTAAAGCTGAAACCGCCTATGTACCCGACTATAGATCCGTAACATTTACGCGAAGATCCGTGTTGAATTTACGCTATTACACACGTTTTATAACCTTTTAATACAATATAAGCGAGTCGTATGTGGTTTTAATATAGAATAGTACTATTTAAGGCTATAGATCGCTCGGCGAGGTTCTAAAGGACTCCTATTAGTCTAGAGAAACGCCGGGTAGCTTATATAAGCGACCTAACCTTAGGTGTTAGCCGCCGAACCTACCTGCGATCGCCCTAAACTCTATAGTATTAAATAAATAGGTAGGTGGGTAACCGAGATGCCTTTTAATTTTATAAGGTAAATGCTATAAAATCGCGAAAAGTTCCCACGCTTATTTCCGACCTACGTTTCTTAGGCGACCTTTCCCCCGCTTAGGAGGCTTCTACTACTACTACTCTACTACCTACGCCTCTTGCGCCTCCTACGCCTCCTGCGCCTCCTGCGCTGCCCGCGCTACCTGCGCTGCCTACGCTGCCTCCTCCTTCTACTTCTTTAAGAATAACGTAAATAGGGCGAACTATTCTTTATTCTTCTATCGAGCTTTTAACCCCTTAGTAGCCTTCTTTATCGCCTCGTTATTATAAACCTTCTTCGTAGTAGCGTTATTCTTAGTAACCTTCGCCTTCTACTTCGTCTACGTAAGCTCTTAGGTCTCTTAAACCTTTATAGTTACCTTATGCTGCCTTAGTTATAATACCGGCGAGTTACCCGCCGGCGGTTTATCTTCTATTATAGATAAGGTACGGCTTAGAGAACTCGCACTAGAAAGGGTCTAGTTTTAGTAAGAGTTCCCTATCGTATCGTAAGCTAGTAATTTATCTTAATCCTCGCCTTAATCCTCGTCCTAATTCTCGTTCTAATTCTCGTCCTAGTCCTTAATCACGATCGCGCGCCTACCTAGAGAACCCTTACTAAAATCGCCCTCGTTTTAGTAACGGCTCTCCGCGGCCTTACCCTAGTATAATCTACCCTTCTTCTCGCGATAGGCCTTACGGCTACCCTCGCTGCGAGTAGTAGTAATAGCCGCCTCTATAATAGCAACAACTACCTATTTATCTTAAAAGCGGTTAAAGGCGGTGAACTTATAATGTCTTAAGAAGTAGTCTATTATAGCGTCCTACTCCTTATACCGTAAGGTTTGCTATAGCTTAGGCACTAGGTTACCCTACTTATTATTCTTATAAGGACCTTCGGTGATGGCGTTTCTCGCCTACTTCTTTAATAGGCGCATGTTCTTAACTAGATCGGGATAGTTATACTCTTATACGATCTTCTTAAGCTCCTTCCAGCCTAGTTTAGTCTTAGGCTTAGGTATTTTAAGTAGTAACGAGGGGGGTAGATCGCCGCGGCTAGTAGTAGTATTAAACGGTATAGTAGTTAGTTCGCCGTAATTACCGGCGACTGGGGTGCTTTAAGTTTTATCTATAAATTTATAGAGAACGAGAAAGAGCCCCGTTTATATAGATTACGCGTGTAGTTATACATCTAGTAGCGAGACCCTGTTGAGACACCTAGGCGCTACTACCTATATAAAAAATTTTCTTATACGTATTTTATAAGAAAACACTTTAATAACGTTACTAAATCGACTCTCGACCCTTCTAAATATAACTAGCCTTCGCATATAGTATAGGCGTAACTAGATTAAAGCGGAATAGTATTAGGGACCCTCGCGGGTCCCCCTCCGGCATAAACGTTCTAGAATAGAAAACGACGATAATAACGACCTTCTCTAGGGTAATAAACCCCCCGCGCTAGATGAGGATGACCCCCTAAGCGTGTCTAAAGGCAGTTCTAAGGAAGAAGATAGTAAAGATAACTATCTTAGCGCAAGTGTCGATCGACATAGTAGCTAGCCGCTGGAGAAGGTATTTAAGGGTAACCCCCTAAACTAAGGTAGTTCGGTTCCCTTATAGAATTTACTAATAAAAACGGAACAGATAAGGTTAACTATAACTACTATAAGGGCCTACGTATAGGCGACTCCCTCTCGCGGGCTTAATACGCCGATTACCGCCGTTACTTAGGCTTAGTTTACTTCCCCTCGCGAAGACGTGCTCTAGAGCGGCTTAAAAAGCTTATAGGCATCTATCCGACCTTTATTAATTACTATATAGATAGCTATATAGCTTTTATAGAGTCGTTTCGCCACGATAAGCGGTGCCGGTACTATTACTAGGATCGATACTATTCTAGGACGACCTCCCGCCGCGCCCGCCGCTCGTTTGCCTACATACCTCTTATACCTAGATTAACGGGTTAGTACCGCTGCGTAGAGCGAGTAGACCTTCTAAAGACCTATCCGACGCTTTGCTAAGACGTTTAGAGCGGTAGATTACTATATAAACTACGCTACGGCCAGCTAGGATCGCTAGAATCGCTCTAGCAGGCCTTAGATCTCGCCTTACAACTCTCCCTCGACGGTATGCAGGTCGTTACTAGTAGGTACTAACACTATAGCACCCTAGTCGCTATTATACTACTTAATCTTCCTCCGCGGCTTCGCTATAAGCGTAGCAATACCCTTATAAGCTGTGTTATTCCTAGGCTAAAGAAGTATAAGGATCTAGATAGCTATCTACGGCCGCTTATATAGGAGCTACGAGAGCTAGAGTCGCCTTTAGAAGTCGAGGTATAGGACGCCTTAATATAAGCCTCCTTCCGCTTAAGGGCTATTATTCCTCTTATAACAGGTAACGGGCCTGCTATTATAGAGGCAATAGGTATAAAGATACCGGGTAATACTATCGTCCTATATAGATACTACCGAGTAAAGGCAGAACGTTATATAAGTAAGAATAACTACTATTACCCCCGTAGCGGAGGCCTTATTTACCCTCCGCGAACCTACCTAAGAGTAGATATCGCGGATATTATACTTCTCGGCTAGGCATATAGGCGTAATCTTAGTAAGAAGAAACCCCTAGGGAAGACCTTCGTCGTTTAGTACGGTTCTCGCGGTTTTACTAGTAAAAACGGCCGTACACGCGGGATCTTCTTATCTAGCAAATCGCTTTACTAATCGTTTAGCTAGGTATCGAGCGAGAATCCTACTTATTAAGCCTTTAAACGATCTACTTCCCTCGGAGCTTCCCTATAGATATTATATATAATATCCTCCTTAACCTTACTAAGCTGCTTATAGGTCTTTAGACTAACACCAGGGGCAGCCTAGAGGATTAGGCGAACGCTAGAAACGACTCTTAGGCCGTTAATAACTACGTTCTATCGTAGAAGGACTAAAACGAGATATTTGCCGCTTGTAGAGGCCTACGATCGACCCTCCTCCGCTCTCTAATAGATATACCCCCGCGAGATATAATTAAATACTATAAACACTTTAAAGCAGCTAAATAGTAGGCCTAGTTAACTATCTAGGGTCCTCCGTGCCTCGCGGGGCACCTATAGAAGCGACCTTATAACTACCTACTACTATTAAGTAAGATCTTCGCCCTCTGCTCGCAGAGAGACGTTTCTTAATATTAGATCGCGTAGATTAGGGGCCTCTACGAATAGTTTATGCAGAAGCACGAGAAGATCTACTATAATAATAATAATAAGCGTCTTCCGGCTTATACATTATAAGTTTATAGCCTCCTATACCTCGCTAATACTATAGAAGACTATGGTTCTACTCGTTATTAGTAGTAATACCCGTTTAAACGTCTCTGCGGCCTTACCAAGCGACTCGCCCGTAGTAAAGCGAAACTAGACGAGAGCATAACTAATAAGGTTATTAAGGAGGAGTATTAGCACCTCCTAGAGCTATTTAAACCACCTAGGAGCAGCGAAGAACAACGAGTATAGCTAAGGGCTAGTAGTATAATACCTAATAGGATAATAAACACGCATAAGAGGCGGTTGCTAAGGCAGATCCTGCAACACTATATAATAGTAAGTAACGATAAAGACACGCAGATAACTCGTTTCGCGGAGTAATACACTAGATTTAAGAGGATCTAGGTCTCGCCGGATATACCCTACTATAGCAGCGTCGCCTCGTAGAGGTAGTACCTAGATAACCGCGATAGTAGTAGGATCTACTATAGAGTACCCCCCTTACCTATCTACGAGTATAGCCGAGTTCTTTACTACTTTAGCATCCCCGGTTGCGGCTACTACGCTGCCATAGAAAGATTTAGAGATGTGTAAAAGAGCGAGGAAGAGAGGGGGTTGCTACTCGCTAGAAGCGTAGATAGCGGCGGAGGGCGCGTTTTCTACTTAGTAAACGATATCGTGTCGGCGGTTAGTATTATAACGTATATAGATGCGCGCGGAGGTCGCATATATATAGTAGTTAGTCTTATAGCGTTGTTGTTATAGTAGTAAGCGGTAGTAGTGGTGGTTAAGGGTGGTTAGAGGGCGGCGGCGGTAGTAGTAATCGATCGGGAGGGTGGCGATCGCGAGGGCTGCGGGCAGCTACGTAGGGGGTATAATTGCACACATTTTACTGCGATATTACTAGATATATCTATTATTTTAACACAGTATCTCCTGGATTTACTGCATAAAACCGTGAGAATGCCCCAGATTACCGTGGAATACACATAAATAACCTGTTGAATATACATAAATAAGCGAGGATTCTGCGATTAGAACCCCCACTTAATATCTATGTGTAAACCCAACCTCGCTTGGTACCCTAGTGAATGTGGACCCGGAGTACGTGTGTAGTATTGATGCAGTGGGTCAAGGCACGAGAAACACGCGATGAGCGGTCCCAATTTTTTATCTAAAGGAGTTTCACGCGGGTGAGTGAGCCGTCCGGGTCATGCCGTGCATGCATTAGACCCCGGATGGGGTTCGCAAGGGGAGTCGAGCCTGGAAAAGATCGTCAACACACCGCTACCCAGAGTTCTGGCCGGCTACGCTTAAACTGGGACGAGAACCCTCTGTTCTAGAGCTCCTACTGCCAACTCATTCGCCGTTGTCTCAAGGTAAGATAGAAGAGAATCCCGTCCCTCTCCGGTCGACACAGCTAATACCTAAAAGACATTCAGGATGCGCCCAGGATATTGATTTGTTCCCATTTTGCCTCCTCCATTTTGACATTTGATGAATGACCGGATCTTCGTCAATGGGAGCATCTCTTTTAGACACTAATCTTCTGGCACACAAGGACGATTGCTGCGTTGCAAACCGCGAAGAATTCCCAGCCGGGGCGGCCTCCCTTTCCCCACCTCCAGAATGTCTCTTATCTTATGGCTCCACTCCATTTTGTTGTGCAAGTTGAGCCGAGTGAATATTGTGGCCCGCGAGAGATACTGCGCTTCAAGATCGAGTCGGAGAAACATTTCCAAGCGAAAAGGTCCCCCAAGGCAATGGTAGCGGACATCGGTACGTCCAACAATTCCGACTGAGCCAAGGCCACGAGTCTCATTAGACGACCTGCCGCTTGAGCGGGCCTTCCGCACATGCCGATGCACGAGAAAAAGCGGTGTGATGAGAGGTCTCCGGTGGGCACCAGGACAAGCGGGTGGACAGGAGGGGTGCGAGGCTTTGGGTTGTTCAAAGCAGCAGTGGCATGGAGAGAAGCGGTGTACATGTATGGCTTGGCGATCCGAATGTGGCCCTCTGAGCCTGAACTTTCGAGCGGGAACGCCCCGTTGGGCCTGAGGATCATCGAGCTGGCCAAGTCGGGTTGTTTGTTTACATCACGTGCGGCATGCACAGCCCGCGCTCAGTCCGGGTCTCCACAACCGCTTTACCATATGCAGCCTTTTCGGGACTTTCTGCAACAGACTTGTCCAAGCTCACGCTTGATGCGTCTACATGATTTGCATGGCGGCCATTCCCGTTGTCTCACTCGTTGCAACACAGGGCAAGAAGCAGCAACGCAATGGCCACCTCAACCTAATCAATGTTGCTGATACCCCCCACGCCAAGTCTCACAAGTCTTATCACCTAGCGTTTTGGCGAATGGAAGGTTTCTACATACTCATAGTACAGCACTCTCAGCATCCCCACTGTCCGAGCACAGCAGCGCTACAGCACCGGCCAATTCAAGGATCAGACATGGTAGCCATTACTATGACGTCAAAATTTTCGGCGAGACTTTGCATCCGATACTTTTTGTGAGTACCTATAAAAATCCATGAGGAAACGGGACCACCTCTACTCACCTCAACACATCTTTGCAACACAGCACATTCCCCCGCCACCAAGGTATGGTCCCAGCATCAGGAAGAAGCAAGCTCATGAACTCGTAGCTGCGGTATGCATCAACTGACAAGTATGGCGAGGAAGCTTTTCGGTTCTTGTGCGTAACTTCAACGTATCTGTCGGCCTTCGGCATGCCTCCGAGGAAGAATACCTCGGACGGTTCTCGAGTCCGGTACGCATCATCGTCCGCTCCGTCGGCGCAGGTATCACGGAAGAAGATGGGAAAGCCGAAGAGCATCACCTGCCGACACACTGAATTCGAGAACTACTTGGCCAAAAAACACGGAAGCCACATGAAAGAACACAAGAAGGGAATCACAATGGCGAGTAAGAATCTATGTCGGATTCTTCTTGAGACCATGCAAGACTTGCCATCCGGCCCATCGCCCAGCCACGGGCTCTCGAACAATGCCTACGAAAGTGACCATGACAGGAACGAGGCCAGTGTGATCCGGAGAACTTGTGACCGGGTTGTCCCCTCGACAGAGCTCCTGCTCGGCCAAGGCACCAAATCGCTTCCGGCAGATCTTGTCAGCTCGCTCTTCTCCAATGAATACGACTCGTCGGTTAACAGGGAAACCGCCACATTCTCTGCGGATCGCACTGAGTCACTTGAATATCTCGCCCAGACCGTTGACGTAGCCTGGCGCATGAGCATTCCGTTGATCAACACGCAGCCGAAGCCTGATTACGCCGTGGGAATCCGCGCTTCACATTTTACGGACGAACAGTGCGACAAGTTGCAGCCAGCGCTCGGAGATGTATTAGATCCGTCTTTTTTCAAAACAACCGGATCTATGTACTTCCCTTTTTTCGCCTGCGAGATCAAATCCGGAAAGAGCGGCAGCACGCTCAACGTCGCGAACCGCCAGAACTTCCATAGCATGACCCTCGCCGCGCGCGCCGTCGTGGAGCTCTTCCGCCTCTCCGGTCGCCAGCGAGAGCTCGACCGCAACATCTTAGCTTTTTCAATCTCGCACGATGACAGCTTCGCCGCCATCTTCGGCCATTACCCCGCCTTCCATGGGGACAAGGTCAGATACTACCACCACCTTATAGCCAGGTTCGCCTTCGCCTCGCCGACCGGGGAAGACAAGTATACGGCGTACCGGTTCACGAAGAACGTCTACGAGATCTTCGCGCCGCTGCACCGCCAGCGCATCCTCTCCGCAATCGACAGCATCGTCCCTGCCGAGGAGACCTTGATCTCTTCGCAGGCATCGGGGCACACTGAACGCTCGCGGGGTACGGAGACCGGCCATGGTCTCACTCCGAGACGTTCTCTGAAGCGGCATCGATCTCGCAATGATATGGACCGGAGCCCCCGCTTCGTCTCCCGTATCCGGTTGACGCGGAATGATCGGTGAACCGGGAGCGGCGTTTGGGTTCGCATACCAACCTTTGGATTTTTTTTGTAGTTAGCGTACTTCCATATACCCTGAATGACAAAAGTGCTTTATCCTGCTGCAACGAGTCAATAGCTGCGCAACGTGCTGACCTGTGTCGTTGATTTTCGCTGCGGGCGGCCGGCCCGGGCCGTCTGGGGCGCCTCGGCCCGTCCCGCACGCTTGAGCACCATGCTGCCACGTGAGAAACCCCCTACGATATGGGATACTGATTCATTCCAGTGATTGTCGCACTACGAATAGGTTCCTGACAAAAAGTGCTTGTTTAATGGACCTGCTATCCTTTATGCCAAATGTGCATGATGCCAGACAGCATACATTGAGCTGTGCCAGCTGCAGGCATGCGTACACGTGGTGCGAATGACGATCATGCCAGTTGCAGTCCTGGAAGCTGTGACAGTCCACCGGAGGTCCTATCGCTTCAAAGTAACGAGTACACTCACTTACATTAATTCATCAACTGCTGATAGGCTTGCAGTGGCAGGAAATTACAACATTCAGCTCCATACCGGTTAGTCTTCACCCTGCGATGCAACAGTTCTCCGGATCTCAGTGCGTGGAAACATATGTGGCCCCACGTTGTATGAGGGAGATCTTGGCCCATCAGGTTGTACGACGGAATCCGAGGTAGCATCGGGGACTTTTCATACCCTTGCTCTTAATCAGCGCCCCACCGGGTATAAACGTATAAACCCTGCTGACTAGCAGCACCGTATCGAGTGATCGAGCTCCGCAAAGGACTATTCTGGTTTTCTTTTTTTGCTTTGGCGAGGAAGCTGCCCCGTTGAGGAAGGAAATGCGGGGGCCAAGTGGCAAAGGATTAAGAAAAGTGGTTTGATGAGAGGGCGTAAGACTGAGGGAGGCGAACGGTGGGAACCAGTGATGTCAATTGATCTGCTCGCCAAGCGCAAGTGGGGTCTAATCAACCAAAACGCCCTGCTTACGGATAGATTGATCGACCGCTTCATAAGCTTACTTAAAAAGCATAGCGTTACTAAAGTTCTTTAGCCCGTAGTGCATATATTGACAAGCCAATAAGTATTATTATATCCAGTTAGTCAGCGCTCTTGAGAATGGTTGCAAGAATTATGTGGGAGTATTAACACCGTCTGCGCTTGCTGGGAGCCCTGGCTGCAAGTGGTTGGGTCCTTCCCAGCGCGCAAGGGCAAGCTACCGGAATGGGCACGTGCCAGATGAATTGGGTTGCTGGCCTGGGCGGCGACTGAAGCATGCGGAAAAACACAGGGGAAGGAGCACGGAACGCGCGAGATCGAACCAAACAGAGTAGGAAGACAGTGAAGGGCTGACGACGATGTCTTGGTTCCCCACTCACTTATTTTCGTGAAGGATTCGGAGCTGAGCCGGAGCCCGTACCTCTGTTACCAATTAGGTCAAAAGCATCGACAGGTAGGGCAACACTTGCCAGAAAACGACAACCGAAATCGTAATGAATGAGCTCCTTCCCAGAAGGACTGAATAAAGGAAGATACTTGTCCGACCCGAGTCCGATTCAGCCGAGAAAGGTGCTGAAGGTGAACGCGGCCTATAAATCCAAGAAGAAATCCTCTCCTCTTCAACATCTACAGGACACATCAGATTCAGGAATACACTTTGAGGAATCATCGACTCTTTCCGCAAGACAACAGTATCACTGAGCTGCGAACATGCTCCTCCGAGTTCTCTTCACTCCTCTCCTTCTTGGGGCTACGTAAGATATCTCTTCCCTTCCATCTACCTCCCCAGGTTTCGTTGGAAAAACAAGCTGATTTCTATTTCAAATCATCTCCAACAGTGCTCTCGCCGGCCACAACTGCAAATGTCAGGATGACAATGGACAGTACAACTCGCTTACCGAGCAGTGCTGCTACAATCAGCAAGGCTTGAACGATATCACGTACCACCCAGACCAGCACCATCAAGTACGTCAACAGCATCTCCGACGACATACGCTCATGGTCTCTGACTGACAACTAACGACCGCTGGTAGTGCTCTTCGTCCAGCAACGCCATCGATAGTGGCGCTTTCGTCAGGTGCTGCCAGGGCCTCGGCGTCGGAGGCGCCTACTGTTGGGATTAGAGCTTGGTTGGTGGAGTGGGACAGGTTTACGTGCTTGGACAGACAGGGCAGGCAGGCAACCGGGAAAAAGCCTGATCACGTTCGCTTTGTGTAACTGATTTTTTGAAGTCACTCATTTTCAGATAGCTGGGGTGCTGCTATAGGCAGTGTTCGAGAAGATAAACAATCAATTGGCCATTTGTTATTGTTATGAACTAAATGCTTTAATCACACGCTAAGTTGGCGAGGGAGATGTGGACGAATGAAATTATCTCATCCAGGAAGAAGTATGCCACTCAAGTCTTGAAGAGCGAGAAGCTCGGTCAGGGCGGACACCGACTTAACACAGGGCAGGGCTCAGGGGTCTTGCTGAGATCCAGCCCATAGCTCTCGTAAGAAAATGCTGTAATTGAACCGGGGAAGTCACCTTCGCCGTTCGGACAAATCAGTGACAGATTGTCCATGTCACCGATTGATATGAGGCTACCGGGCATGTTTACTAGGTATATCTAAGATAGAGCTCAAACCCGTTTCACGCTAAATTGATAAGAGCAATGTGGAAGCAAAGAACGTCATGTTTTTATGACGCGTACGAACTTGCCGAACTTGCCGAAATTGCCAAGCCTGCCGGGTATTCATTACCCGGATGTCACTACCTTCCCCAGAGTTTGTCTGCACGAGCAGTGAGCTGAGCACATCGTTCCCCGCAGATAAGAGAGATAAGGTCGGGGATCTGGGGACTTTCCCTGGAGTGACTGCGCATATTTTCAGGGCATCCCACTTTTGCTTTTCTGGTCGTCTGGTCGAGGCATGCCTATTTATATTAGGCACAACGAGTCTTTCAAGATGCAGCAGCCATTCCCAATTGTTCCCACACACCACATTACCTTAAGCCACCATGAGTACCTCCAATCTCGTCAAAATTGCTGCGGTGCAAGCAGAGCCGGTCTGGCTTGACCTTCAAGGTGGAGTTGACAAGGCCATCTCCATCATTCAGGAGGCCTCAGAGAAAGGCGCCAACGTGCTCGGCTTCCCAGAAGTCTTCATTCCCGGGTATCCTTGGTATCTTTCCTCCCTTATCCCTCGCAAATCAGCACAAAGCTAATTCCTTCGATACGGTAGGAGCATTTGGGCGCACTCGCCAGTTGACAATGCCGCACACATGAACGAGTACTTCCGGAACTCGCTCGAACGAGACTCTGCCGAGATGAACCGCATCCGCGCCGCCGTCAAGGATGCAGGCATCTTCGTGGTCCTCGGCTACAGCGAGCGATGCAACGGATCGCTGTACATCTCCCAGGTTCGCAGTCCTCCATCCCTTCCCATCCCGCAGCCCCCCGTCTTCCCCCATCTCACTTACGCAACCATGCTAATCCTCACCCCAGTCCTACATCGACCAAACCGGCACCATCGTCTACCACCGCCGCAAAACCAAGCCCACGCACGTCGAGCGCGCCTACTGGGGCGACGGTCAAGCCGACTCCCTCGCCAACGTCGTCACCACGCCCTTCGGCAAGGTCGGCGCGCTCAACTGCTGGGAGCACACGCAACCGCTGCTGCGCTACCACGAGTACTCGCAGGACGTCGACATCCACGTCGCCAGCTGGCCGCTCGTCTGGGACGTGCCCAAGGAGTCCCCCAAGTGGCAGTACCACATCACGCCCGAGGCGAGCCAGCGGTTCTCGCAGGTCCTGGCGATGGAGGGCGCGTGCTTTGTGATGGTGTGCACGCAGATCCTGACGGAGAAGAATGTGGGGAAGGATAGGCTGGAGGGGTTTGCGTATGCGAAGGCTCCCGGGGGCGGGTTCAGCATGATTTATGGCGCGGACGGGAGGCCGTTGGTGCAGGGTCTGGCGGCTGATGCGGAGGGTATATTGTATGCGGATATTGATGTGGAGGAGAAGACGCTCGCGAAGCAGAACTTGGATGTTGTTGGTCACTACTCCAGGCCGGATCTGCTGAGCTTGAAGGTGACTGGGAAGGCAGCTACACAGGTCCATTATGCCTGAGCGTTACGGACGAGCTCTGATGGGAAATGAGCTTAGTTACCCCCATTATCTGTTATTGGATCAGTTTATTAGCTTAGTCATTCATTATGAGACGTCTTTGGCTCAGCGCCAAACCGACATAAGATACAAAGCAATAAAAACACCGCGCAGGGAAATCGACGACAGTGGTCAGCATCCTGGATAGGTCATAGCGAGCTGGAGCATGAAAAATCTTGTTTATTGATTCAATTAATAACTCAAGGGTAACTCACCTCTTACGGGAGGACAGGGGTGAACATATGCACCTACAGTAAGGTACCTACGGCGGGCGGAGCGGCCTCTTGCGACGAACCTCCGAGCACCCGCCGCGTTCAACCTCACAGCCACATACAGCTTACGAGTAACAGATCACGGCTAATATGCCCTCAATTTCTGTTCATAAGTAATCCAAGGAAGTCAGTGCGAGCAGAATCTTCCATTTTAAATTTCTCGTCATAGCCATCCGCCAGCCCGGTTTCGCACTGTGCGACGATGGTAGTGGATTGGATAGGCTGCTACAGAGGAGCCATCGTAAAGTGATCAAGCACCTCTATATGGAGCAAGCACCACTTCATGCAGCGTGCCGCGAGGCTTCCAGCGTACTCAGCATGTCCTGCGCCTTTGTGGACGCGATCGGTCAGCCTCGCCGTGATACTTCAACGCCGTCAGCTGCCCGCGAAAGTGTTGCCGTAGCCACCGTCGCACCCGAGGCGGCTACCACATGCCTATCATTATGTATACGCAAGTGGTGTGTCGTAGGTTATACCCACAGTTGCGTTTACCTCTTTCACAGCCTTTCAGCGTCTATCGAGGCGCACAGTCCCATCTATCGTAACGCCCGATCAACATAAGCTCTGATCGTAGCCGCGCAGAGAAAAGCGACCGTCACATGGTAGCATGCTATGCGAGATGCTTGTGTCTAGTTCTATACACTGGCGAGCCGTACGCTGCGTCTCGCTCAGCCCACCTGCTACACGAAGCACGGTACAAATTAAAGGTAGGTACCTCGTTCGCACAGCGCCGCTTTTCTACGCCGGACTGTGCGGATACAAGAGACCAGGGTTCGATCGTTGCACATTATCAAAACGCAAATGTTCATCGACGAACCACAACAGCATTACAATTAAAGAAGCCAAACAAGCAGACAACGCAACTACTCCGCTACTTCTTACTCTCTACGTGACACCCCTCCCCGGACATCTCGACAAATTCACGGCTCGCCTGCAACTCATGGACCTGAACCGCCGGCGCCGCCTCCAATTCACTCACCCTACTACTTCCACTCCCGTCCTTTCCCGCTCTAGGGTTCGCCACAGGAAGAGAAGGAGAAAGAAGAGGAGGAGGCGACGGCAAAAAGTCATACGCCGGCACCAGCGACCCACCACCACCGCCCTCGAACCCCCCGTCCCAAGTCGTCGACGGCGGCGTCGGCGGTTTGACATCTCGGTCCACCATCCGCAGCGCGTCCTCCTCGCCGCCGCCGCCGCCGACACCTGCTCGACCCCGCGCACCCGCACGTTCCCCCATCCCCTTCCCCCGCCGGGGTAGACGAAAGAAGAAGAACCAGGACAGCGCCGCAACGACGAGGACGGCGACGCCCGCCCCGGCTCCGATCCCAGCTTTCGCGGCCGTCGAGAGGCCGCCGCCGCTTGCAGCCGCGGACGTCGTCGTGCTTCCGCCGCGGGAGGTGACGCACCGCAAAGTTTTCGCGATGATTCCTTCCTCCTCGTACCCCTTCAGCGGTCCGCAGTCGAAGCCGCTGGCCGAGGTCTCGAGGACGACGGTGTCTGCGGACTGGAGGACGGGCAACGACACACTTCCGGCAAAGCAAAAACAGGCGTCAGCAAGCGCCGGGGACGGGAACCGGCGGTGGTGGGGAAGACTTACTTCTCAAACGCCCCCTTAAGCTCAATCGCGCCCCTCACCGACTTCAGCGCATCGAGCGACAGCGTCTTCAGGCGGCTGTTGTCCGTCGCCTCAAAACCACCGATGTTCGCCAGCACGGGGAACCACACGTCCGTCAGCCCGCGGTTATCCCGCAACAGTATGCCCATCGCAGCCGTCGAGTTCCCCACGGCCGTGAGGGCCGGCGCGGCGAAGGCGTCGAAGGTGTTGCTCAGCAATGACAACTCGTATGCTTCGGTCAGCAGCGGCAGCTCGACGGCGGTGAGGTTGGCGAGGGTGATGGATTGCGCGGTCGTGAGGTTGGGGAAGGAGGCGGAGAGGCTCGGCCCGTTGGCGCCGAATGTGAGGTCGGTGTGGGTGGCGCCGCGCGTGGAGAGGAGGGAGGGGAAGGTCAGCGCGCCTTGCAGGTTCTTGTTGGATGTGATGTTGAGGCCGCGGGTCGTGCCGGCCGGGTCGATGCCGGCCAGGGTTGTCAGGCCGGTGTCGCTGATGGTGACGAGGGGGCATGTGTGGAGGGGCCCGGTGAAGCCGGGGGTGGAGAGGAGGGGGAGAGAGGAGAGGCGGAGTTGGTCGCCGATGGTGGTGCAGTTGGGGAAGGAGAGGGTTTCGAGGTCCGGTAGGTGCTCGATGTAGACGTAACCGGTGACACGGTCGAGCTGGGATGCGGAAAAGGAGGATAGGGCAGTGGCGGATTGGATTAGGAGATTGCCGTCGAGCTCTTCGAGCTGATCGAGGGCGATGGAGTCGGTTGCGTCTGTTGCTACTTGGATTGCGCCGCTGAAGGTTTTGCAGGGCGCGAGGGCGCTCGCGTCGGCGGCGTTACTGATTGTTGTGGTGGGTGTTGAGCACGATGACGATGACGATGAACTCTCTTGATTGCATGGCACTTGTCAGTTCAGTGTTTGTTTGAACTTCTGAAGGTACTTACGCGCGAAGACGGATCTCGCAAGGAAAAGTAAAGCACATGCACGAGTGCAGATCGAGGCAGGCATGCGGGAGAGCCGCATCATCTGCTGTGTCTCGCCCTGTTCGTTGCTGCGATCTATGGTAGTGTTGTTCAACTGAGTGCAGCTCAAGGACATGGAAGCGGTCAACGGGACCAGAGGGCTGGTCTTAGCCGTTTTCCCTCACTGCCTCGGAAAAGTTCCAGGCGCTTGAAGTGCTCTGTGCGGACACAAGGCAAAGGAAGCTAACAGACCAACAGGAAGGCGCAGATGAGTGTGTGGGCGGGTGCGGGGCCGGCTGATCAGATTCGCGGCCGTCATACGAGCAAAAGGAAAAAGAAACAACGATTTTGTATGAAATTGGCGGGAGGCGTTCACACCAGGGCTATGCTGCTGAGTATTACGGTTTGCCTTACGTTTTTATTTGGTTATTCGTGGCCATGTGCGCGGTAATTGCTTCGGCGTTGGTCTGGAAGGGGCGAGGGAGCGAAGCTGTCGAGATGTGCGAGATGGCGAAACCAGTGGAGTATTGGATCAGGATGCCCCTGTACCAGATGCATGAGGTTACTCGGGATGGCGTCAGTAGCATGCGTTGCGGCGGCTATGCGTGCCAGTCAGCCCAGCCAATTCCTCGTTCAGCTCTCAGCTTCAGCCCCACCATGTCTGGCCCGGCGTCTTCTTTTTCGCATGAACATTCACCGTAGCACAAAGTCTGAGCTTTGAGCAATCCATCATGCTCTTATCCTTTGCGTATCTCTCCTGCCGTTACAGCCATCACAATGGCGAACTACAGTTGCCCCAACGCCAACCCGCAAGCCTGGCGCTCATGCGTCGGCGGCTCCAGATTCGTCGGGTGCTGCAAACAAGACCCCTGCGAAATAGGCTGTGCCCTCGAAAGCCTCCTCGGAGCCTCCTTCAACCCCGACGTCACTGACGAAGTTCCACGACTAGAATGCGACGATGCAAGCGCCGCGTTTTACACCTGCACCAACACGAGCCCTCCTTTCTTGGGATGCTGCAAGTCGAACGCTTGCAGCACGGACAACGGCTGCCCGAGCGACCAGCTGAGTCCTGCGATCTTGGGAAACGACACGCGTGCCACGGCCTTCTTCTCGCCGACAGGCGTCCCATCTTCCCCAACGGCGTCGTCGACCAGTACTCCCGTATCCTCGAATGGCTCGCAAATCGGAGCTGCAGTCGGTGGCGCCGTCGGCTTTGCACTGGTGCTCATCGTGCTGGTCTACTTCGTCTGGTGGAAACGGCGGCGCCGGCAGCGAGAAATTCGGGAGGCCCCTGGCCCAATTACTCCCGGATTTCCGCAGTCGCCAACGCACATGACGAGCTACGAGCGCGCCGAGCTGTCAAAAAGTAAGCCCCAAGTTTGTCACTCGGCGGAAGATAATTTGGCTAATCGAACTCAGTGTCTTCGTCTCCTCCGCCTCGATATTCGGCAGTGCACGACCGCGATCCCGTCTTCGAGCTTGAGGGCCAGCAGGGGTACACGCCTGTAGAGCTCGAAGGAAGCAGCCCAATGGCCACCCGCAACGCCGATCCGAAGTCCAGCAAAAGGCGTGGGCTGCGCTTCTTCCGGACGAGGCAGCCGACTTCCCTGAATATCAGCCACGATGTCCAGCCACAGGTTTCGCCGCAGCTGCACACCTTTTTGGGAACCGGCGGCGGTAATGTACAGGCATCTCAAGCGTCTTCGCTATCTCCGTGGTCGCCGCATTCGCCATGGTCAGAGATGGGAAGACCTTCGCCGACGCATCCGCCGACGATCGTCGAGGACGAGGTACCGTATCATGCGC
The DNA here is from genome assembly GCA_022560015.1 of Diplodia mutila. NCBI lineage: Eukaryota > Fungi > Ascomycota > Dothideomycetes > Botryosphaeriales > Botryosphaeriaceae > Diplodia > Diplodia mutila. The sequence continues at coordinate 92,258 of JAFISB010000098.1, forward strand.
GAGGCGGATGATAGCTTGCGGCGCAGAATGTAATTGATTGTCATCTGTCCCATCACACTTGAAGAAGCCACCGGCATCGCGACGATATCTCGAAACATGAAAGCGTTATCCAAAACAAGAAAAAGAAAAAAACTGAGCCCGAACGCCTCAAAGCCCCAGCATCAGCCCCGCCGTGCCCACCAACCCGACCAGCACCAACCCAGCCCCCGCAGACACGCTCACCCCCACCTTCTCAGCCGCACTGGCGGACCCCGTGGCTGCTGACGCCGACGACGATGCCGTCGACGACCCATTCTGCCAGCACCCGCTCTGACAGTGCCTCTCGACCATGCAGTGATCCGGCGTGCTGCCGCAAAACCTGTGTGCGCCACGCTACGTCAGCAAAGAAAACCAGCAACCCATGACAAAGACGCGGATGCCGGGGCTACTCCACATACCCGCCAGAGCTGCAACACGGTCCGTAGTTGTACACGCCGTACGCGACGAAGGCATCGGCGGCGGTATCGTTCGCGCAGAGCGCGTTGTGATGGCCGCTGCCGCACGTGCCGTCGCAGCGGGGGCTGGTGCCTTCGTCGGCCCAGCTGCACGGCGGATTGTCGAGGGACGCCGGGTTGGCGTGGCAGGCGCCGTACGCGTCTTGGCAGCCGGAGGCTTTGTTGCAGTAATTGTCGGTGTTGCCGCCGAAGTTGTCGGCGCTGTGAGCGGTGCGAGGATGGTGTTGAGCTGAGAGAAGAAAATGTTTTGGATCGGGGGGAGAGGGAGAGGGGGTGGGGTGGGAAATGACAGGGGACAACGCACCTGCAACATGGTGAGGTGCCGTTTGCGAGGCACATGCGTCCGTTGGTGCCGCAGTTGCCGTCGGTGGTGAGAGGGTAGGTTGAGTTCTGGGCGGCGGCGTGGCCGGCGATGAGGAGTATTGCCAGAATGATGTGGGAGAGCATGGCGGTTGATGATGTGCAAATTATCTGATTGTTCGATGTTGAAAGAGTACGTTGGATATAGTATGTGATGACTTGTTAAAGTTTGCCTGTGATACTGTTCGAGTTAAGTAGTGTAGACTTTGTACAGACGCATGCATACGTGCAGAAAGTGGGATAGTTTCGGCTCTGGAATCAGGCACCTCTCTGTTGATTTGAGCACGCCTATACATAGCTCGGGGCCCCAAATCTAGAATCAGGCTCACTGAGAAACGCCTATTCAATACGCACTGCCACCTTTATCGGCAGTCCAAGCGCAGCCGCAAGGACGCGTGGTCGCCTTGAATGTGGAGAGACAAAGAGGGCGTCGGGGCTCAACTTCCACTGCCTTGCGCCATCGCCATGCCTAGTGTTGGTACCGATGCTTTTTCTTGAAAAGCAAAAATGTGGCTGAGGGGACCCGATGACGGGCCAGCCGTAGCCTGCAGATTGGATGGGCTTGACGGACTGGGGCTCTTGGCTCGAAGGTGGGAGACGCATTTTCGTGGTCTTTGAATATGAACATCAGCTGCAGAAGTGGTCCCGAACTCTAGGTGGGTGGTATTATTGGCTGGTGGAAATGTGTTTACCGCCCTCTACGGATGCTCCATTCTTCCTTATTCTGTCGGCTTTTGGACGGTTGTGTCGAACACCGAATGATTCCGAAATTACTTCTCTGGAAGCCCCGACCTCGAAAGTGTCGACGCCACTCATTTACGCCATCGTCGGCGAGCAGAAACAAGTAACTCATAGACTTATCGCTGCCGGAGCTCGTGTCCAGTATGGCAGAGGACCTTACTGTCAATCTCCAGTTCACCTGGCAAGCATATGGGGAGACGGTGAAATCATAACGCTTCTGATCAAGTCCGGATCGAACTTGGCCCCATCAGATGGGGCCGGGAACGCTATGACCCCCTTCATTGTGCAGCTGAATATGGATGCCAAGCGGCAGTGAAGGTGTTTTTGAACGGAGGAGCAAAGCTCGACACATATACAAGCAACAAAATGACTACATTTTATCTAGCCGTCTACAACAAACACTACGAAGTTTCAAAACAACTTCTCAAGGCCGGCGCAAATCCAAACGTAAAAATTACGCCTGAAAGATGCGCGCTATACGAAGCCATTCGTGAAAGAAGACCGGATATAATCAAGCTACTCCTCGAGCACGGCGCCCGAGCAGAGGGGGGGGGTTTGCTCGGAGGTTCGTCGCAACAGGCCGCTGCGCCCACCGTACTTGCACGTATCCACCTTGCAGAATTTCATCCAACGCCACATATGGCCATCGTCCAATGTCAAGGAGTTTCGTCGATGCTGGCACTTGATTACTGGCGGGGTGTATGCGGTGAATTTATGTTTTTACGGCGGGATGCTGGGCGCACGGAAGGTGGCGGAGGCAGAGCAGGTGACAGACGATTCGAGCCCTCTGAAGCCCACCAAAGATGTTGTACTCTTTTTTCATGCGTAGCTAAATCCGATATCTGCACAGAGTTATCTGTTTTGAATCGAAACAATCACGTCCGAACGCTAGCTCGAACTATCTAAGTATGGTGTAGTATTTTGGAAACCGCAGGAAAATGCGCGCACGAAAGGTGCCCGGCGGGGGACCTGCCTGATCCGCGTAGTCAACGGTTAATCGACTGGTCCAGCTTATTTCCGACCCACGGCTGCGACAGCGTCTTCCTTCAGCCTTCACCCGGGCTGCAGATTGGCATACAAAGGTCACACGATGCAGCTCCATCCGCGTTTCAGATTGCGACTTGAGTACTTATCACCTTGGAGTCGACCCGTCCGCGCCGTAAACACCCCCGCGCACCACCTTCCCCGCCATCAATCCCGCCGCAAAGGCCGCTCCTCTAAACCACGCGCTTTTCAGCCTCCGACGCCGCGATTTGCTCATTCGCTTGCCGCTCATCAGCACTTGCGCGACCCCGCCGTACCGACAACCGACAACATTACCTATCCCTCCGCTCCATTCTCCACGCGCACGGACACATCCAACGCCCAACAACACAATTCGCAACCCCGCCGCCGCCTCGGCCTCCGCCCACCGCACAGTACCACAAACATCACCAGCGCCAACGAGAACTCACAACCACGCAGCAGCCCGACCCACCCATTCATCCACACAGCGAGCTGCCGTCGCACTCATCCCGCGCTACTTACGACGCCATCTCCTACCCTGCCTTACCGTCCTCCTTACCTCGCTCCGCCGCACAGCACCACCTTGCGCTACGATCCGACACGATTAGACTGACCAACGAACCGATTGCCCGCTATCCACAACTCCGCCTTGGCTGTCGTGGCGACATCGCCTACCGTCGAAAGAGCGCGGACGCACACGCACACACATACATACACACTCAGTGCTGGTGGGGATGCGGTGAGGCGAGGCAGGGCGTCGCCATGATCCAGCGGCCAGCTGTTCCTCTGCTGCGCATCCAGCGCCGCCTTGCGTGACCAGGAGCAGAGCAGGGAAAAGCAAAGCTGACAGCCGCAATCGCTGCTGCCGCGCTGCTGCTGCTCATGAAAGCCAACGTTTTCGCATCCCCGCTGGTCGCGATCCTCGCTCGCGGTCTGATCTGGCTGCGATCTGAGCCAAGTCCTCTTGCGCTCGAAGCCGGGCGTGTCCTCCATGTCGGCATCGCGGATCGCTGTTGACGCTACTAGGCTTCTGCGGCGCCAGTGCGCTTCCTGCTGATGCTAGCCGTTCCGGATGCGTTTCTTTTCATTTCATCGGCCACCTCGGATCACCCGTCACGGTGAAGACGTGCACTGCGGGGTCGAGGATCTCATCCTGCTCATCCGGGGCATTTTGTGGTGTCGATCAGCCAGCTTCAAAGCGTTGGGAACCAGGTGGGGTGTTCCTTGGTGTGGCTTTCACCCATCTCGACGAGCCGATCTTCTGTACTGTCTGGCAGTTTGAACCCTTACTCTTCCCTCTCCACTTCCTACCGCGGCGTGGTGGTGCGAAGGTCTCAGAGTGTCGCGCTCGGATGTACTGGACGAGCAGCAGTACGGACATTGGCAAAGAGACAATCTCTCACTGGACTGCAGCGGACGGGATTTCCAACGTTGTTCTGCAGAAGGGTTTGCCGTCGCCATCTTCTTCCATTCTCGCTCGACTGACGATGACGCTCACGTAACAGACACCGCGCTCATCATCCGCATATCCAGCAGCCCCGTCACACCCACGCGGTGCTCCGAAATTCCCCAGTCCGCGACGTTGCGCAAGTGGCGCCGCAAGCGGGCGAGGTGCTCGACGTCGGCAAGCAGGTAGCGGCCAACATTCGCCATATGATACACCTCACCACCACCACCTCCATCCCTCCTCCCGCCATCCTCCTCGGCGCAGCAGTAGTGCACGAACAACTCCGCCGTCCGGCCATCAATGGCGCAAGAAAACGCAACCGCAGCGTGCGGCGACTCAAGACACAGATCCCCCATCACAGCCACCTTCCACGCCAACGCGCGCCCCGCCCTGACGGCGGCCGCGGCCGCGCCTTCCGCGCATCGGGCCGTCGCGGCGGGGATGCCGCCGCCGCCGGCCGCCTCGACCTCGACGGCGAGGAACGGCCAGTAGACGCGGTGGATGACCTGCGCGGTGATTATGTTGGCGCGCTGTCCGACGGTGAAGGCGGCGGCGTGCAGGCCGAACAGGACGGCTGGCGCCCGCGGGCCGATCTGCGGGATCCAGGCTTCCGGCCGCCGCCTGCCGACGCGCTGGAGGAACGGCGCGCGGTAGTCGGCGGGCGGCAGCAGGTCGGTGGCGGTTCCGACCAGGGCGTGCGTCACGGCCGCCTCGCCGCGGTCTTCGGCGGCGACGATGATGTCGGCCCAGCGCTGCAGCTCCGCCGTGTCGTTGGCGTCGTAGTCGTCGTCGCGGGGTATGTGCAGCACCGCATCGACCAATGCGAGGACGGCGGGCGGCGCGGTGGCGGCGTCGAGGGATTTGGCGATGCGGACGCCGTCGAGCTGCCGCACGCCTCGAGCGTACGTCGGCTCGCGCATGAGTCGATTGGCTGCGGGAGTCGTTTCGCCGGTCGGAGCGGAGCGGGAGTCGCTGCCGCGCTCGCGATTGATTGAGGGCGAATGGGCAAGGAGGGAGGACGTGCCGGCGCGTGGATCTAATAGCGGCGGGGTGATGGAGAAGGTGAAGTGTGGTGGCCGCGGCGGTGCCATGACGCGCGGCGAGAGGCGGCAGAGGAAGATGTCGTCGGCGGCGGCGAGAGGGTGGTGTCGTTCAGCTGCTGGTGCGGCGGGGCGCGGGGTTTTTTGATGGAGGGTAGGAAAGATGTCGCGATTCAACGAACCATGCTGTCCTGGCCCGTGGTGGATGATGGTATGTGGTTGAGCTGGGTGGTGAGGTGGTTGGGGATTGATCGGATGTTGGCCAGGGACAGGGTCGGTCGACCCAGCTCAACGACTCAACGACTCATGACATCAGGAGGGGCGCTCCTGTGAACACGTTTTCTCTCTTGCCATGCCGCTGCATTGGATTACAGGAAATATTGTTCTTGCTTTGGGTACATGCTATCAATATACGTAAAATGCTTTGAAGTCACTACAGCTTTCAGTATGTTCGAGTCCCCATTATCGTCTGTCGACCTGGATATGAAATACGCTTAAGGGTTTGTACTAAAACTTAAACAGGCAGTGTATATGCCCTCTACGCTATAGTGCATCAGGCCAGAGTCGATAGTCTCTTGTTACAGCATTCGCGGTCATTTTACGACGTCCCTGTCATTCTATGACGTCCAACCGACAGTCGCCCATGTAATTGCATGGAATTACTATATCGACGTCCAGAAACATAATCAACTGCGCCGGGATAGCGCCGTACTCCCCTAATTTGTTTCCACATCTGAATTTGGGAACGACAGTTGGTGCCGAGAGCGAAGTAGAGCACAGAAGCAACCTGAAGTGCGGAACCCAGCTAAAAATAGGAAGCGTGAAATCAAGCAATAGACCATTGAAGTCATCATTACGAATGACAAGCCTATTCAACTACAAGCACGCTGTCGGAGGAGAGAAAGCACATTGTCTGCCAATGAAGGAGGGGAGTCTAAAATTGGTCATACAAATCTGACTCATTGGCCAGAACTACACGAGGAATCTCGAGGGAATTTGAAAACCATGCTACTACCGGTTTGCCAGATGATACGCGTCTATTTTCCATGTGCAAAATACAAAGGCAAGGGCGTCATTCGCACATATACATGAAGCATCGTACAGGGGGATTGCGATGTACTTCATTGCTCACGTGGCTTTCTCTGGTGCGAGCTCGTTTCGTCCGAATTGACGTGGCCACCGGCGTTGACTGGAAGAGTAAAGCTGTGTAGTACTGGAGTGATCACAGGTTGACCAGAATGTCATTCTTCAGTTGCAAGGTTCGTCAAGTGGAGCCGAGCCGGGGGCTTCGGAGGAAGCGGCTCGAAACGCGCCCATCCCTCGGGCGTAAATGGACACATTGAGTTTCGCGCTCTGGCCATGCAACTAATGGCATTGATGGCCAAGGCCAGGGAGAGGAATAACAAGAATGGAGGGTGGTTCAACTTCGCGTCGATCTGAAACTTTTTAGAGGTGTATTCGAGGATCTGCTCCACCACCGCATTTCGCCCGAGGCCAGAATCGCTGGCAAATGTCCATGTGGGGAAGCCACCCCACCGGAGATATCCAGGCTTACACCATCGGGCTTCCCCGGGGCACTGGAAGGGACTTTGCCATGACTCTCTTCCTTGCGGTCTGTCGGGATCATCTTCTCTCTTGATGGTAAGGGTGCTGAGTTCACCTGTTCATATCATGTGTACAAGCACCACTACTGTTTACGTTCGCATTCTTTCATCCCGTATCTGTACAGATCGGTCTTCAGCAGAGGGTGGGCTGCCATCCATGTTCGCTGCCCCGTGGCACCGGCTGGTAGCAACCCGTCAGTTTTGGATCCACGCAACGGGCAGACCGCCGGAAAATGTACTTCAACACTACACCTACTCATCAGAGGCCCGATAGAAGAGTCTACCATCTGTGACGCTCACGCCCTTGTCTGAATGTCCCATTGCAAGGCTATGTAAGGAAAACGAGGGAAAAAAACACCACACTCCGTGACTGACATGCGCGCTCTCCAAGCACTCATCGCCCCCACCATCCGTACCGGAAACCGCAGCATCACGCTATCAATCACAGTCCCGTCCACCTCGCTCCAAACCAAGCACGCTGTTACCATCCAAGCCCCTTCGCACCGACAAGCATAGCGCCGCGCCGTCACACTACACCAGCTGCCATCAGCCCGCATAGCCCAAGTCAAAGCTTAAGCGCAGAGGCGTGCGTACCTACGTACATACAGCAGCCGTTCACACCCCGCCCCTGGTGCACATCCAACGTGGACGATCCAAGCGTGTCAACGGGAAGCGGCGAAGCGACGGCGACAGCGACCTGCTCCCCGGCTACACATGGCACCGCACGCCACGCCACGCCAGCGTCCCAAAGGCCTGGACTGGGGGAAAACCGCTCGGCAGGTTCTTCCGGCCCCGATAACGCCACACATCGAGGCCCAGACTGCGGGACCGCGCCGCCGCCGCCTGCAGGGAGCGTCGATGACGTTGTTTTTGTGCCCCGTCCATGGATGTCCAGCTGTACGACTACTAGCGTTTGGGCTTTTCTACGTTCGAGGACCATGCACGGCGGCGCGAAAGGGGAGGGGCTTGCGCTGCGGCTCTGTGGGGATGGGGATGACTCATATCGGAGACTTGATGTGAGTCGCTCGCTCTATGGGGAAGAACGGAGGAGGCGGAGGTCGGGAAAGGTACGTGTGAATCGCGCCCGCGGCGGCTTGCAGAAAATTCAACAAAAAAAAAAAAAACAATTTGGGTCGTGCTGAATCAAGGCGGGACGTCGACCAGATGCCCCTCGCATGTTCCGCGATATCTTTGCCAGGCGCGGAGTTGCGGATCGGCGTGTGTATGCGGCGTTCGCGATCCATGGCCGTGCTGCTGCTGCTACCGCCGCAGCTGCCGCTGTGGTAAGTGAGATGGAGAGGGCGGACGGAAATTGCAGCGCGGAAACGGTCTTCTTGGCTATTGCCGATGGTGTTGTGGGGCGCTTCGCTTCTTACAGATGCATGCTCCTCCCCCTGCCGCACGTAGCACAGAAGTTGCTGTCCGTCTATCGTAAGATAAGGCGAGGCCAGGCGCGTTTGCCGACATTGACGACAGATCCCCCTCATCGTCATCATGATCGTCATGATCATCATGGTGAGACGGGCGGACGGACCCAGCGCCGATCGATTCCGGTCATCATCACCCTGTTTGTATTTCCTAAGATGGCGGAACGCAGCGACGGCGGTGGTGTGATGCAGAGGAGGAACAGAAGGAGGAAGCATCGGCAGCGTCAAGCGATTCCCCGGGCGGTTTGCAAGCTCCCTGTCGGCACCGGGATGCGAGAGAGGGGGGGGGGGAGGGGATTTTCTTTTCGAGAGCAAGGTGCAGCGGGGGCTGGCCAATAAGCGCGACCGCGGGCAGGGGGAGGGAGGGGCCGGTAGGTTGGCGGTCGCACGACGACCAGGGCTCGGTTCATCGGTTATGATGCCGTCTGCAAGGCTGGACTTGCTTCCCTGTCAGCGCTGATACGCCTGTTGATCTCGATTCGCTGGGAGTTGCAGCGAGATCGCGGAGGCGGCGCCGCTCGCCACGCATTGCAGCGAATTTTCCGCGGAGACGGACTCTTTCGCCAGACGTTCGCAGCGAGCGTCGCGGAGGCGGAGCGTGTCTCCGGTGCGAAAAGAGCCATGTCACACTGATTTTTCGACGGTCGATTTGGTGGCCAGAATTCACGACACCAAGGGGAGAGATCGTGAAGGGGTCGTGGGATTAAGCTCACCGGGGCCCGCATGGGCGCTTGTCCGATCGTCCGTCTGTGTGTGTGCCCTGCATCACCGGATTCCACGACTCGGTCCGAGCCGTGATGCGAACGCAGTTGACGGACATGAACCTTCTTCAGATCGTCTTGTCGTGGCGGTTCGCGAACCGTCCCGCGGTTGCCTTCTCGGAAACGTCTCCGCCGGAGCACTCTCCGGATCCAAAGCCATTGCAGAATTTGTTCAGTGATGAAGCGCACGAAACATGGGATAGTCCGTGGCTCCAGAGTCACTGCGGAGTTGACAGAAGAATGGGAAGCATCGGTCCGGATCACTCCATAGCGAGATCATTGAATAACACACCCCGAGGCTGGGGAGGCTTGCGGAGATGTGGTGCCGAGGTGATCGTTCAACATATTGATATGGACCAATTTATGTGGCATCCTTCTTTGTTCCCAGCGAACTCAACCACTGAGAGTGCCAACAAGATAGCCTCTGTCACAGAGCCCTGACTCCCGTCTCAATAGTAGTCCGAGCCGATTAAATGATGAAGGTCGACTCGAGCTCCCCAAACTACCCAGCCGATCTCAACGGATGAAAATAATCATGGTAGGAAGAAACAACAGGACACGTGCTTTACTTACGGTCCTTGATTCGTTCAAGTTATATCCGTCCTGACATGTCTTCGGTCGCCAGTGTCAAAGGTAATGTCAGCAACCCCACTCGCTCGCCCGAAAGACCCATCGGAGCATCAGTCAGGAATATGACAAGCCTGGGGTCTGGACAGTTGCATGAAGCTTTAGAGCTCGCAAGCCCGGAAAGCAAAGACGCATCTGGCCAAGGCAACGATGCACTGATGGAGGCTGTAGCAACGAACCATGCGTAGCCGCCACCGTGCAATATAGGTTGACGTGGCTCCCTCCGTATCAACATCCCTGCTGTAGACATGCACGGCGTGCGGAATACCACATCAAGGAGCTGAGGATCTTTGACCGGATTGATTGTGCCAGGAAGTTGCTCCGGCTCACTGCACCTGCCCGTTGCATTGGCCATGCATTTGCCAAACATGAACGTATCGGATCTGTTGCGCGTTTTGCCCCTGAGCCTGCCGGGGTGGCATCGCACAAGATGCGCGGAGATGTTGCATGTCTTACTCCGTGCAAGACGGGTACCGGGAAGCAGGATGCCAAGTCTCTTCCGTCACAACGTTGGCAAAAGCAATGCATTGGTTCCAGATGAGCCCCGCATGTAATGGAGGAGAAGTGAAGGCCAACGGGACTTTGTTTCAGCCCCAATCAATGCCATATCGGTGCTTCCGCGTGCCCCAATCATTTCGCCGGAATTAAACGCCGTGGGATGTTACGGGCTGCGCAGAAGTACAACATTTTGATAGCGCATGCAGATAAGAAGCCAGCTTAGGACCTCAACAGTCAGATGTCATTGAACTGGGCTACGCTTCAAAGTTAAAGTCGCAGATTCCTGCAGCCAAGTGCCAGTCATTCGCGTCTTACAACCATCTTCCGGTTTATCTCACAAAGACCTGCGCCCACCCGCCAATATACATTGCATGCTGCCTTCTGTCTCCACCATTTCATTGACAGATGACCAGCAATGGAACCAGTGGTGTTGATGGGCAGCAATCCGCCTGATCATGCGGCGTAACGGAGAGGCAGCATCTGCTTGTGCGAGGTTGACGTCTGCAGACCCATGCCGGCCGGTTCTGCAAATTCTTTTTTTCTGTTCCTTTGCTACTGCGGCGCAAAACAGTGGGTTCACGCCGAAACTTTCGACAAGTCGCACCGAAACGGGCGCCTCGTTTCCGCGGGTAAACAGCACAACAAAGAAAAGCAAAGGAGTGATCAGCAAGAAGGCAACGAGGCAACTGGTTTGGAAGGAAAACCCAAGAGCGGTGCAACTCCAGCACTCGCTGTGTTACAGCGGTGTCGGACAAATGGCGTGGAAGCTGAGTCTGCATGGATGCGGGGTGCAATGCAAATGCCTGCCACGGCCCGTCAGCCGCGCTCTCCTCGCTTTGCGAATTGTCACAACAAAAAACCCAGTCAACGAGCGCAGAGGAAAAACAATTATCACGATGCAGATGGTGGATTCCCACCACAGGTTTCCTCGGAGTCCCCTCCGAACGATGGTGGATGCGGTGCTGGGGCGGAAGCCGGCAATTGGATGCAACAAGCGAAGATGTGACGATCGAGATTGGGGCTACCGCATTCCACAGCCTTTGGCGGCTTCCCCGATCCCTGCGCGTGATAGCGAGGGGCCGATCTGTACAGGGACTGCTGACGAATCTCGCCCCTTCGTCCTCTGCAACGCGATCAATCAGGTCCCATTGGGGACGCTCACACCATCTCCGGCAACCCAAATGCGGAGAATTGCGCGTTATGCAAACTACTTTCTCACTCGCATCGCACTAGCATGAAGAAGCTCCCACCACCACCACCACGCAGCCCAGGGGAGGAGGTAGAGACCGAGAGTCCAGGCCATCTCTCTTTTCTGCACACTTGCGAACACATACTGCACGCCTTCGCCGAGCACCGCATGTGCTCCCAATACAGGTTCCATTGCAGCGCACCTCCCAGCTACTTAAGCTAACGCGACGTGCTGTACTGAGACCTATTTTTTCTCAAGCATTTTTTCCCGGGCCTTCTACCACCACTGCATTCTTGCACCACTGCACTTCCACGCAGCTGCACTGCACACTTCACAGCTACTTGCACTCGCTTTCTCCACTTTCTATCCCACCCCGCAGCCGAGCCGCGAGCCCATCCGTCCCCCCTTTGCGTTCCTCCGCCAAGCACCCCAACCCACCACCACCACAACCAACCAACCAACCAACCAACCACGCAACATCCTCCACAATGGGCGTAACCCAGCACCTCCCCAATAGCCCCGCCGCCGCCGTCCCCATGCCCATCTTCCACCACCACCAACACCCCAGCGAACCCGACGGCCTCGACTTCCTTCCCGACGACTCCGTCGTCCCCGAACCCAACAACACGCATCCCATCCCCGTCCCCCTCCCCGCCGGCCCCCCCGAGCACCAATGCTACGACCCAGCGTATGTCGCGGCGATCCTGGAGATCTGGCGAACGGAGTCCGCCGCGTGCGAGGAGAGGCGGGAGCGGAGGAAAGAAGAGCGCAAGGCGGCGAAGCGGAAGACGAAGGAAGATCGCGAAGGGCGGGAGGGGCGGGAGGACGGGGAGCGCGCGCGGAATGTGGCGGCGCGGAAGGAATGCAGGTCGGAGCGGAAGAAGAGGAGGAGCGAGAGGCAGGGGGTGAAGAAGGGGGGATGGTGGGGAGGGGCGGGTGAGGACGACGGGGAGACACCGGCGGAGGGTGGGGTGATGGACGGGGTGGCGGGGTTGTAAGTTTTGTCTTCTTTTTGTCTCTATTTCCCTCTCTCTCTCTCTCACTCTCTCGCGCGCTGTCGTTTCGGTTCCGTTTCTGTTGTGGATGTGTGTACTTTTTATACTATACTTGTGGCTCCGGGGTGTGAGTAGGTGTATGTAATGAGAGGTGGGTGGGGAGCGGTCCAGATTGGTTGGTGTTTGTTGATACCTAGCGGCAAAACTTACACAGCGCATCAACCCCGTGTGCTGACGTATTTTCGGATACAAACACAGATTCGAGGACGACGCGGAGGAATGACGACGACTACACGGCGGATTGAGTCCGCGGCTCTGCAACACCGTCTCGGCCCTGCCGCATTGGCGGGGATTTTGTCTGGGTTCTGCTTATGAGAGGACGGCCTGCACGTCTCCACGGTTGCTCGGATGGTACATTAGCATAATATCTGTTTTCGGTTTAAAAAAGGTCAACGACACTTGCGTCATTGTGCTGTCAGTCAACGCTGTGGTTGGCGATACAGAAGCTCGGCACTTGTCATTACAATTAGATACCACACTCAGCGCTTAATTAAAAGCAAAACAATCATCGGTCAACCGTTGTGCAGGCTTATCCGCGCCTTATTTGCATTGCGAAAGCTTATGCGGTGCTTGGTCGAACGAGATGCTGCGTCAATGCGCCTCCACGACGTCAGCTCAACTCGGCAGGCAGTTCCGGGGTCACAGAGATCAACGATGAGGTTTCAAGGCAACGTCCCGACGTCCGGGAAGACCCCTGAACGTCCGGCGAGCACCGCGCAGCATGGCTGTCACAGGTGGTCAGCACTGCAGATGGAATTCGTCTGATCCGCGAATGGCCGGCGCGGAAACGGGTGTGTGGGAGTACAGACATCTGCGAGCAGGGGGGGTCCTGGCGCTGCAAATCGATGGAATCGTCATGGATGTGCATGCACCCCTGCAAATATGCGAGATGCATTGCCTCGCCCGCGCGTCTTCCCTTTTTTCACCTGGACTGTACGTTGAGCAAATTTGTGAGCCTGTATATGCATGCATGCGGCTACAGCTGTGTGCGGTATCTCCGTCCGGACAAATGAGATCGTGGGGAGATCAGGATCAGTGGCAAACCTACGCATCGCCGTCCAATATATGTACGTGAGCAACTTCTCAGAAAAAGCAGTTGGCAGGAAGCAGCAGGATGTGTCCACCAGTAAGTCTTCTTTCGTATCAAAAACACTAATGCATCGACGGGGAGCCTTCGGGAGATGTCTCAGCGCGGCTCCGCCAAATCGATTTTTCGTCATCATTGCAGAAGGCGATTCCCCTCATGACGACAATAGAAAGTCATCGCGTGGACAAAGGCTGCATGTATCATTTTTCACTAGCGAGTTCAACAGAAATTCACTGTAGCCTGTCCGCGCAGCCCCGCAGAACATGAGGCTTGGCGTTGAATTGGTCGCTGCGCCTCGCTCATCGTGAATCCTCACCCAGATTTCCGTACCACACGGTAGGATGGCAAGTGCTGAGCTACCGTTATTGTCGAAAGGAGGCCGCATTCACTGTGCAGTGTCTTGGCAATCACCTCGATCCTGTAACGTATCTTGTGCATGCAAATCAACTGCCCCGCCCCACCCCGGCGCGTGCACTTACGGTACCAGACACTCAAGTTTCGCGGACGGGCAAACAGTTGTCGCGCACGACGAAAACTTTACCTCGCGCACGATGGGAAATCACTGGATTGACGAAACTTCTCTCAAAGAGAGTTCGTCGCACGTGAATGTAACGTCACCATGAATATGGCCAGTGGTTCTTTGCATCTCAACCAGTGATCTGTGTCATGCAAAAGTGACACTCTCCTTAAACCGTTGGCACATTAACGGCCAGGGCCTCACCGCTCTGGTATCATGAACAGAAATAAGCAGCATGAGTTCAAATCAGCTCCGGCTCCGGTCTGAGCACTTGTGCGGCCAACAAGCTGTCTGTCTTTGCTGTACGGATTAATCCGAACGCCTTCCGCTGCAAGCAGCAGCCAATCAAAACCCCCGCACGCCGCAACCACCCGACGACACTGGCACTTCGGTGACTACAGTCTTTTCGCGCAAACGGATGGCAAGAGAAACCATGTTTCCGACACCAATAGTACCTGATTGTCTAAATGGTTTGCTTGCTTGGTATGAGAAATCCTATGGGAGCAACGCTTAGAGGAGAAGGAAGCCGGGGAAGAAGGCAGTGAGTAGTGTTCAACGCGGACTGTCTCAAGACCCGGCCTTGGGACAGAAGCACCACATCGCAGTGCAGCCATCCTGACCATCATCAGTTTTTTCAATCGTGTTACCAGCCAGTACTTGCATGAAGACGGCACGAAAAAAGAATTGCTCGGCTCGGCGGCGTTGCAATACCGCCGCCGGGCCGAGCACAGCCCACCCGGGGATCCTGACTCACCACCACCAACCGACGCCAAAACGAAAATTTTGCAAAGACAGTTCCGCATGGTGAGACAGCAGCAAGCGGCAAAAGAGATGCGTCGGCCGGGAATCGAACCCGGGGCTCATCGAATCATGGTGTTAAGCTACCGGGAAGCACTCGTTGGATGAGATGTTCCCTGTGAGGACTTCAACTGTTATGGCAACGATGAATTTTACCACTAAACCACCAACGCCGCGTTACTTGTTATGGCAAGGATATGTGCTGTTGTTTTATGTATTGATTGAAGGTCAGCGTCCCTAGGCAGAGAGCGAGGCTTCAGACGATGTGGCCGGGGGTGGGTGGACACTTAAAAAGTCGAAGTCATAACGGGCCAGACCTATGCCAATGATGAATAGAAACTTCAAGGCAGGTAGAGTCCGAGCTTTAGTAAGGAGCGCGTCAAATGGCAGAACGGGACGGCGCGCAAGGGGCATATAATTTGATGAAATCCTACCCTTTATGGCCAAGCAACGACAAAGGTGCGACCGTGTCAACACAGCATAAATTAAATCTCTACTCCGAACTCTGCTAAGAAGGGTGGTATGTATCTCCCGAAGCAGAGCACAGCAATACTCCCGCAGACTTCAGTCCTCAAATGACCCCGCAGCCAAACCCGACCCGTCACAAACAAAGCCCGATCGCCGGTCAGGACCTCCCCCGGCCGTAAATTCATCACGCCAATATCACCTCGCCCCGACCGACACCGACCATCACACAAAATAAGCGCAAGCTCAAGTCCCAACCCACCATGCCTCCCTAAACGCCCCTCCCCCTCCCCCACCCTCTCCCCAACCACCCCCCATTCCCCTCCTCCCCATCATATCCCTCCTCCCCTCCATATCGACAAACTGCCCCAACAGCCCTCCCAGCCTCCTCGTCTCATCCACAACCCTCCACACCTGCTCCCGCAGCACCCTGACGCCCTCACCCTCAGCGTCGCCGCCACTCAGGCCTTTACCCCCGCAGCCCTCTCCGCCGACGCCGCCGTCCCCGTCCCGCTCCCCCAGCCTCAACACCTCCGGCACCCACCCCTCCAGCATCAGCCCGTCGCATGCGCGCCGCACGCTCAGCGCGATGTCTGCGGCGCGGTCGGCGGGGGAGACGGGGTGGGAGCGGAGGGCGTCGGGGTGGGCGGGGCGGCGTTTCTTGGCTTGCGAGCGGGTGTTCGTGTGGGGAGGTCCGGTTGTGGGACAAGTCGTGGTGGTGGGGGCGGGGAAGGCACGAGGGAAGGCGAGGGGGAGGAGGGCGGGTGCGGTGATGGTGGTGTCGAATTGCGGGGGGGATTCTGAGGCATGGTCAGGGTCGGGGTCGGAGTCGGAGTCGTCGTCGTGGACGCTGTTGTTGTGTTTCGTGGCTGCTTTCTGTCAGCGCGGGGTGGGTGCAGAGGCGGACGAGAAGAAAGGGGGTTGGGGTTGATGAAGCTGAGACAGAGTGGGAGAGAGGTTGAGGCTGGAGACTGGAGAGGACTTTCTGCGCGGACTCGCTCACCTTGGAACTTGAATCGACCGAGCCGCCTCTTCTTCGGCGGACTGGGCTCTGCGGACGGTGTCGCTGCGGCGGAGGAGCCGGCCAGCCTCTTCATAGCGCGGGTAAGAGCCATAGCTGTGGTTGAAGCTGCGAGGAGAGTGTCTGTCGCAGCGGGCGAAGGGTTGTGGTGGTGGAGGATGGTCTGGACGGAATTGCGGGCGTTGGTAGTGACCGTCCACGGACCGGAGCCGGGGAGGCCACGGCATGAGAAGCTCTCAACGCTGTCATTGGCACGCCGTTTGGCACGGAGAAACAGGTAGATGGCGTCCGACATGTCTCGCCGTGTCTGTGGGGGAGCAGCGGAGTGGGTATCCGGATCTTTGTCTGGGGCGAAGGAGCTTTGACGGCGGAGAAGAGGCAGCAGAGTCCTCTATCCCGCAGTCCTTATAGTATCTACAAACGAGCTTTCAATGGGTTACGTGTGAGAATGAAATGGTTATACTAATGCCGATGGAGTGCATGGAGTAGGTCTGTGCCACGAGCGGGAAGATGCAGCAGTTTTGAAACTGAGAAGCGGCGGGAAAGCTCTGTGATGAAGGCGGCATCCAGCTGGATATGGTGCATAACACGTCATGGCGGGATTGCGGGCAGCCATGGGCCTTTCTCCTGGCTGTGTGTGTGCAAACGCGCGATCCTGTCGGCGATGCGAGCGGTCAAGAAATGCAGGCCACCATTCGACATTTTGACGCTATTGACGACGTGGGGGGTACCTGCAGCACTACAGGGATGTGGTCGCTGTGTTTCAGAAAGAAATGCATGGATATTCAATACCTTTCCACGAACGACTGCGTTTGTCCAGCCTATCCGTCTTGGCCTGATGTGGGCTTACATCCATGCTCCTTCCCGCAAGCAAGTAAAGGCCATCGGGTGAGTACTGAGGATCGCCCACGGGCTTGAAGTTTTCTGCTGCCAGCTCCAGTGGTTTCATGTCTCTGCAAAGCTGTGGAGATGTTCTGTGCAAATAACGAATGAAGATTACCCCGCCATCTATGCAGGGAACGACACGTGCGAAGTCAATTCTCTGCTCTGGCTCCAAGACACAAATGAAAAAGAGCAACGTACAGCTGCGAAGAATATTTTGGGCCACAGAAATTTTAACTTTCACGGGTGTGATTTCAGAAGCTCGGCGGATCTGTGATGATGTTGATGAGGTGCCGACGACATCATCTCATCACGTGCCGGTGATCGCAGTGGATGCACTTTGGTATTGGTGGACGGATTTGAATTGATCTCGAACACCATTATTTTTTTTCGTCGGCCATTCACCGAAGAATCCTCGCTATGCACAACTTCTGGTCCAGAGCAGATAGATTCTGTTTAATGATTTAACTTAATCCAAAGCCGGATTTTACTCCCCACAATTTTGCATCGGCAGCCGCAAAAAATACGGTAGGCTCAGCGGCAATTTGCGCTGAACCTCCGGTCGTTGGCTCGTACCATGCACATTTAAACACAACCCAAGATTTTGCAGCACTGTAGAAATAATATGATCATCATGGGATAGGTCCAGGGCTACTTTTCACAACACTTTCAGCGAAGCAATCATTTTATTGTAACATGGTAACACCAACAGCAAAGCTCATCTCCTGCCAGAGAGTGAGATCATCGTAGGCATCTGTGAAGATCCACGCTCTTAGGGATCAGAAAGGCTGGCTTGTTGGCACAGGAAAAAGCTTGCTCGGGGCTTTTCGACGGAGCTCCTCTTACTCCGCAAATAATGACACCTGCCCAAGCATGCGGCAGTATGTTCCGCGTAGGTCGCATCACTCGTCGAGCCATCGGCGCCGTTGAGTCCGGCGCGGTTGCAGATATCACCTTCAGACCAGATCGAACGACGACAGGGCGGGCTTCCAAAGCACGTACAGGAGACCAGGCCCAGACGCCGTCCGAACAGGCTCGCCAAGATCTACATCTGCGCGGACGTCCATTTTCGGTCTGTTGCTCACTTGATCAGACAGGGTGCTTGAAGCAGCCAGCTGGCGAAGCTCAGTCTCTCGCGCAATGCCGCTATTCGCGGCCCTGCTGTGGCCGTTACACCATCACATGTCAGGAGTAGGAAGGCGAGACGGCGGCGGGCTGCTGCTGGACGGGTGGCTGCCTCAGGATGCGGTATGACAGTTTCTGCCTGGCAGCTACCGATAGTGAGAAACGGACCAGGCCACTCTCATGAGACTGCAGCCGCACCTATCTTCACCGATGGTAGCGATCAGCGCCTGTATGTCGCGCAGGACAACGTCCGGGGTAGGTGGGCAGGCTCCCAGATAAGTCTTCTTGCAGATCAATGCGAGAGCCGGTCGCGCATCATTAATTCACAGACAGCACGCATCATGCCGGAGAAGGCTTCCGGACAGGCAGACAAACGAAAAGCTGGGTACGCCCTTGCAGCGCTTTTGTGCAACAGCCAGAGGGCACGGCCCGGCCCCCCGTCGCTAAGGCTCGTCCCGCCTCTCCCCGACCCGCGACAGGGTCTGAAACAGGGTGGAGGGGCAGACAGGCGGGCAGGTCCACTTTGCCTGCTGTCCCGTAGTCTGCGGTGTGAGCAGTTCTGTTTGCTGTGCGCGTATCCGTAGGGTGATGTGGACAGACGGCCGATCGATCGATCGATGCTGGCAGGCGCTATCACATCGCGCTGGAAGTGGCCAGTTCGTCTGCAGCTGTGTGTCTGGGGTGATGGCTGTGGCCGCGCAGGCGGGGCAACGTGGGACGGGAACGTCGACGGTGTCTGTCAGTTTCCATGCCCCCGGTCGCCGGCTTGTTGGTAGCACGCACAGTGTCTGCGCTCAAGTCGGCAGCATAGTGCGAAGGAGGCGGTCAGGTCCCGCTGTGGGCCGGCGCTGCGTCTGCGTCCTGCTCTTTCTGGCCGCGTGAGTGATCGCAGCCAGTGCAGCGCCTCTCCCGCACCAATCGCAGACCCTCGGCAGAAGGGAGTCTTGGCCCGCTCTTGTAAGCTCATGGGTCAAGGCATTATCGTACCCACCTTGACACTTAAAATATGCCACAGCGAGGAGGAGCCGGCAATTGGCACCAGAGTTTCAGAGAAAAAGGTCTGCAAACGCGCGAAGATAGTGCAGCATAAAAATAATCAGTGCTGCGGGGGGTTAGCGACCGTTACAGCTTCATCACATCGCAAGAATGTATGTCACTGCCCGCTAGCCTACGAGCGTCCGTTTGCTCCACGCTATTGAACAGAAAGATAGATGATCCAGCTATCACGTTCACCGCTCTGCCACCTGTTATTTGCGTAGCTATTATACCTTTTCACATACCGCTCTCTGCAATGATGCATGCACTCTCTTGATTGATGTTTTACGGCTTCGCTACACATCTCGCTCGAACTTCTCCCGTTTTCTTGATTAACTATCATTCGTCTCGCCTTCACTCCGTCATTTACGATTAGCCTGTGACACATTTTCATCCACTTCCGTCCTGCACAACCCCCGCATGTCTTATCAAAGCAACCCACGGAATCGGAAGACCAATGGGGCAGCGAAGACAAATCAGAGACAACTCTTGGATACTAGCGTCATGTGGAGAGCGCGGGGAATTCTTCATGAGCGGGATGACAAGTACCTGATCCAGTGGGAGGACAATCCCGCCACCGGTGAGAAGTACGATCCCTCATGGGAACCAAAAAGAAACGCGAACGCGGCCCTCATCAACATCTGGAAAGAAGAGAAACGAAAGCAACGAATGGAAAGAAAAGACCGCAAATGCAATTCCAAAGACAAAGCATCAACGGATCGCACGGTTGTCCAGGCGCCCTCGACTGACGAACCTGGTAGTGAAAGCGATGGGTATGTAGTACTTCATATTTCGAACTACTTCCCGGCTGACAGACACGTCCAGAGACTGCTGGGCAAATCCCGCCTATGAATCAGCTGCACCACAGGAATCCAACGTTTCTCCGAAGATCGCAGGCCCCGCACGCAAAGGGAGGTCGGTTGTCCAAGAAACTCCCCTCACCAGGTGAGCTACTCTCCTCGCCAAGCCTAATGGCCAGTCGCTCACATTTCTGCTGCCAGCGTGTCCGATTCACTCGGTTCTGCAATAAAGACCACCTCACGGCGTCAATCTGCCAGTGTCGCAGACGGCTGCAAGCTCAAGCCGTCCAAGAGCAAACCGGCTGCCCGTGAAAGCGTCCACCATGTAGCCTTGAAGAAGACGCGCGAGTCAGGCCGTTTTGCCAGTGGTGTGCGTGATCTGAATCCCGATTCGGAAACTTGCGAGGAAATCAGATCAAAAATTCAGCCCTCGCCAATCAACATCGCTTCCCAGGCTGCAATGGCTACGCCGACAGTGGGAGTTGAACCCACCCAGCCAGCTCCCGTCGACACTCCCGAGCTTCCCAACAACCAAGTGAGTCTTGTCAAATATGCTGCTTCGCGGGCTGCTTCAGTCCAACTATCCCTTTCTCTCGTAGCGGTGGTATTCTTACTGACTACGCGAATCCCGTCCAGTCCGCTATAAAACCCCGGGCAGCTGAGATTACAACTTTCACTTCTTCTTCTGCACCCCCAGCTTCGTCTTCGTTTGCGAGGACGGCTAAGTTTGTGCCCTCCATTTCTCCCAGCCTTGCTCGCCATATCATCAGGAACTCAAACACTCCCGCTGAGGCAGAAGGTCTTGCGAAATCGCTTGGTTGGAAAGGCAAGGTCATTGCGGCGGCCAGCGCTACCTTGCCCTGCACATCGAAGTCGTCCCCTACCGCCGTGGTTTCTTCAATCGCCGCACCCTCCTTCTCCAGTTCTCCATCCACTTCCGTTGTATCCTCTACATCGGCGACGCCTCCTACCTCTGCAGCCCTGATAGAGCCCAGATCCCGGCTGCGTCCGCCCATCGCCGTTGCAGATCCAACGCGAACTGATCCTGCGCGTCGCGAGACCTCCACCAAGCACCCCGCATCCGCAGCCATTAGCCCGTTTGTCGACGGCACTTCTGTCCAGCCAGCTCGTCCCGCTCCACCGGCTCCTCCCGCTCCACCACTTCATCTGCTGGCACCCGGTCCAGGACCAGCCCCAGCATCGTCCATACCAGCGAAGCGCAAGCTTTCCGCCGATACAGCTACTTTTCCAGCCATCCACCACGCCATATCTATCCCATCGACCAATCCGCCCGCCCACGAGCAAGCCCCAACACCCATTGTACCAACACGGCCCGAGACTCCCGCCAAGACATATCCCACTTCAACGCCTTTATCGTCGCCTCGTACCTCCTCCGTCTCTCCGGAGACGGAAAACGCAAGTCGTCGATCGGACAAGGTGATGAGCATCAGCGCCATCTTGAGCCACTCGCCAGTGCGGCTGTCCCAAACGTCATCCAACAAGAGCATCAATCCGCCCCGGAGGTATGATCTCGGCATGTCCTCCCCAATCGAATGATGCGACGGCCGTTGGAGGAGGCGGCGAAGTACATCGACTGGACGGTTGCAGTCCAGTGATCAGGAGGAGTGACTGCGCCGTGGGAAACTCTTTTCTCACACAAACGCAACAGCTCCCCTTGTTGCATCTACATCTACCAACCTTAGTGCCGCATCGGCTTTCTCTGGGCCCGCCAACCATGGACAAGATCATCTCGCTCCAGTTCCGCGTGGGTGGTAACCTCGGAATTGAGGTAACGCATTACGCTGCACTCTGCCGTCGTGCTTTACCTTGTGTATTCTTTCCTGGCTATTATGTGCTCTCTTGTGGCTTATGCTGTCGTTTGCCTCAAGCCCTGTTTTCGGTACCCACTGCAGGAAATTGAAGTAGAGACGGAGCTTGATGATCTAGACTGATCCATAGACTAGAGGCTCTATATTCTTTCATTGCATTTTCCCTTTGCAAGTCGACGAAAGTGCTGAAATTCATTCTTTTCTCGTCCCATCAAACATGTTCAGAAGTAACTTGTATTTTTTTTCGGTTATTGTTTCTCTTTCTCGATAAGATAGAAAAGGCATCACTGGTTTTACAATAGCAACAAGAAGAGTGTTTTGATACTTTTTAGTTCCATTTTTATGACCTGGGCATAACATGTGGCGTGCTGTTTTTAAAATCACACAAATCGATATCAAAAAGTCCACTGGCGTCTGACGTTTGTCATAAGATCCAAAGCATAAGTGAAGAAGTCCGCATTGCTCGCTGCCCAAGGACTGGTTGAAGCCGCTAAGCAGATTCGCAGTGTTCCATTCCCTCATCATGGCCGCCCTTGACTAAAACCGTTCACAAGCGAAACACTGCTTTCGGTATCCAGACGCTTGGCCACCCCGTTCAACCAACGCGCATACACGAACTGACCAGAGCTGCAGGTGCGATGTGTGCGCAATCACCTGCAGAGGCGGCGACGGGCGCATATGCAAGGGCAACATCCACCACCCACCTATTCGAGGCCGAGAGACACGACCCCCACCACAGACGGCGGCCTCTTGAGCCGAAGCCTTGGCTCTTCGCTTCATGCGTGCCACCACTTTCCTGAAGTCAGGCAAACATTCAGAGTTGCCTCACGCAGTGGAATCAGCGAGCGTGCGGAGCTCATAAGCCTTCTTGGAGATAGCGAGCGGCCGGGTTCTTCTTCTTCTGGCATTCGCCACGGCTTCTTCTCCGATATTTCTACCCTCCAACAACGAGCACGAACCAAGATGCAGAGATACAACACCAAGCACATTACCAAGCCCGACGCCAAGGCCAACGAGCTATGCCAACTCCGGCGTAGCCACCAAGACTTCTGCAAGAACCTCATGCAGACCAAGACCGCGAGCGGCGGGGCGTTGACCGTTCCTCGCTTATCGCCGGTCAACGCCAACAAAAACCCCGTTCTCTCGCCAGACCACGAGATTTCGACAATCACGCTTGATCGCTAGTGTACGTACCAGCCATCTTCGACTGCGCACGGCCCGTCCGGCTGCTCAACTGCTGCATCTTGAGCAGTGATCGGGATCTGACGCGCGGCACACGCCAAGAGTACCCGGCAATTCGCCACATTGAGCGCTCCTCATGCACAGAAAGCCGACCGCAGGCGCCTTCATCAATTTTTGGAGAAAAATCAGCCACTATTGACGGAATGAGATAAATCAGACACAGGAAGAACACCAGAGATTGCGAGAGGGGGAATTTGCATCGACGGAAAGCAGCAGTGTACCTTTCGTAGCGGCTCCTACCTACCCCGCATATTTGAGCACAGAGCTCCACAGAATCTACAGGGTCTACAGGGTCTACAGGGTCTACAGGGTCTACAGGGTCTTTACAGTGTTCCACGCAAATTGACACATGCTGTCGTATTCTGACACCGTTCCATGTTCCCCGTCGTGTCCTCTTCAGCGTGATTGCTCAACGTTAAACTCGTCGAAGCATTGTCCCACTCTCCCATCCCCTCCAGTAAATCATCTCAAAAGCCTGCGATGCTGATTTGCACACTTGTCCTGTCTGCAAACCATCTCACGCCCCACCTTCACTCTCCACTCCCAACCGCAGTGCCATCCGCCCTTCACCCTGCACCACCACACCGCCACAATTATCCCATCCAGCCAGATAAACGCTCCCATCACACTTCCACCAACCCACCGAACACCACCCGTCATCCCTGCTATACCTCCATCCCAATCCGCAAGGTACAGCAAGCAGCAACACACACACCCCGCCACTGCCGCCGTCACCGCCCCCGCAGTCAAGAAACTCAGACACGAGGAATACATGCCGATGCAAAACTCCCATGCGCTCACTCACCGTCCGGCCTCTACGGAACTTCGCTGGCGTGGCCGGCAGGTAACGTGAAAAGGAGAAAAAAGGGAAGAAAGAAAAAGAGAGAGAGAGAGAGCGAGAGAGAGAGAGAGAGAGAGAGAGAGAGAGAGAGAGAGAGGTACGCAGGCAGACTTACCCAGGCGGAGAGGGCGGGGGCGGCTCTCTGTTCGTCCCTCTCGCACGCACTGCCATTCCCAGCAGCAGGAAAACAGGCAGCCAGGCAGGCAGGTGGGCAAGCATGCAAGCATATGGGGCACTGATTGGGCAGCAGCAGAAGCAGAAGTACCCACGCCCGCGCCTGATATCCTGCTTCGATCCTCCCTCCGCACCATTCGTCGCTCCAGACCAGGCAAAACGGGGCTGTTTTCCGGCCAACTGCGTCACCTCGCTTCGCCTCGCCAGCCTTTGCAGTGAAACAACCCTTCTCTCTGACTTAAAGCCCGCTGCAGTCGTGACCGGGAATGGCGAGGCTGGCCAGAGTGAAGCGGGCGAGTGCAGGAGGGGAAGCAGATGACGTAGGGCGCGGGGGGCGCGCGGGGGCGGACACAGCGAACTCGCATGTGTTGTGGATGGACGGGGCGGGCCGCTGCGGGCGTACGTGCGTCCGTGAAGAAGCGGGGCGAATGTTGTCGGTGGTCGTTGAAGGCGAGTGAGAATGGCGCAGTGGTCCTGGGTTCTGTTGGGTTTGGTGGCGCGGGGTATGCTTACGAAGCGGGTAGAGTGACTGCACGGCGGTCGGTGCTTACAGTGTGATCTGGAACGCGGATGTGAGCTGTGGACGCAGTAAGCATTGCGGCTGAATCTTTGTACTTCTACTCGCCAATCTGCAGCCGGGGCGAAGGCACCCGGTCCCGGAAGCGGGATTTGCCGCGAATCGTAAGGATTTTGGCAGCTCATCGACGATTCATTGTTCATCTGTAGCCACTATATGCATTCGGCTACTGCCGAGACGAAATTCCGCACTGACGTAGCTGAGATCTGATATCACGTATGATATGGATTTCAGTGCATGTTGGCTGTAGAGAACCCTGGGTCTCGCTTTGTGTTCTTTAGCCTTGTTTACTGGCACGGTGCTTACGACGCTGAACGCCACTCCGCTTATATCAGCTGTTGTAGAACATTGGATCGGGCCAGACGTGGAGCCATTTTCCGGGCTTGGATGAGAGGCGGAGATTCCGTGCATCTGAGCTGCCATCAAATCATCATCAAAATGATGCATAAAATCAGCATAAATCGGAATACCAGTAGTCTTACGTTTCAATCTGTCAAAGAAATTCAACAATCAGGAAAGTGAAACTGAGACAGACATTCAAGAAATGACAGTAAATCCCATCTCTCCTCCATCGAAATCCTCATCCTCAAAGCCTTCAAACTCTGGAACGAACTCGTCCTCCTCGGGACACTCATCATCTTCCTGATCAGCACTGAACAAGGCTCCCTTGTTCCAATCCTGCGCCTTGCCCACCCGCTTGCGCATCTTGGAGTACGCGAACTCCCGTACGCTGTATGCGAAATCCATGTCACCCTCCATGGAGGTGTTTGCGCCTGACGTCGTTGTTTCCCTGTGGGAGACGGAAGCCGCCATTTGGACATCCGCTGGGGGGACTGATGCGTTGGCGGAGACTGTCGCATCGTGACCCCGCATTCCGCCCTCCTGCCTATCAAGCTTGCTCGTGGTTGCAACCCCGACGATCATGTACAACGACTTGGAGAAGAGGCAGCGTTGTAGGAATTCGGTGACCTCAGGCTTCTGTAGTACGGTGGACATGTACTCCTTCTCGGAATTGGTCGGTCTGAAAAGTTTTGCACGAATGTTGAGTGCATCAACGCCAATTTCGGTAGCTCGAGCTATACTAGCTTTGCCTGAGACGCCTGCGCTGATCTGAGGAAATATCGGAAGCAGAGCATTGACGGAAACATCGTTGTCACTCTCCAGCTGCGAGCGGATGCTAGCTTTGACGACATCGGATAGATCGTAGACGTCTTTATCTTGGATCGGAACCACCTCACTGGGCCGGATCAAGAATGTGTGTGGGTTGTCTGGTTCTTCAATCACACTTCCCAGCACAATAAGCTGTCCCGGTGGCGAAGGATATCGAGCGACAAGCCATCTCTTTGGGCCTGCAAGAGCCATGGATTTGGGCTTGAAGTACTGCTACAGACGCATCAATCAGTCTGTAAATGGAATATACACGGTAGCACAACAATGTACTTTATCGTAATAAAAGTCATCAGAACGGCTTACTCTTTGTTTGTTGCTTGATTTTAAAGAAATGTTTGGGAACGAGGTGTTGGAGATCAGCCATCTTCCTTCGGGTATGTGCGTTAAATAACACGGATTCCTTGAATAAATCTAGGCATCAGTCATCGTACAAGAGAATGCATGACGAAAATCATATTTGCATAACTGTCATCCGATTATGGTCGAGGCTGACATTGGATTACTCACAGGGAGAGACTCACGTGGCTTTAGTCGGAAGGTCTCGGCTTTGGGACCCGAGTATCCATAGTTGGTTGGCTTGACCGGTCTGATTTCCATAAATACTCCTCTCCGGACCCGCCAGTGCCATCCAACCTCAGCATTATTCGTTGCCCAAAAAGAATTGTCCGACTTATCCTCTTTACTGGATTCCTTGCATCAAAGCACCACTGCAAACCCGGCAGAATTTGATTCGTGGCCGATACCAGGTACCTCATACCAACGAGATGACTCTTCACATTGCGGCAGAGAAAGGAGATCTCAAGGCAGTCCAATCCATCTTACGCAAGGATCAAGCTTCTGTCAACAAGAGAGATGGGCACGGAAGAACTCCTTTGCATTATGCCGCTCAGAAGGGGCATGAGAGAATCGTGGACTTCCTCATCCTTGAAGGTGCCAATGTGGACGCTCCTACAGGGAAGCACAACTACACTGCACTTATTCTCGCCACGGAGAATGGTCACCGAGGTGTAGTCAAGAAGTTGGTCGAGAAGAAAGCGGCCCTGGACCACGCTGCGATCGGGGAAGACAACACCGCTCTACACAAAGCCGCACTTCTCCCGGACCCCAAGGTCCTTCAATTCCTTCTGGAACAAAAGGCCTACCCGACCCCGATCGATTCGTCGGGATGCACACCGTTGGGTCGTGCCGCATCGGAGGGAAAGACCGCCCACGCTGTCCTTCTGATGGGATTTGGCGGAGACCTTGCGGAGGGGGAAACTCAGGACCTCCCAAAAAAGCTCGCCAATGAACTCGACCTACGCAACCGATACACTCGACTTCATTGGGCTGTTTGGGTTGAGAAGGGGTCCATTTCGGTCGTCAACAGCATGCTTCACACCGATCCGCAACTTATCGAATCGACCAATTATCGAGGGTGGCGTCTTCTGCATCAAGCCGCCAGAGTCGGAAACGCGAAAATGGTCGACTTCTTGCTAGGGCTGGACTCTGGGAGTCTTGACTGTCGCACTAGAGGTGGATGGACACCGCTTTTGCTGGCTGCTGAAAAGGGACACAACGCGGTGTTGAAGTTGCTTGCTAAACGTCGAGCCGATGCAACGATAGTCCCTAGGAATAAGAATAGCGGATGCAATGCTGTGTGGTTCGCGAAAAAGGCCAGTAAATGTACTAAGGAGACTATTGGGATTCTCGAGGAATTAGCCCGATCGCAAGGACAAGAAGATGAAGAACAACCCTCAGACGACGACACGGAAGAAAATGGATCAACGCTACGCTCCGAAGCTGGAAGCTTTGATGCTACGCTTTGCAGTACATCGACGGCTACGTAAGTTCCTATCCATCCTATTTTGATATGAATAGGGTACTGATATGATTGAAACAGAGGTCCACATGGAAATGTATTCTTCGATGACTTGGAGAAGACTTGGCAAAACCACTTTCAGTTTACCGATAAGGACAAAATCGTCAAAGTTGCCGTCTTGGATACTGGAATAAACCTCAACCATCCGGATTTTCAGGGACCTAGAGTGACAGGGTTCAAGAGAGATGGAAGGCCGAAGCGAGCTATAGGGGAAAGCCCTCAGATCATACGCATCCACCCAAAAGGGCGGAGAAACTTTGCTACCGGACTACAGGTGGAGGACGACGTCAACGATCTCGATGGCCATGGAACCAAAGTGGCAGGGCTCGTACTTCGCCTTGCTCCCAGGGCTGAACTATACATCGCCCGAATCTGCGATGGTAATGTCCCACCCGACTATGCGGGGAAGGGGCAATGTCAGGTTCAACCTCGTGCAGAGACTGTGGCAAGGGTAGGTATTCCCTTAGAAGTTTCCCTTTCACCATTGATACTGACTTCGGAAGGCCGTTTACTGGGCTATCGAGCAGAAGGTAGACATCATCAACATGTCCTTCGGGTTTGAAAGAGTAGGGGCAGGCTTACTCGGTCCCGCGTTGCGAAACGCAGACCAAATGAACATCCTGGTCTTCGCTGCCATGTCTAACGCGGGGATGCTGTCGGGAAAGGCGGCGTGGCCAGCTCGGGAACGGAAATTCGCCATTGGGATACACTCTTTCAACGTCATGCAGAACCGGGAGTCCTGCTTCACACCTAACAACGTGCCCGAGAACGACAACTTCATGGTTCCAGGTGAGGATATTATGACTCACACGTTACGGGGTCCGGATTTCGAGCCTTTCAATGGAACTTCCTTTGCTACCCCAATTGCAGCGGCAATGGCAGCCCTGATCCTCGCCTATGTCAATCAATACAGATGCCGGAAGGAGAAGGAAGAAGCAAAGAAAGTTGTAGATGTTGAACATCTTTCGAACATGTACGATATGTCGAAGCTTTTATGTTCTCTCCAGGGATACCGACGAGACAACACTTCTTACACTCGAATTCCCTCAACTCTGTTTTGGAGGACAAGTAGCAAAGAGGGCAATGACGAAGAGGACAGAAGGATTGCATGGGACAAAATAAAAGGTGTGCTTGACTATAATAGGTAAAGGAGGCTAAAGCCGGAGTCAGTAGAATGGTTAAAAGCATCTTTGGCGGATACAGAGCGGCTTTCTTTTGTCTTTCTCACAAATCTGTGGAAGTAGTAGCAGTACTGGCGCTTTGAACGATCGTTACATGGGCCGTACCCTGGCAGTAATCACAGTAGCATCATTTGCGGAGTCAATCGCTTGGCCCCATTTCTCACAATAGCTTTAATATCCCATGCATTCTTTCCAAGCGCCATTGAACCATGGAACCCGGCCGGCTCCACCAGCCTCCGCTCTCCCAGCCCATTCCCCACCCCATCACCCACTCTCCGGCTTCTGCCCATACACGACATGATAATCATACAACATATGCACGCCCCTATCCTTCAAATTCTCCCTCGCCCTCGCCACGAAGACCTTAACCTCCTCCTCCTTCCACCCTAAATAGCTCGTAAACAGCCTCATCGTAAACCCCTCCAGGCCATCCAGGACCTGAATGAGATTAAACATGCCCGCATCCTTCTTCCTCTTATCCCGCGGCCAGCCTCCGATCGGCAGCTTGAAAACCTCGTGCCTCACATTCACGAACCCGGCGTCCTTCGCCCACGCCTCCAGCTTCGGTCCGGGCGAGGGATCGCGGCCCCAAGATGTCGCGGCGTCGTTGAAGGTGGTGCTCCATTTGTGGAAAGCGTGCGAGGGGAGGAAGGTGCCGTCGTCGGAGTAGATGGCCGCGTCGTAGTCTTGGAACTCGGCCCAGCCGCCGGGGTTGAGGTTGGCAAAGGCGGAGCGCACGAGGGCGGGCCAGTCGCGGATGGAGGACATGAGGTAGCGGGTGAAGACGAAGTCGAATTTGGCGGAGGGGCCGTAGGCCCAGGGGCGTTCGATGTCGTCGACTTCGAAGTGGACGTTGGGCGGGACCTGGGCGACGCGCCGTTTGTCAGTGTGGGAGATGCGGCGGAGCGGGCGACTTGCCGCCGTCGTCGCGGCCGCCGTCTACGCAGGAAGCGTGCTTCTTGCCCTCTGCGGATGGCAGGTTGTGACAGCGAGAGGAGATGGGCCGGGCCGGGACGGGACGCAATTCAACTCACCCACGACGGTTGTATCGGACTCAGATCCACGCCCCGCACGTCCGCCTCGGGGTACCGATCGCCCACGCAGATCGCCCATATGCCCGTCCCGCACCCGGCGTCCAGGACGCGCCCGTGGAAGTCGTCCGGCAGGGGCGCGAGGAACAGCTTGTCGCCGATCAGCGTCGTCACCATGGCGTGCGCGACATCGAGGCGGTCCTGCTCGCGCTCGTCGTTGGGCAGGATGTACGCGCCGTCCTTGTAGGCGTGGTAGCGGCGCCCGTGCTGGACGGGATACGCGGTCACGCTGGACGAGAGCGAGGTGGTGAAGGAGGAGAGCTGCGCGTCGATGGAGCCGCGGGTGGAGTCCGAGTCGGCATCGTCGTTGTACTGCGGAGGCGCTGGTTAGCTGCGTTCGTTCGTGTGTGTTGTGGTGCTGTGCGCGCGGGCGATCGTACTCACCTCCGGGTCGACGTCGACGGCGGCGGGCGGTGTTGTTGTCGTGGGGCTTGCCATTGTTCAGCGGCGGCGGGAATGCGAGGATGGGCGGGGAAAGAGGGGAGGCGGGCAATGCTAAAGATATGCGGCCGTGAAGAAAGCGTCCCCTGCTTCGCCAAGGTCGCGAGAGTCGCTGTTTGTGGTAGCCATGGCCGTCGCGGTGTGCGGCACAGCCGATTCTCGTATCGGTGGTGTGGAACCGAGCGGCGATCCGACCAAGTGGTGGGCGAGGCCCGGGGCAGGCTGGGGGTTGGGAAGGTCGATGAGACGGCGGGAGATAGCGTATGCAGTTTGAAAATCGTCCTTCTGATCGGCAGACTGCCTGCTGATTGGTGCATTGATGTCGTATGCGCTGGGAAGCCAGCCGGCGGCTGTGATTGTGGTGGTTGGTTTCGGAGAGTTGAGCCAGAGCAGGGCTGGGCAAAATCTTGATGTTCTCCTCACCGCCTGAAACCCGTCGCCGACTGCCGCGGTGCGTGGCCCATCGCCTTCTGCTCTCTGCGCCGCTCTCACCCGCCATCCAGAAGACATTTCCAATGCCGCTGCATCAGCACCCCCGAGTGCTGCTCCTCCTCCACGTCGCCTGCTTGATGCAGCATGCCAAAAGGCCCTTGGTCGATTCCTCCATGGTCGAAGCAGCCAAAGCTTGCGGCGCCCGTGGCCACCGTGCGCATCATGCCGAGTTCATCGCCGGGAATCTTCAGCGCGACAATCCCAAAGGTCCCTTTGTTTGAACTGCTTGCATCTTGCTTCGACCAGCAGAGATGCGTCTCGGATTGGCGTTTGATACAGGCCCGTCCCATCATGATCCGCCACACCTGGTCATACGGAGCGGTGCCGAAGATATCGCAGCGAAGCCTGGAATGCAATCTTCCGCCACCAGCGCTTTGCGGCTGTAAGCGACGCGACGGAAGCTGCCACGTTATCGATTCGGGAAGCTGCGATGGCGTATTCTCCATGCAGAGCCACCACCACGGACTGCCCATACCTGTTGCTATGAGACAGCACTCAACTTCAAGAGTGACAGCGGCGTAATGCCGCGTTACAGCTGCGCGACTTCTGTTCAGTGCGCAGAAATTGCTGTCAAGTGCAGTCTCCAATGAGATATGACAGTATGGTTGCTCGTAGCGTTTGGCCGGTTGGTGCAAGATGAGCCTGCCCAATCCGTTGGCTCGCGGACCCACTGCCAGTTCAATCGCTTTCTTCAGCCCACCTGCCTGGCTGGTGAATGGAAACACGTCCGAGGAACACATTCACCGCGACAACACAACCATCATACCAATCGACGGCATTTTTATTGGCGAAACAATACACCGAGGCATCCATACCCACCAGAATCCGCAAACTGGTCCACAGCGAGCAACGGTAGGCGAGCATACCGCCGGTGGACACTCTTTTCGCGCTTTCTTCTTTGTTCACCGAAATCATGGACGTTTGCTCTGGTCGGTACGCTGACAGAAACCATCCCCGCATTAGCTGACTAAACCCAGAGCGAGCAATTGAACTGGTCTCCCTAATAGTAAGAGACGGCAATCCCTGGAACCGAGAGGACATCCCGTTCCGCAGAGTCAAAATCGACCGCCGTGGACGCAGCCTCGGCTCATGGCTCGGCTTGAGCCACTTCATCGATGACCCTAACGTAAACAATTTACTCGTCACCCATCCGATCGTTCAGCCACATCATATTCGCATCCGCAGCCATACAGTTGCCGTACGCACCTCCGATATCCTTCCGCGTCCCTGCGCCCACTGACAACCGGTGCGTGCGTGCAGACTATAGAGATTAAGTGTTCGGGGGTTGCATTAGTTGACGGCCAACCGATGTCATCCACGCACTTTTATCAAATCGGCAGCGGAACGATAATAAGGCTTGGTTGGGGCTTCAACGACATTTACGGGTGTACGTTCTACAGGCCGCCTCCCCCACATTTCTGGGTATTCCAGCTGACCAAACTATGCGCAAGTCCGCTACGAAGCGCCGGCGTTCCGCATCGATTTCGGGCTTCCTGGAATGTACCAAAGTGCATATTAATCTCTGCGCTTGACGACCGCGTCAATGCATTTCCATGCACGGTACGGGTCAGGATCAGGAAGGCCACGCCGGTCAGCAAGCTACGGTGGGTGCCGTCAGTTACGGCGGGCGAAGCGGCCACCTGCGATGAACCTCCGAGCACCGCCGCGTGGCGCAATGGGGCATTCACTTCCATGTCATTGACTTGCTGCTAGTCAACATCGCTTTTTCGATAGATAATTCATTCTTTGCTTTTTTCAGTTTCGCTCCGGTTCGTGGTGTTCGCCCTCGGTGCCGATATACGCCACGAATATCCACGCAGTAGTTTGCACAGCACCTGACGCCACCACGTTTTCCGTTTTTCGTGCGCCACGCATCTCCGGGCCTGGACGTGCGCTCACTGGCTTCGTGATCTTAGCTTCCCCGAACTTCCACGCTCTATGTGGAGACGACTGACTAGAGAAAAGCAATTCTGTATTTTCCCTGGAAATTGATCAAACTCCCTGGCTGCGAAGTTGTCCGCAACCGCAGACGTCTCGTTCTTCTCTGCTCGCATCAACTTTTGGCAAATGGATCTCCGCTTCGCCAAGATCCCGTGCAGCCAGCCTTGGTGTTTTTGCTTTGAGCTACGGTCGTGTCCCGCTGGGGCTCATGCCTACCCCGAAGCAGTTCGGACAACGGACATGATGCTCCAGCCACTGACACATCCACAGGGACGCCTTCGTTTGCAATTCATACATGATTCATTATGTGCATCTGGCCGCATACTACCTTTGCGGGCTTCGAGCCACTTTTCGGGGAGGGGACTTTGAGAAAAGTGCTTTGGGGGAGTCTGCGCCACCCGCGCTCGTCACTGTTTCGGCTGGGATTTTAGATCAGCTTTTTCTGGTCCACATCCCCGAGTACAAACGATGCAGTGAGTAGGTGTCTTGTGCTGAACGCAGTGATTGCAACGAAGAGTCTTTTATCCGCTGGTTAACGTTTCTTGATAGAAGCCAGTATAAAAACCGATGTACGAGGGAGGCGAATGTGGATGGTGTGTTCCCACGTCTACTCCTGTGCCCTTTTGTTTGACTGACACTTCTGGTGTGAAGTGACCAGATACAGTCGGCCACGTCTACATTCTCCGGCACATGGAGCACAGTGAATGTGCCTGGTACAGAGATTGGGTCTTACATGGCACGCAAACCTTGTGGTTTGAAGCAGCAGGTTCAAGGAAACCAAAGCATAGACAGATCATGGGCGTCATTCCGGCAGTGATCCTACCAGGGGTATAACTAACTCGGTGCAGTATGACTATTGACAGTGATGTGCATCAGGCGAGCCAGTTGTGCTGGCCGGGATTCCGGTTCAGCTGACAGATGAATATGGGGGTTTATGGCTTTGCCAGCAGATACGCGTCACACAAGCGATAGCACAAAGGGCGTAAGCCTGCCCAACTCTGGACACCTATATAATACGTATATATTGATGGGCTACTCCATCCCCAACGAACGATCTACCCAGCCACACTCCAACCAGCATCCCTTCTGCACCCAGTCCCCAGTCTCCGCTACCTTCGCAACACACACCATGGCTCCGCCTCCAGAGTACAGTACGCACCCCCTCCCCTATCCCCCACCACCCACTCTCCACGCGTCACCCCATCTAACAACGCACCCCGCGCGAACAGCCGTCACCTTCACCCCCCTCCAATTCACCGGCCTCGGCAAGAACGACAAGGAAGACGAGGACGCCGCGCGCGAAGTGACCTTCGTCGGCAACGAGACGAAGTCTTTCGGCACCAACAAGTCCATCTTCGAGGACGGTCCCGCCAACGACAACCTCGTCCTGGCGCCCGCCGCCGGCATCGCGAACTTCCACATCAGCATCAGGGTGCCGTCGGAAGATGTGCGTGTCCCCATCCCCCCCCCCTTCTTCTTCCTCGCAACGAGTGCGTGGTGCTGACGTTTTGGGCGGTTGTTTGCTAGGGCATCGAGGTCAAGCAGCTGCAGGATGCGTACGAGACGTTCGTGGGCGGGACGAAGATCTATGATGACAAGACGTGGACGTTTCTGCTTAATGGCGGGCAGCTGCGCTTGGGGAGTATGGCTGGCCCCGTTCTGGTGCGGAGTTGTGTTCTGTGGAGTGGTTGGCTGACTGGTGCGTTTTGTAGGCGGAACGGCGATGTTGATATTTCGTGTCAGGGTTGCGCTGAAGGAGGAGCCTGTTCTGGAACAGGGTCCCACGGCAGTCAATGTACATCAGCAGATGGCGGGCCGAGGGGTGCAGAGGCAGTGAGGTTCTGGCATGATCTTTCCTTTTTGCAGTTTGGGCTTTTTTGAGGGGACGGGGTGGGCTGGGGCATGCAACATTCTTATGGATTACAAATTGGCTCGGAGGTTTCTCTGCTCGGGATGTGCACCTATACTCTCTTTTGTCTCTTTTATTTTGCTTTTCTGAATCATTGGATAATGCAGAATCTGGGGTCTAGCCGATGAAGACAACAAGTCAAATGCGGGAAACGTCAGGGAGCCGGAGGATACGGTCAGATTGTTTTCTCCACGTGGTAGTATTCCAAGGATCACCACAAATAGCATTGGCTCTTGATAGACGGACACCTCTCACTTCCGGCCTTCTCCTCCAAGAGTCGTAATCAATTCTCCTCAATAGCCGAGTATCCCACAGTACCGCCATTCCAGCCAGTGCCAGTCAACAGCTCAATCACACCACAACTCTCAAACCCAACCCATCCCACTCACTCCGCAACACTCAGTCAGATTTCAGTACTCCCCCGCCCAGCCCACCATTGCCACACAACCCCACGCGCCAGCGGCCTCGCGTCTACAGCAGCGCAGACATCCCTCCTTTCTGCAATTGCTCATCGTTCCGTGCCCGCCGCCAACACCACAACACAAGCCACACAAACAGAGTCTGTATGTCCCATGATCACTTCCTCCACTACTTCCGGCCAGCACGTTTCCATCATGGGAATGGGGCCGCATGTCTCTTCGGCCCTCGCATGCCTCGCACCATGCAGGTTGGAAAAGGGTATGCTCAGAGTGCAAGGTGAGCGCAGGAAGGATGCATGAAGTCGGGGATCATATTCTTGCTTTGCGCAGTGTCGCAATGAGCGGGATCAAGCAAGCAGTGACGGGGCATGTATCTGTCGACTGAGCCAGGTCACCTGGAGCCAGGCTGTGAGGAGCGGCCGGATCGGAAAGTCGTCCAGCTGGATATGGCTGTATGTCAAGGCCAAAAGTCCTGGGAGTAGCATCTCATGGGTTGCTTCAACAGCAGCAAGTCTGCCACCGGAGAGGGGCAAGGATGCATACTAGGCTGATCAATCGCCAACCGGCGCAGGGCCACAACAACGGTCGAAACATGGCCCTTTGACTCATTGAGTTCGCCCACCTCCTCGCTCCCCTCCATGGCACGACAAAGTGGACGAACTGATGACCAAGCTTCGCAAGGAGAAGTAGATGCCACAAGCACGAAGAAGTCCTGCCCCCACCATCGAACAACCAGCACCATTGGAAGCGTCGTGAGAGCAAATTCTACTTTGCAAGAATCCGAAAAGCCGAGGTGCCTCTGGCTGGAAAGGCTCTCCACGAGCAGACCTCGATCCCCAATGCCATTGTCCGTCCATATTCTCTTCACCCTCCCCTCCAAGACCAAAGCCTCACGGTGGAAGCAAGCAAGCACAAGCACAACGTCACCACCACACTTTCGTCTTCATCGGCCCTACATAGGCCCCCATTCGTAGCAAACAAGGCCACTCCCTGGCTTAATGGCTAATCCGATGCTCTTCCGGTGATGGACGCCTCGTTTCAGAGGCTATGAAGGGCGAGCGATGCACGGAAATGGGCAGAGCATGGGTGGCACTGCAGAAGCATGATGTTGCAGTGGATGGACCAGCTGCCTGGCGCGCTGGACCGGGGCTGTGGGCGACCTGCGACAGCAGCGGTGGCAGCGGCGGCGGCGGTGGCGTAGAAAGGGAAAGGTCAGGGCGGTGGTGGCGTGGGGAATGCGACTCTGAGCTCGAGGGCGCTCGGGATCGAAATGGACGGGAGATGGGTGTATGCACAGGCGAGGGTAATGGCAGGACAGTCAACAGCACGCAGGCGGGAGGAAGGGATGAAGGAAGGAAGACAGGGGGGCGCGGGCGAGCGGCGCCAGCAGCCGGAAGCGGATGGATGACGGGACCCCCCCCCAACGGCCGGAGGAACTTCCGCCGGACCACATTCTAGACCGCTAGCCTCGCCGATCCACCTGCTCGATGAGTCTAAGACAGGCTGCACTACTGGCAAGCGGCCCAAGAACCTGGTCCAATAAGCTTGTCGTTACCTCGCATCTCGCGGGTTGGGCGGACAGTGGCTGCTTTCGGCACCCTTGTGGTAGCGCAAAGCTTATGTGGACGACTATGAGTGCTATTTCCAGATGAGCGATCTGGTGTCCACGTGTTCGAAGCGAGGTCGATGCTGACCCTGCGCGCGTGGCGTGAGCTGCTGAAACTGAGTGTTGTTGCTGCCGCCGCTGCTGGTGCTTTGGCCCCCACCACGCGAGGCGTGACGTCTGGGTAGCACTGCTGATGATTGATGTCTGTGCTGTTCTTTTCTGCGATTTAATCAGCGTATCATTCGGGACCCCTGATCCTCGGTTTGCCGTATGGAGCTGGAACTGCATGCCACCAGACGTAGCGCGACACGCGCGCAGCTGGGGCGGCACAGGTGATGAGGCATGAGCGGTGCGTCTCAACGAAGCAGACTTCTGGTCCAATTGGAAGCTTCTAGATAGCGCTGGTGGATGCATTCGAGACATGGTGGGGGGCGCAGTGTGCTGCGTCCTCTGTCCGCTTGCCGTGATGCCTCATGGCTCCACCTTTGTGGTTCTTCAATTTCAGACCTTTGTCATTCATCATCCCAATGGCGTTTTATTCCCTTGTCGGAGTGAGCCTATTCCCACATATTTATGTATAATTCACAGTGGCTGCTACATCCTTTGCTCATCTGTTACTTCATGTGTGCTGGGCTTCAGTGTCTTGATTAGCTCACTGGAAACCCTCTGATAGACTTTAGCTAGCCTATGCATTTGGGCCTTTGTCGATAAGCTGTATATTTGACCAGCAATTTCCGGTTTTGCTTTCTACCAGAGGCAGCCGGAGTTGAGTGTGTGCGCACGGATCCAAAGGCGAGAATTTCATATTTACGTTGAAATGAGGTCTGACTACTACACTCAGTAGCATAGCGTTCATCACACGCTTATAACAAAGTTAATCTTTGTATAGATGTGCCCCCAAATACAACAGGGGCTAGATAAAGTCATGAATCCAGGCGGGCAAATCGATTCAGTCAGATCTTGACGAAGTCCTGTTTTTTTCAGAAGATTGTGGCACGTCGCAATGGGACTTACTTATCTGCATCCTATGCATAGATATCGCAAGATCCAAGCTATTGTGGCGGTCTCGGCGGAGAGTGGAAGATGGTGAAGCAAAACGCGGCGGTGCTCGGAGGTTCGTCGTAAGTGGCCGCTGCGCCCGCCGTAGATTGTGATCACCCACAGACGCCGTTTCAGTACAACGGAAATTGATGGGTGAAACTCCGAAAAACGGAGGAAAATGGTTTCCAATGCTTTTTGACAGTCTCATTCGTCATGCGCGTCTTGTATTTTCGGTTTGAGAGCAAAATCTCTAACTTTGGTGGACGTAAAAGGGAAAGGAAACCGGTGTCATTAAGCAACGCTCGCGCCCACCGTACAAACGCGGGGGCATTGGGGGAAGATAGAAAGCAGTACCGACGATGCACGAGGGCAGAAACGGATTCGGAGCGCATAAGGAACGATGCGGTATGCAATAGAAGCTGTGGCTGAAAATCCCCTATGCTTTTTCAGAGTGAACTGTGTAAACACCAGGGTCCTGTCACACTGTCAGACATATTCAACTTTTTGCATATACGCTCCGCTACGTCCTTGCTTTCCTTTCAGAATTGCGGAACGCAGATACCGCAATGATTCTTAATCGGGTGTGATTGCATATGTACTCCTTCTACCAAGCCTTGGAACAGTGTGAGAAACTTTAATTCGGCTTTTGAATCGTCACTGAAGCCGCGAAACCTAATCCCTCATCTGCTGTAGAAGCACAAGACCCGCTACTCCCGGAACCTTCCAAGTTCCATACCGCCATCTTGGTTTTGTATGGCCCATTTCTGAGAAAGAATAGCCACAGAACAGTGTGCAGTGTCCCCAAAACAGAATATTGTGCTGTACGTTCTGTGCTGAACTGCAGCCGATATCACGTTGTTGAGCAGGCACACCTTGCCCGCATAAGCACCGTGGTCCTACCCTCTCAATCGCAAGGACTGCAAAGACCTCCGCTGCTTCTCCGACCTGGCCGCCGCTGTTCGCTTTAGCCGAGGGGGAAGTGCTGGCGCTCGTCGAACCGTTCCATGTACGTGCGGGCTGCCATCCAACGTACCCGCCAACTGCGGATCCGGGGCGCTGAAGTTCACGACCAACGTCTTGACAACTCCATCAGATGCCCCGACGGACTCTGTGAGCTGCCTGAATGCAGATATGAAGTGAAACGGCCACGCGAGATTGCCACCGCAGAGTCGGTAGAGATCTTCGCTTTCGATGATGATGACGCAGTTCCCCAGCTTGGACAGGGTCTTGCTCAGAAGATCAAGCCACTCTCCCTCAGAATGGGATGACTTGAGTTTCTCAAGATTGAAGCCGTCGTGGAGCTGAGGAAGGATATCGCTGTGGTTGCGCATGGCCTGGGCTACGAGAGACTTCAGGATGGTTTCGGTCGAGGGGACGTAGGTATCGGAGGGAGGGAGCGATAGAGAGAAGAGGACCTCATGGCTTTGGGATTGGATATGAGTGACCAGCACCACAGCCAAGCGCTTGGAAGCGGCGTTGGCACGGGTTCCTGATTGAAGTACGAGCAGGGATGACTGCGGACTTGTTCCCCACTGCTTCAGAGACCCCATGAAGCTACAAATATATACTAAGCCCCGTACCGTACGGATCTCGAATGATGGGTTCTTCGATTGGTAGCTCACAAATCTCCGGGATCGAAGGGTCCAGAACCTTTCACCTCTGGCTTGTAGGCGTTGGTCCAGGCCAGTCTGATCGAAGCGGAGAGGATACATATCCAGAGCATTCACTTCAATGGTGTCTCCCTTGGTTGACGGCCATTTGATGGTGTGAACGCTCTCTATCTTACGAAAAAACCCGTCAAAGACCCACGTCCAATAGTCCAATTCCAATGCTGTGTGAATGCTCTCCAGACTCGTGCACATGTATGCCCGAGGCTGGCCCTCCTCAATGGCAACAACGACTTGGCTGGGACCGAACAGTTTGTGCAAATGTTTCTTGGAAACCAGACCACGAGCAAAGAGTGCATGTGCTTCGGAGTACTCGCCCCCGTACTCCTTTTCCATATATGAGCTCAACGCCAGTATTTGCTGTTTGGTTTCATCCTCGTTGTTGGAGATGTAGTCCGACATGGTCTGGCGCTGGTGGTATAAGCGCAAGTACGGGGCGTCCATGCGCAACATGTCTTCTGGCTGATCAGAAAGATCGGCTGGAGGTGGGGGCATCAACGACCCTGGTCGTGGCTCAAGTATGGCGGACCGGTCCGCCGATTGGTCTTCTGGAGAGACCTGGGTCTGGTCGAGCTTCTTGAGCCAACGCGTCAATTCGCCCGAGAGAATGGCCATGCTCTCATGGCCGTGCCGCGCCTCCGGACCACCCCGTTGCAGGGTGAACAGAAAGGGCCAGACTCTGGCGGACACGGTCATTTCCATGTTGGGAAGCTTGGTGCGCACAAACTCTTTCTTCACCTCGTCGTGATACTTGGCGCATTGGTAGTTTTTGTACGCCACCAGGCATGCGTTCTCTTGTTGCTGAATGTAGCTTTCCGCGTCCTCCAGGGGCTTTTTTCCTCGCACCGAGCTGGCTTTGCTGTCACCAGCAAAGAGTCGGGGACGGTCCAGGAAGGACTCCGACATGGGATGACCCTCGTGAGCACCTACACCCTCGCAGTCAACCGTGGGAATGACCAGATACACAGCTTCCATTGGGAGATCAGGGACATCAGTCTGGTTGGCGGCAATCTGCTCCGGAGAACTCTCCCCGATGGAATTCCCGCAATACTGGAGTGGATCGATGGAATATCTGTGCAATCACGGTGGTGGATATGGTGCGCTTCTGGGATGTGCCGATGGAGCAACCACATTCTCTCGTCTCATGGGAACATTTATGTCGAACCCGGCCCCTAATACGGGCAGGCAAGGCTGAATGTCTGCTCCCACCCTTGATGCATAGCCAAATGGCTTGCATTAATTGGGTGTGAGGAATGCGACCAAGGCTGCAGCATGAACAGCACATGCATCAAACGCCAGCTCTGCCTTGTCGTAGTGGCGCCATTTGCCTGTCCATCAGCCTCGTCGGCGGCGCCAGTCCCGCTCAGTTACGCGACAACTGAGCACCACGAAATTAGCCCCGCGAAACGACGCACCACCCCCGCTTTCCGTCTGATCTCTCTGGGAACCTCCGCCCCCCCCGAAATCTCTTCGCCTCCGCACCCGCGCACTTCCACACCTCCGCCCCTCTGTACCTCCGCATTTTCTTCCCCCCACATCCTTCAAGTCACCTCACCAACTGCAGCTCCCATAGCTCACCTTGCCGCTTCCCAGGAGCACCAGCAAGCTCCACCCCAGCCGCAACCGACCGACCGACCGACCCATCGCTCCAATCCCGCCATCGCACTCATTTCCTCCGCCGCGTTCCTTCTCGCGACACGCGGGATCCACGTTTCCTTCCCCGCAATGCAATCGGCATAGCCCGCAACGAACGGCATCGAGCCGCCACTTCGCAACTACGCACACTGGGAACGAACATGGCCAAGCTCGCCACGCCTGCGAGCGCGGAGAGAGTCAGAGAATGTGGGAAGTGCCCGTGCCTGACCTACGTGATCGCTTGGTATCGCAAGAGGACATCGGGAACTCAAGTGTCCGCCTGGAAGATATACACAGCACATCGCGATCCAGACCTTGAGCCACGCCAGCGGCACTATCCTTCCACTTCGGCTGATCCAGTGCCAAGAAGGAGGGATGCTCTGCCTACTCAAAAGCAGTGATGCATCACACTCATACTCCCGCCTCGAACGATCATATCTGTGCCGTCTCAAGCATTTTCTTTAGCTACTCCCCAGCAATCGCCTTTTCGAGTTGGCTCGATGCAAATCATTGTCTCCCCAACATCCTAAAAGATAAGTCCTCCCCTATGAATACAGCTCTCCGTGCCACCAATGCAGACGTACGGGCAGCTTGCGGGCACCCACCTCTCGGCGCAACGCATGTTGTCTTTTCAAGAAGCGCTGCCATAAAAGCTG
This sequence comes from Diplodia mutila, assembly GCA_022560015.1. Taxonomy (NCBI): domain Eukaryota; kingdom Fungi; phylum Ascomycota; class Dothideomycetes; order Botryosphaeriales; family Botryosphaeriaceae; genus Diplodia; species Diplodia mutila. The sequence goes on from JAFISB010000098.1 coordinate 134,006, forward strand.
TCCGCCGCATCCGAGCATCGTGGTCTTTCCCAGGGCGATTGCGCCGCCGACACAATCTGGCACTCCCATCCGCCATCGCTCCTCCACATCGGCCCGAATGTAATCAACATCCGGCTGACTCCAATGCCAACGCAGACAATATTGCGGAGGAGTACCCCTGCCACCTGCGTTCCACCCACAGCAACACCAGCGTAGGCGAGATGGCATCACTTGTAGGAGGGCCGAGGATCCGACATGGTGGTGGCTGTGTTGCGGGCAGGCTTGCAAGCGGACAGGAGGCTGTCTGTCCGGTTCACGCAGACTAGATGCCATTTGAATGCCCACGAGCTTGCCTCATCGATTCGCTTTGCTGATTGTCATGCGACATCTGCCCTGTGTCGGGGGAGTGCCTCCCCCCCCCTTTTCAACACACGGGGAATGACCGGGAATTCCGCATTTCCTTCCCCTTTTTGTCCGCACTGTTGCGAAATGTTTCCTGAAGCGGAGTTACGTGGCTTTCCACGGCTTATCAGAGTATGGCTCTTTGGTAGAGCTGAATGGCATCTTTACTCTTCCCAGTCTTGTTTCATACCTTCAATGAAGCTGATCCGAAAAGTAGAGAAAATCGTTTGTGTGAGTCAGCTCTTGAGATCCTGGGATGCGTGAAGCCGATGTAGTGCCAGGCTTGCATGGGCTTCTGAATGCATGGTTTAGTATAGGTATTTTTGGACTTGCTTCGTGCTGGTTTCCCAGATTCTCTTCCATGTTTTGTGAGGTTGTGATAGACAGACGGTAGTCTGAATTTCGCCACAAGAAGCATTAAATGAGCAAACTGATACGGGATAGCACGCGAAGGCATTCTCTGTTCTAAGGCACACAGCAACCCATAGGTCAAGGTTGCGTTCCATTGTTGAAATTGCAATACTGATACAACAAAAGAAGCTCCCTTCCGCGTGTGGAAGCCTACAGTTCCGCCATGCGGATGATGCTTACAAATGCACATCGTTATACCACTACACTGCTCGGAAACGTTCCCGCTCAATGCCCAACCACGTTCACATGCAGGACCAGACACGAAAGGAACCAACGTATGCAAGAGAATCCGGCAATGGCAGCACACATGTCCCTGCCTGCCTCACAGCAGTGCAACCACTCAAGAGGCCCGGCAATTGCGCCAGCCAGCTATCATTTCAACCCTCCGCTCTTACAGCCTTGCAGTCCGCTTCTGCAACACAATCGGGGCCATTTCCGCGTTTCTCTCCGTCCCACTTTTAATTCGCCGTTGCCATGGTCGTCTGACTTCACAGACCTGAGCACATCCTCCCCGCTCTCCAGCTTCCCTTCGACGCAGTGGCCAGGCTTGGCCTTGCTTGCGGCGGCCGCCGTAATTGCAGCTGAACAAGGCGTCCATCCTGAAGATGTACCCCGCCTGCCTGGGCCATTCTGTACAGCCAGCCAGCCCGCCGGTGAGCCCCGACTTCTCCACACTCATACACCCACACAGCCACAGCATCTCCCAGATCATACTACCCCCCCTCCACCACCACTATCACATGGCCACCCCAAGGACCACCACACCACCTCGCTCGACTCCCGCGCCCACGACCGGCCCCACCACCCAACCAACCATCACGACCCCCTCCGCGTACGCGATCGCAGACAAACACTGGCCGCCGCCCAGCACCGCCCATCCAACCAACGTCCTACCGCAGCATCCCCCCACTACGAGCTACACCGCAGTGCCGCGTACCGTGCCCGCGACGCACGGAGCCCTTCGCCATAGCACCTCACCGCACTGCAGGTCTGCCGCAGATCGACGATGTCACCTGATTTGTCGCAGCGGCGGCGAAGACGGGGTCGCCCTCCGTCGTCACAGCATGCGCGCGCTGCGCGCGTGCGTCGCCGTGGAGGGTTGAGGCGCCTTGACGGGGGCGCGGACTACGCGGTTTGAGGGCTTCCGGGTGGTGGCTTGTGGCGGAGCGGAGCAAAGCGGAGTGGTGGTGATGGTGGTGGTGGCGGAGAGGGGAGGACGGACGCCTCGATGCAAGCAGACGGGAGCGAAACGGGCGGCCGCAAGCGGCGGGGCGGAAGTGCCGGCGCGCGTCGGCATGGGAGAAGGAAAAGAAACGTGAGAAGATCGGGTAGGCTGCACTGTAGGAGCGTCGGTGGGCATTTGCAAAGAAGGGAGACGGTTGGCCGACCGAGCGGCAAGGTTGTGCGAGATACAAATTGGCTGGCACGGCTTCGCTGCATGAGCTGCAAAGCCAAGGGTCGGCGCGGCGCCGCGCACGCCCGGCCCAGGTCCACTCCGGTCACATGGCTGCTCCGCGAAAGCAGTGCAGCAGCGGTGAGAGAGAACGCACTGGAGGTACCCCTCACGACACCCTTCTCACTGATATTACACATCCTTGCCGCCCTGCTGGACGAGACGAAGGAGCTTATCAGGCCCCATGAGGTGGCATTCGACCGTTCGAGCGCCGGACCACTCAAAATCAGCACACTGAGCAGCTGCGGAACGCGGAATGCTTCTGAAGGGAGAGTTCGCTGACACGGAGCAGAGACAAGTCAATCGTTCTTCGCCCAACCCCCTATGATCCCCGTTGGTGTCCACAGCTGCCCCGGCATCGCACCATCGCAGTGCTCCCAGTGTGCCGGCATTCCGTTTCGCAAGCATGGAGAGAAGAAGAAGGGGGTCGAGTTGGTCGAGGACGAGCGGCGAGCGGATGCAGAGGTGATCGTTGCGGATGGTGGATATGTGCGGTTCGCTACGGTTTCCGTCAGTCACTAATCGTGGCGGAGTCTGTCGGCGTGTGTGTTGTGTCGCGGCCGAATCGCATCGGGAAAGGCCATGACTTTTGGAAATATTTTGTCCTGGCCGCATTGATGAGCACGTGGTGAGTCGGCGAGGGGGAAAAAGACGCAGAACGTGGGACGGGCAGCAGAATTCTTGACATCAGGCCGTGCGAGGGAGCTGACAGCGTCATTGGAGCACCCCTTGCAGCGGGTGCGGCGTACATAGTAGGTTGCACCCGGTCAACGGTTATACGTAAGGCAAAAGTATAACATGTAGGGCAACATGGACTTCGTGATAAGGACTCAGACATAGCAATGTGAGGAGGCAGCAGAAGGTATTTTTAGATGGAAGAAGGTTGTGATATTAGATGAAGAAGCTGTGATAGCACTATGAGCAGAACAAAACTAGCCAACTCCAATGCCGTAAAGTCAATCATCAAGTCCAAGCAGGTAGCGCCGTGGCCAGTCCGCCAGCCCAGGTATACCCACGCCCGAAGAACTCCCATATGTCCAGCGCTGAAATTGCCTTCCACATTTTTTTGAACGCCGTTTCAGCTGACTGCCGCCCACATCGCCGCCTAACCCCTCTTGGTGTAGGCGGGCGGCGCCATCATGACCTGGGCCATCTCCTCCGCCTCCTTGGTAGGCAGCTTGTAAGTCAGCGCCCAGATGCAAGCAAAGGCACCGTTGCGCGCAATCCATTCCTCGTCGATCTCGATATTTTCCATGCCTGCATCAGGCTCGGAGGCATTCTGGTCTCTCATCAGGGAGGAGTAGGAGAGGGTCAAGGTGTTGCCCGGCGGCGGCATCGAGGCAGTCTGTATTTGAGTCAGAAAAAGGATGGCACGGGCAGTATAGTATGCGGAGACGAGGAGGGGTGAAGCGGTGACGTACGGAGGCCTGAGGGGAGCGCGACGGGGAGATTATTGGCTGCTTCTGACGCCGTTGCGGCTGCTCAGCCGGAGGGTAACGCGACTGGTACTGCGCCTGTTGAGACTGATGCTGCTGCTGGGACTGGTGCTGCTGGTGCTGCTGGTACGCCTGGTATTGTTGATTGTGCTGCAGCTGATCGCGTTCCCGGTTCTGCTCGTGCTGTCGCTGGTGCCGGAACTGCGGGCGCGGCTTCGGAGGCGGAGGTGGCTGGGGGTGTGGCTCTTGACGCTGCTGTTTGGCTGGTCAGCCGGATGGGGCTTGGTCGTTCTGCAGGGCAGTGAGCGACCTACCATGTTGCCCGGCGGTCGGATCAGTAACGTGAGCGGAGGATAGAGACGGCGGCGGAAAGCGCGGACGGGCGAGCGAGAGGATTTGTACGGCGACACGAGAGCGGGGGCAGCCCAGAGCGAGCGGGACCGTTGGCGTGACTGAAGCAGCCCATTGTTTGTTTAGGGCTTTTTGGGGCTGGGGGTTGAGGGAGACAGACGGCGAGCTGCAGCTGCACGCTAATCCTCGAGCGGTGGGCGCGTCAGAGCAGAGCAGGGCTCGACGGTTGCACGCATGGCTGGTTCAGGCGCTGCAACGACGGTTTGAAGCGAGCTGCGGACGCGCGAAGCGAGAGGTGTGTTCGAAGATGAGCGCCAGCGATGGAGAGAGTGTAGAGCGTGTCGAAGAGTTGCAGCAAGGCGGGCAGGCTAAGGACGTGGCTTGCGGCCGCACATTTTGCCGGGCCAGGCATGCGCGGCCCACCAGTAGGGCTGCCGCTTCCTGCACCGCCGTTTTGCCAACGTCCGTCGCCTTCGCCGGCCTTCTCTCCAGTCCAACTTGGGATGCGAAGACTTTTCGCGCGCGTGGGAGCGTGATAGCGCGGGCGATCGTCCTGCCTACACGCGTTACTCGCACGGCTAGCGGACGCGTTAACGAGCGGAACGGATCGTAAGCTGGTCATTAACGGTCGGAGGTTTTGCCCGTCTCCTTGCGCGGGGTGGGCGGGGTCTTGCCTGGACGCGGCAGCCCAAGCGAGCCCGCCCGTCTTCCACTCCCACTCCAGCTCGAGCCCAACGCCACCACCATCTCGTCGTCTGCCAGCGCCGCCCCTAGTCCATTGCGCTTACGCGTCGATAATCTCGAGATTCAACGGACGCCGACCACCGCTTCTCGCCCGCAACGATTCTTCATTCGACACAGCTGGCGTGCAGTCAGAGTCACAGCTTGAGGGTGGCCTGCAGCGGCGCCTGCGGGCAGCCGTTCCAATGCGCCAGGATAATTCCCCCAGGCCCTGGTGGGAGATTGTCATGACCGGGTCCTCGTCGCTTGCTGTGCAACTCCTTGCTCTTTGGCCGCAATACAACGCTGTACTTGCTGCCTTCTTCCCCCCACGTCCAATCTGAGCTGTCGCGCTGTCTGCCTGCCGACTGTCCATGGAGCTGGATGGTCCTGTGATGCCAACTGCCCTGGAAAAACACCAATTACGTCGACCATCGTCACCTGCGCGATTCCTTCAAGCCCACCCTGGACCATATCCCGGAGTTGGCTAAATTCAGCGCTTCGGTGTTCGGTCTGATAGGCGCGCCATGTAGCACTGCTCTCCAAGATCTTCCGCTTGCTGCTCATCTCCCTCTGACGTTTCGCTGACCACCTGACCAGATTTCCCCTACCCACCTCACCGTGCATCCCCAACTGCTGTTGCAATTTCCGGCTTGGTATTTCTGGGTGCGCTTGGGCTCTCATCGGTACGCAGAGATGCAGTCGATGCGATGGAGTGGACCTTCATGATACTCGATTTGCAGGTGACCAGCAATGGAGATTGATGGGTCGGTACACCGCTTGTCCGATCAATTCATGCAGAGATGCATCCGACTTTGGTTGACGCCCGCTTGCTGCCGCTGACAGCTGTCAACGGGAATTGGATCTTGACGGGACGTCCCTGTCCGGCATTGACATGCGACAGGCCCATCACCGGATATTTTTTCACTGCTATAGCTGACTCCGAGTTACGGTCCATTTCATCAATGCGGATAAGCCGCAACTGCACCTTCAAACATCCTGCCAATCCTTAGTTTCCTTGGCGACTGCTGTAAGCCGTCACAAATCCTCGGCCAAGATTTTACGCGTCAAGCACAAACGGTGAGGTATTTGAATTCTCCCTGCCCCTTGTATCGCCTCCCACGTTGTGTTTCATCTTTCGGTTTTCAGTTACTTGATATGTCATATCAGTGACTTATGCCACGGTCGGGGAGTCTCAAGCGCTTGCGGCAGAGGCTGCAATGCCGCCTTCCCCCTTTTCCAGAACCTTCTACTCACCCAAGCGCTGACGCCACGAGTCGGCATATCCTGAAAGCGTCACGAAACCTTTTCATTCCCTGAATATTCGTTAATGTGCACTCCAAATTTCGCTGTAGTGCGTACAGCATCAAGCAACGCCTCGACCATTGACGCGAAAGACATGTCACATGTCACTGAATGCTGCAGGCAAGAGTGTTCGAAAGTACCACCTGAAATGTGCATTTCCCTCTGCAGACTCCGGAAAAGAGGAGCGCATCACCTCAGGCCGACAGCACCTACGGAGGCTAGAAAGCATTAACTGTGCCGATGGGCCTTGGCGGATTGGATCGGATCCGGCGGCCGTCGTGGGCGAGCATGCCGTAAATGTCAGGTTGCCGCTTGAGGTGCAGCAAAGGCTAAGCCGGTGGAACCCGTGAGTGTTTGTTCCAGGTCCTGCGATGCGCCCCAATTCTCATATCTCCTCTCCGTCCAGTTACGTTGGGCTTCGGGTAGCTGCGTCAGGACCAGCCGGGTCTGTGGTTGCCACCGCAGGCAACGCTTGCGTGTCGCTCCCTGTGTCGCACGCGCCAAGTGATCAGATAACCAGAGACCCTGAGTGATACAGCGTCCGGGCGGTGATGGCGTCAGGCTCAATACACTCTCCTGTTTCGGAGCTGTGATACATTCGACGACCAGCGTTGCCTGCTACGCTTTGGGCTTGGGGCTTCTCAGGATTGTAACAATGACAGAAGATTACTGATTAGCCGCCATGGGTGTTGCTGCAATGATGGTGCGATGTGCGCCGTGCAGGGACTCGGACTGATTGGCCGCGTCTGCAGGCCGTCGAATCCGCACACTGGTACGCCATACGTCTGCTGGCGGTACTACAATCTGCCGAAGCGCCTTGACCGGCACATTGCACCGCATCTAAGTATCACTTGCGGACTGGGGGGAAAAGCGCAGGAGAAGAAAAGAAGCAAGGAGCTGCAGAAGCGCTTCATGTTTTAGTTCCACGGCCGCCTGGCTGATCTTTCGCCGAACAAGTCCTGGCCTGCACGGATCGCGCGAAAACAACTGGACATGGGAGCCCGGCAGCCAAGATAAGAGATCTGCACCTCAGTCCTCAGAGCAGCTTGCCGGCCGCGGGATCGCTTGCAGGCGGCCCGACCGTCCGTACCGGTCCCCAGCGAGTCGCACATTGCAACGGCTTCTGAGGGGACGTCGATGTTGCTCAGCAGCTACAACTCAGAGCCTGTAGACTTGGCATGCCAGTGTGGAGAAGAGGCGTAGGGGTCATTGGAGCTGGCGACTGGTGTTGCACAATTGTTGCAAAAAATGATGAAGAAGGATCGTATTGGACTCCTGCTGAGGAGTGGCATGAGGAGCAGAGGGGAGGGTCACCCGAAGGTGCCTTTATAACCC